>CAUDMG010003570.1:0-40000 GCA_958450375.1 Homarus gammarus | reverse complement strand
GACAGACAGAAAGAAAGAAAGAGACAGACAGAAAGAAAGAAAGAGACAGACAGACAGACAGAAAGAAAGAGACAGACAGACAGAAAGAAAGAAAGCAAGAGACAGACAGACAGACAGACAGAAAGCAAGAGACAGACAGACAGACAGAAAGAAAGAAAGAGACAGACAGACAGACAGACAGAAAGAAAGAAAGAAAGAGACAGACAGACAGAAAGAAAGAAAGAGACAGACAGACAGAAAGAAAGAAAGAGACAGACAGACAGACAGAAAGAAAGCAAGAGACAGACAGACAGAAAGAGACAGACAGACAGAAAGAGACAGACAGACAGACAGACAGAAAGCAAGAGACAGACAGACAGAAAGAAAGAAAGAGACAGACAGACAGAAAGAAAGAAAGAGACAGACAGACAGAAAGAAAGAAAGAGACAGACAGACAGAAAGAAAGAAAGAAAGAGACAGACAGACAGACAGAAAGAAAGAGACAGACAGACAGAAAGAAAGAAAGCAAGAGACAGACAGACAGAAAGAAAGAAAGAGACAGACAGACAGAAAGAAAGCAAGAGACAGACAGACAGACAGAAAGAAAGAAAGAGACAGACAGACAGACAGAAAGAAAGAAAGAGACAGACAGAAAGAAAGAAAGCAAGAGACAGACAGACAGACAGAAAGAAAGAGACAGACAGACAGACAGAAAGAAAGCAAGAGACAGACAGACAGACAGAAAGAAAGAGACAGACAGACAGAAAGACAAAGCAAGAGACAGACAGACAGAAAGAAAGAGACAGACAGACAGAAAGAAAGAGACAGACAGACAGAAAGACAGAAAGAAAGAAAGAGACAGACAGAAAGAAAGAAAGAGACAGACAGACAGAAAGAAAGAAAGAGACAGACAGAAAGAAAGAAAGAGACAGACAGAAAGAAAGAGACAGACAAACAGAAAGAAAGAGACAGACAGACAGAAAGACAGAAAGAGACAGACAGAAAGAAAGAGACAGACAGACAGAAAGAAAGAATGAAAGAAAGAGACAGACAGAAAGAAAGAGACAGACAGACAGAAAGAAAGAGACAGACAGACAGAAAGACAGAAAGAAGACAGAAAGAAAGAAAGAGACAGACAGACAGAAAGAAAGAAAGAAAGAGACAGACAGACAGACAGACAGAAAGAAAGAAAGAGACAGACAGACAGAAAGAAAGAAAGAGACAGACAGAAAGAAAGAGACAGACAGAAAGAAAGAAAGAAAGAAAGAGACAGACAGACAGAAAGAAAGAAAGAGACAGACAGACAGAAAGAAAGAAAGAGACAGACAGACAGACAGAAAGAAAGAGACAGACAGACAGAAAGAAAGAAAGCAAGAGACAGACAGACAGAAAGAAAGAGACAGACACAGAAAGAAAGAAAGAGACAGACAGACAGAAAGAAAGCAAGAGACAGACAGACAGACAAAGCAAGAGACAGACACAGACAGTAAATGTCCCAATAATCAACCATGACACATACAACACGATATTGAGAGGTTATTCATACAAGATCCATTATAAACTCACTACTGTATTGTGTATAGTGAGAGCAGCTAAGAATTTTCAACTCTATATCTTGTTATATATTTGTTTATTAATATTTTAGCTAATTATTGTCTTTTTAAGGTATTTAGTTATTTATGTTGAGTGATTGTATGTGTGTATGTGACGTCAGAAGATGCTGGTGACGTTATATAATGCTGGTGACGTCATAAGATGCTGGTGACGTTACATGATGTTGGTGACGTTATAAGATGTTGGTGACGTCATCAGATGCTGGTGACGTCATAGAATATTTTTTTTTGTTTACTTCTCTTAAAAGGACCCCAGTTCCAATAATGATAATGATAGTAAAAGATGATAATAATAGTTACAGTATTTATTTTATTAATATTATTAGAATTACTATTATTATTATTATTATTATTACTATTATTATTATTATTATTCTGTTGTTATAGCGGCAATCATAACATGCGCAATATGACGTCATCGACTACTGAGCATGTGACGTGCCAAAAGCCTCGGACCAACCACAGAACCAATCAGCGGTCAGTCTTGCCTTAGCCGTCGTAGGGTGAGGCTGTTGACGGCACTACAGAAGCTTCATGAAGTGTTGAGTCGCTTCCTTATCTGTAAGTTGAGATTTATTTTATAATTTTCATACTTTTCTCTCTATAGTCCGTTAAATAGAGGTTTTAATAGTCCGTTAAATAGCTAGACGGACAGATAGATAGATAGACATTTTCCTAAAGAGCGAAAACTATCCTAATTTAACCTAACCTACATAATCAAAATACCTTCATATGTATTTCCTATATGTAGAGAAAATGTATATAATTTCTATTTTACGTAATTTACAGAGGATGGAAATGAAGACGTCACATAGAGATGCATATCAGGTCAAGTGGGGCCTGTGGATTGGCACTATCTTGACCTTGACCCTGACCCCAATGAGAGGTCAAGGTCAGATGGGAGGGTCCACTAGCTGTGTAGGTGAGTTCTAGGTAATTTTTTTTTACATTATGACGGGCTGATATGTAAATTACTTGTTTTTTACCAATTTAATGACCAATATTCGTTATTTATCACGTTATTGGTAATATTGTATCTTTAATAGGGTAAATAAATAATTAATGTATTCACTAAATCCGCCAGGGTTATAATAATCGTGTGTTTGTTTATTATCTTTTGGTAGACTTGTGAAAGAGACCTAGGGGTATTTGTAAGCCCGGACCTACGGCCTAGAAAACAGTGAGTTAATGTTAGTAATAAGGCAAACAGAGTATTGGGTTTTATATCTAGAAGTGTAAGTAATAAGAGTGCAGAGGTCTTATTGCAACTATGTCTCGTGCTAGTCAGGCCGCACCTCGATTATGTGGTTCAGTTCTGTTGCCCCTATTATAGAATGGATATAAATTCACTAGAGTCGGTGCAGCGAAGAATGACGAAAATGATTCCGGGACTTAGAAACCTTCCATATCAGGATAGGTTAAAGAAACTTAACTTACATTCCCTAGAAAGACGAAGAGTGAGGGGAGATATGATAGAAGTATTTAAGTGGGTGAAAGGAATCAATAAAGGGGATATAGATAAAGTTCTTATAATATCCGAGCAGGATAGGACTCGGAGCAACGGATTTAAGTTGGATAAGTTTAGGTTTAGGAGGGAGATAGGAAGAAACTGGTTCACAAATAGGGTGGTGGACGAGTGGAACAAGCTTAGCAACTTTGTAGTAAGTGCTGGAACTCTGGAAAGTTTTAAAAGGAGGCTGGATAGATTCATGGATGATAGAGAGTGGTAGTAACTCTCGACAGGAGCTGCCATGCACATGCCAACCGGCCTATTGCAGACTCCTTATGTTATGTAGGCTCACGTTCAAGATGGCGGGAAATAGGTAAATAAAGTGAAATATTTTAATACATAATTTTTATTTCTTCTCGTCAATATGTTTATCCCATCTGTGTGGTTGAGAGATGTATGTATGATGATCTGGAGAATGATAATGATGAGAATGATACTACAATGATGATGATATTCGGTATAATGATAAAAATCAGTTAAGGCGAATCTGTCAATGTCATTTTCTTTGATGTATTTTGAACGTAAACTTATTTATATATTTTTATGTACATTTAATCGTATTTTTTTCCTGTTTTTATTCGTTTGGGTAATAGAAAGAATTAGTTAACATTACCACCACACCCATCCCGTTAAGTACAGTACTGCGGTGCCTCTCAGGACTCATTTAGTTTAAAACTCGGCTTGAAACACGACGGCCCTCTTGAAGGGAAGATGTTTAATAATACGGCCGTTAAACTCTGCCTTAACTAGAACCTTCACTTAACACTGAGACTCTACCTTAACTAGATACCTTCACTTAACACTGAGACTCTACCTTAACTAGATACCTTCACTTAACACTGAAACTCTACCTTAACTAGATACCTTCACTTAACACTGAGACTCTACCTTAACTAGATACCTTCACTTAACACTGAGACTCTACCTTAACTAGATACCTTCACTTAACACTGAGACTCTACCTTAACTAGATACCTTCACTTAACACTGAGACTCTACCTTAACTCTGATAGACTACCTTAACTAGATACCTTCACTTAACACTGAGACTCTACCTTAACTAGATACCTTCACTTAACACTGAGACTCTACCTTAACTAGATACCTTCACTTAACACTGAGACTCTACCTTAACTAGATACCTTCACTTAACACTGAGACTCTACCTTAACTAGATACCTTCACTTAACACTGAAACTCTACCTTAACTAGATACCTTCACTTAACACTGAGACTCTACCTTAACTAGATAACTTCACTTAACACTGAGACTCTACCTTAACTAGATACCTTCACTTAACACTGAGACTCTACCTTAACTAGATACCTTCACTTAACACTGAGACTCTACCTTAACTAGATACCTTCACTTAACACTGAAACTCTACCTTAACTAGATACCTTCACTTAACACTGAGACTCTACCTTAACTAGATACCTTCACTTAACACTGAGACTCTACCTTAACTAGATACCTTCACTTAACACTGAGACTCTACCTTAACACTGAGAGACTACCTTAACTAGATACCTTCACTTAACACTGAGACTCTACCTTAACTAGATACCTTCAC
The DNA here is from genome assembly GCA_958450375.1 of Homarus gammarus. Lineage (NCBI taxonomy): Eukaryota > Metazoa > Arthropoda > Malacostraca > Decapoda > Nephropidae > Homarus > Homarus gammarus. Next base: position 35,324 of record CAUDMG010003570.1, on the reverse strand, counting down.
TTAACACTGAGGCTCTACCTTAACTAGATACCTTCACTTAACACTGAGACTCTACCTTAACACTGAGAGACTACCTTAACTAGATACCTTCACTTAACACTGAGACTCTACCTTAACACTGAGAGACTACCTTAACTAGATACCTTCACTTAACACTGAGACTCTACCTTAACACTGAGACTCTACTTTAACTAGATACCTTCACTTAACACTGAGACTCTACCTTAACTAGATACCTTCACTTAACACTGAGACTCTACCTTAACTAGATACCTTCACTTAACACTGAGACTCTACCTTAACACTGAGAGACTACCTTAACTAGATACCTTCACTTAACACTGAGACTCTACCTTAACACTGAGACTCTACCTTAACTAGATACCTTCACTTAACACTGAGACTCTACCTTAACTAGATACCTTCACTTAACACTGAGACTCTACCTTAACTAGATACCTTCACTTAACACTGAGACTCTACCTTAACTAGATACCTTCACTTAACACTGAGACTCTACCTTAACTAGATACCTTCACTTAACACTGAGACTCTACCTTAACTAGATACCTTCACTTAACACTGAGACTCTACCTTAACTAGATACCTTCACTTAACACTGAGACTCTACCTTAACTAGATACCTTCACTGAAAACCAGTTCGGAGACAAAATTAACACACACACACACACACACACACACACACACCTACCTAGTTCAATAAGACTACAGACTACTGTCGTTAAAAAAAATGCGGTACATTCTTTACGTGTACTGTGTGTATGTACTCTGAAGTATGATCACGCGTTCGTGTAAAATATTACCTTAAAACTGGATTCTAATATTTCTTGGGGGTGTTTTTGCGGTTTAGTGGATTCCAGAATGTTTTGCCAATAACCCTAATACTACGACATAAAGATGGATTCTCAAAGGTTCCTACGTTAAGTTTTCCTCCTAACTGGTGATGTGAGAACGTATCTAACTGACTCACTTAAGCTACCACACATAGATGGATTCTCAAAGGTTCCTACGTTAAGTTTTCCTCCTAACTGGTGATGTGAGAACGTATCTAACTGACTCACTTAAGCTACCACACATAGATGGATTCTCAAAGGTTCCTACGTTAAGTTTTCCTCCTAACTGGTGATGTGAGAACGTATCTAACTGACTCACTTAAGCTACCACACATAGATGGATTCTCAAAGGTTCCTACGTTAAGTTTTCCTCCTAACTGGTGATGTGAGAACGTATCTAACTGACTCACTTAAGCTACCACACATAGATGGATTCTCAAAGGTTCCTACGTTAAGTTTTCCTCCTAACTGGTGATGTGAGAACGTATCTAACTGACTCACTTAAGCTACCACACATAGATGGATTCTCAAAGGTTCCTACGTTAAGTTTTCCTCCTAACTGGTGATGTGAGAACGTATCTAACTGACTCACTTAAGCTACCACACAAAGATGGATTCTCAAAGGTTCCTACGTTAAGTTTTCCTCCTAACTGGTGATGTGAGAACGTATCTAACTGACTCACTTAAGCTACCACACATAGATGGATTCTCAAAGGTTCCTACGTTAATATAATAATGTGTTATATTAAATAGAATTATATATATCCTTGCATATATTAACTCTCAATTCTGACTTCACTACAAGATATTAATGGGACAGTTATTGACTTTGATGTTTGTTTGGCTTTGTCTAGATAAAATATAATTGCCAGTATCTCTCTTTCTTTATGTCTGTCTATTTATCAATGTCTTTTGCTATATATCTCTGTTTATCCGTCTATCTGTTCATTTATTATCATTATTATTATTATTATTATTATTATTATCATCATCATGGAGTATAAAAAAAGAGACGTAACTCATCATTTAAATTATCACATAAATTCATGAAGTTTAATTAAAGGAAAAAATAATTCTTCAAGGTCGAGATATAATTGACTAAAGTGATCCATCTTGTTTTTATGTTCCTTGCCGTTCCAAGATGGCGACCCAATTTGCGCGTTCATGGTTACTGAAAACAACAACAAAAACACAACTATTTATATTGATATTTATGGTGGAATTTATATATAAGAAAAAAATATAAATTACTAGAACTCTTTTAGTGGGAATATATATACTTGTAAAACACTAGATTATAAATGTGCAATTTCACACTCATTTATTAAGCTATTCTTATAATTTACTTACACTTAATATATAGTTTAAAATATTGGATATATTTAACTTGCAAATATATTCATAAAATACATTATTTCTATTTTTGTTTTTGCTTTGAAGAATATACTATTGTATTTGCTGACCTATTATGCTCTAGACATGAAAACGCTAAGTAAAGTCTGTGTTATGAATAAACGTATTAATATTTATGTTGCACTCACTGTCAGATTGAACACTTAGGTGATTGCCTGACACACACGCACACACAGGAGTGCTTATTTCTGTCAACAAAACACACGATACCAAGAAACACAACCACACACACATATATGAAGAGTACGAGATGTGATAGAAGTGTTTAAGTGGGTGAAAGGAATCAATAAAGGGGATATAGATAAAGTTCTTATAATATCCGAGCAGGATAGGACTCGAAGCAACAGATTCAAGTTGGATAAGTTTAGGTTTAGGAGGGAGATAGGAAGAAACTGGTTCACAAATAGGGTGGTGGACGAGTGGAACAAGCTTAGCAGCTTTGTAGTAAGTGCTGGAACGCTGGAAAGGTTTAAAAGGAGGCTAGATAGATTCATGGATGATAGAGAGTGGTAGTAACTTTCGACAGGAGCTGCCATGAACTGACCAACCGGCCTATTGCAGACTCCTTATTTTCTTATGTTCTTATACACACATATACACATAATAATTTTCAAGCACATTTTTAAAACAAAATTCAGGTTTTAATTTCGTATAAAAACTGGCGTCCTGATAATGTGTGTGTGTGTGTGTGTGTGCGGCCCATTGACTTATTCATTACAAATTAAGTACGCACCTAATTCTCAACCCAACCTAACCTAACCTAACCCACAGATGAAGCTCCAACAACGACTGTGGTAGAGGATGTGCCCAGATCAGCCGTACTATCTTGGTGTCGACTTTCAGAGAGACAATGTTTAGAATTTTGTCGAGGTCACAAATTCGACTTCTATCAACTGGGAGTAAATTGTACATGTCACGAAACGGATCCTGGCGGTGGAACAAGGTGATTTACTGGTATAATTTTGTAGTTACTAGGTGGCGGTACTAGGGCTTAATCCCATACCAGAAAGGTTAATCTAATCTCTCATTTATAGATTCAAAGTTATCAGAAATGTAATCACACTCACAAAAGTAATCAAAACTCCCCAAAATGTAATTAAAGTAATCAGAAATGTAATTAAACCCCACAGAACGTAATCATTCACATAATGTCATTCTCCCTACAGCGTGACCACAGTTCCCCCTGCTAAGACCTGCACTGAACTCTATGCCAACTATAATGTCTTTGTTAGTGGTGTTTACATGGTTGAAGATGCCCCGGGTTCCCTTCTGCAGGTAGAGTGTGATATTGAAGGTGAGTCAAGGTGGTTGTGGTTGTGGTGGTAGGAATGCTTAGGGAGTGGTCAAGTTAGGTGTGGGATGGTCGAAGGTGTGGTGGTAGGGGAGGTTTGGTTACAGGTCAAATATATATTACAGGTCACAGGTTATTTATTATAGGTTATAGGTCATTTATTGCAGGTTACAGGTCATATATTATAGGTCATTTATTATAGGTCATAGGTCATTTATTTTAGGTCATAGGTCATATATTATAGGTCATAGGTCATATATTATAGGTCATAGGTCATTTATTATTGGTCATAGGTCATTTATTACAGGTCACAGGTCATTTATTACAGGTCAAACATATATTTCAGGTCAAATATACACTACAGGTAGCAGGTCATATATCACAGGTCCACCGCACCCCCAAAAGACGAGCACTCAGACAGTTTAATCCATCAAGGGAGATTAATGCACAAACTGCATTCAATATTAACGTATCATGTACAGTATATGATTCAGTGTTCTAATTGGTCAAGAATGTCTACTGTGATGGCCACTGGTTTAGTTTGGGAGTGTGTCGTGAGGAAGAGCTGGTGTGGAATTGATTTGTGAGGGCTGGGGGGAATACAGATATACATATATATATATATACATAGATGTGTGTATTGTTGATATAGTGTAGTGTGTGTGTGTGTAGTCAGGCTAGAGAACACACACACACACACACACACACACACACACACACACACACACACACACACGATCAGGAATTGGAACTTTTTGGGGGCAATTCTTTCTATAAATCTTTAATCTAACTTTACAACATTGATCAAATAACCTAACCTAACCCAACCTAACTTAACCCAAGACATGGTAGATTAACGCCCACTATTTCCCTACAGGGCGTGAAATGTGTCGAGGAAGCTTACTACACGGTGCTTCAGGTCACGTTAACCTGACCCAGGGAGATGGGGCTTTACCTGGCACCAGAGCAATGATGAGAACTTTGTCCCCTTATGGCACTTCTTCTACTGCTGCCTATCTTGTACCTGAGATGGGTGTTGAGGTGGGTGTAGGGGTGTGTGTTAGAGGGTGTAGAGTGAAGGAAGGGGAGTGTGTGAGGGTGTAAAGTGAAGGGAGGGGTGTGTGTGAGGGTGTAGAGTGAAGGGAGGGGTGTGTGTGAGGGTGTAGGGTGAAGGGAGGGGTGTGTGTGAGGGTGTAGGGTGAAGGGAGGGGTGTGTGTGAGGGTGTAGGGTGAAGGGAGGGGTGTGTGTGAGGGTGTAGAGTGAAGGGAGGGGTGTGTGTGAGGGTGTAGGGTGAAGGGAGGGGTGTGTGTGAGGGTGTAGAGTGAAGGGAGGGGTGTGTGTGAGGGTGTAGGGTGAAGGGAGGGGTGTAGGAGGAAGGGAGGGGAGTGTGTGAGGGTGTAGAGTGAAGGGAGGGGTGTGTGTGAGGGTGTAGAGTGAAGGGAGGGGTGTGTGTGAGGGTGTAGAGTGAAGGGAGGGGTGTGTGTGAGGGTGTAGAGTGAAGGGAGGGGTGTGTGTGAGGGTGTAGGGTGAAGGGAGGGGTGTGTGTGAGGGTGTAGAGTGAAGGGAGGGGTGTGTGTGAGGGTGTAGAGTGAAGGGAGGGGTGTGTGTGAGGGTGTAGAGTGAAGGGAGGGGTGTGTGTGAGGGTGTAGGGTGAAGGGAGGGGTGTGTGTGAGGGTGTAGGGTGAAGGGAGGGGTGTGTGTGAGGGTGTAGGGTGAAGGGAGGAGTGTGTGTGTAAGGAAGGGAGATGAGATGCATGTGTGAATCTGTATGTGACTATGTATGTATTTATATGTGACTGTATGTATTTATATGTGACTATGTATGTATTTATATGTGACTATGTATGTATTTATTTGTGACTATGTATGTATTTATATGTGACTATGTATGTATTTATATGTGACTATGTATGTATTTATATGTGACTGTATGTATTTATATGTGACTATGTATGTATTTATATGTGACTATGTATGTATTTATATGTGACTATGTATGTATGTATATAAAACTCATTAAACACGAATAAACAATTACTTCTCGCCCTAAACAGATTCGCTTCAAGAATCCTGTTATAATTCATGGTATTTACGTTGGTGGTAGTGAAGCAAATTATATAACCACCTTCAACTTGTTCTACACTTACTCTGGGGAAACTGTCACTGCTAAAACTGGCACCACTAATTATCAGTACAGGTGAGTTAATTAATTATAGAGTTATCAGGTTAAAGGTGAGTTTTGATGACTTATAAAAGAGGATAGTCTTGTAGTAGTAGTAGTAGTAGTCGTAATAGTAGTAGCAATAGTAGTAATTCCTATCTCACCTCCTGACAGAGACGTAGCCTATGGAGAACCAGCTCCTATCACAGCTGCCCTGGGACAATTTCAACCACTGAGGCCCTTTGTTGCTGAGAGTATTATCTTAAAACCTGTCAGTGTGACGGGGGAAGCTAGGTGAGTGTATTCTGTCTCTCTGTCTCTCTCTCTCTCTCTTATTCCCAGATCTATATACAGTATATATATATAAATCCAACCATCTAGCCATAAATGCCCACCCACCCCCCCCCCCCAAAAAAAAACCCAACCTCATCCAAAAAAACCCAACCTCATCCAAAAAAACCCAACCTCATCCAAAAAAAACCCAACCTCATTCAAAAAAAAACCCAACCTCACCCAAAAAAAAACCCAACCTCACCCAAAAAAAAACCCAACCTCACCCAAAAAAAACCCAACCTCATCCAAAAAAAAACCCAACCTCACCCAAAAAAAACCCAACCTCACCCAAAAAAAAACCCAACCTCACCCAAAAAAAAAACCCAACCTCACCCAAAAAAAAACCCAACCTCACCAAAAAAAAACCCAACCTCACCCAAAAAAAAAACCCAACCTCATCCAAAATGTCTTCTTCCAGGTTGAAATTGGATTACCTCGGCTGCAAGTTCAATTCGGCCAATGAACTGGCTTTACCCGCACCGTATTCTCCGTTATCTTGTTATTATTGGCCTAAACCTGGAGGCAATGATATTATATTTCAGAGTTCTTCCCTCGGTGGGGCCTTACTGGCGACCGAAAAGGAATTGGCAACTCTTTTTCTGGTAATGTGTGTGTGTGTGTGTGTGTGTGTGGGATTTGGAGTATGATGATTTAACCCCTTGAGTATGATGATTTAACCCCTTGAATATGATGATTTAACCCCTTAATTATGATGATTTAACCCCTTGAGTATGATGATATAACCCCTTTGAGTATGATGATTTAACCCCTTTGAGTATGATGATTTAACCCCTTGAGTATGATGATTTAACCCCTTGAGTATGATGATTTAACCCCTTGAGTATGATGATTTAACCCCTTGAGTACAACGCCGTTCCACTCGGCAGATTCACGACTCATTAGCCTGGGCCCTACCTGTCGAACCGCTAGGCAAGGTCACATCTGAGGTTACCTGTCCACCGATTACCTGTGCCGTAATGACTATGGTAAGAATGACCTTTTCACCTGTCTTGAATGACCTTTTCACCTGTCTTGAATGACCTTTTCACCTGTCTTGAATGTAATTAGTGCTTGGTTTTATTTAATTAGATTACCTTTGATTTCTTTCTTGATATAATTAATTTTCTTGGGTCTATAAGTCTTACCTCTGTTAGTTATAGGTAAAATATATTCTGTCGTAAAAAAAAAATTACCTTTGGATGTATTTATAGGATTCTGGTTTGTAAATCGTGGTGGGTTTTTTTTAACATGTTAATTCACCTTGTAAATCATATATTTTTTTTAAAGTTGGTAGAAGTTACTGGTGCTAAAAAGTGTGGAAACGAGGCTGCATTTTTGGCCGTTGTGGAGGAAGCTTATGTGAACGTAACAGAAGGAATTGTATCCACTAATTGTTCCTATGATGGCTATGAAATGTTTCAAGTAAGTGAGAGAGAGAGAGAGTCTATACATATATGCATAATGTATATATAACCATGTATATCTACGTATCATCTCAGAGATTTATTAACCCATCTCTCTCTTTCTCAGACCGTAAAATCGCATATGTATTCGTCCTATCATGTTAAATGTCCTGAAGAAACACATTCACTTTATTTAATCAACTACAATAAATACCAAGGAAGTGTAACTGCTTGTTTAGAGGTGAGTAGTTGTATTAATGAATGTATTATTTGTGTATTAAGATGTATTTGTAAAGTCTATAAGTCGAGAATATGAATAAATATTTGTGGATATTTCTACTCGTTGTTTTAGAATTTTATTAATTATCTTCTCTACTCATAATAGGTTACAGGATTGACAGATACAATTAAGAAAGTTCCAGCGACATATTCAGGATGTGTTCAAGGGGAGACTGTAGGAAATGTGATCCTCTCACCTCTGTACAGAATCAAATGTTTTACCTGTAACTCAAACTATACCACAAGTCTCTCGGCAAATTTCAGCGGTGTTTATGTTGAGGTAGGTGTTTCATGATTGTGTTTGAGTTGTGTGTGTGTTTGTATGTGGTGTATGGGTGGAGGTGTGTGCGTGTTTGTGGTATGGATGTGTTTATGATATATATGTATCTATTAATAAACAGTTGTAATACACATATATACACACACACACACATCTTTAACTGGTTCTAAAACAGTTACTTTTCAACAGTCAGGGCACGAGACTACTCACTTAAACCGAAGAACTGTAGGTCTAGTCAGTTATGGGTACTGCCAATGCCCTCATATCACGCCTGGGGATGGTATAAATCAACAGCATTTTGTGTGTGGGGCAGATTTCACCTATTACCTTGGCAACTTCATAGGCTGTGAAAGTAAGTGTTTTTTTTCTGCTACTTAATAGTTTTCTAAGTGTTCCTTGTTACTTAAATTGGTTTGTAAGTGTTCCTTGTTACTTAAATTGGTTTTTTAGTGTTCCTTGTTACTTAAATTGGTTTGTTAGTGTTCCTTGTTACTTAAATAGTTTTGTAAGTCTTCCCTTGATACTTAAATCGGTTTGTAAGTATCTGAATCTATTTAAGTAACTATATGAATGTTTCTGTTGCTACTTAAATAGATATATAAGTATTTGTGTTACTTATATTATTTTTTTAAGTGACCTATAGCAAACCTAATCCACCAATCATGTTCTTTCGTTACAGGACCAATACCTAATCCACCAATCATGTTCTTCGTTACAGGACCAATACCTAATCCACCAATCATATTCTTCGTTACAAGACCAATACCTAATCCACCTAATCATGTTCTTCGTTACAAGACCAATACCTAATCCACCAATCACGTCCCCCGTTACAGGATCATTAGCCATTCATACAGTACTTAAGCACATACCATCTTTGCAGTGATTCAGTGTGGTACAGGCCCTTCAACTGCACCTGCCAATGCTACCAGTAATTGGGCCCAGGTTATTGACTATGGTACGACGATTATTTATACTTGCGATACTAATTTCCTTTTCCAGGTATGTATTGTAATCGTGGGTTTAATGTAATCTTGGTTAGGTTAAGTTATTGTAATTGTTAGGTTAATTTACTGTATTCAAAGTTTGGATAATATAATCGTAGGTGTTAATATAATCATTCTAAAGACACTTAACTAATCCAAGCAACTAATTACCTGTTTACATCACAATAAACAACTAATTGCTTACTTTACTTAGACAACTGGCTGGCCCAACATATTAACTTCTACATGTGGCTGTACTAAGCAATGGACATATGAACAAGATGGTACGACTGGTGTTCTTCCTGCTTGTATACGTGAGTGTTTGATTGTGGTAGTGGTAGTAGTAGTAGTAGTAGTAGTAGTAGTAAAAGAAGAAATAATTGATTACATGAAATTTACTGAATATCAACCTTACCTTACCCAACCCTACCCTACCCTACCCAACCCAACCCAACCCAACCCTACCCTACCCTACCCTACCCTATCTACCTCTCTACCTATCTACAGCTGTGTGCCCTACCCCAGCAAATTCATCAAGCACTGGAAGTAACCAAATATCACTCAGCCAAACACCCCATTTCACATCAACATTGGTAAATATATACATTATTCTATTATGTATTAAACTATACATTGATACATTGGGATATACAACTCCAGTCATACATAAACATCATATCTATGTATTCTATGTGTTATTATGTATACAGGCCACATATGTATGCCCACAAGAGGTTAATAAGACGATTATCTTCTCTGATCTGACGACGACGAAAGCTCTTACGTGTCAGAGTAATCATACATGGTTACCCACCCCTGAAGAACTCCCACGATGTGTAGGTGAGTGTGTGTGTGTGTGTGTGTGTGTGTGTGTGTGTGTGTGTGTGTGTATATATATATGTGTGTATGTCTCTGTATATTCCTCATCTAACCTAACCTAACCAAATCCTCCAGAATCACTGACCCTTGAACCAGCCCCGACCTCGAACTTGACAACTAAGGAAGAGAACTTGGTGTGTCTTCAATATGTGGATGACCTTACCCTCCACCAGGCACCCAATGTCACGTAAGATTCAAGTGGGACTCGAAGTGTGTTTTTTTCGAGGTCATACTTGGGAGTTAGGGGGTTAATATGAAGTATGAGAAGTATTAGTGTTAAGAGGTCATACTTGAGTTAATGTGAGGTATAAGGGTGATTATATTTATTTTAAAGGATCGTTTCTCTCTCTCTCTCTCTCTCTCTCTCTCTCTCTCTCTCTCTCTCTCTCTCTCTCTCTCTCTCTCTCTCTCTCTGTCTAACTCTGTCTAAATGTCTCTCTCTCTCTCTCCAACTGTCTCTCTCTCTGTCTAACTCTGTCTAAATCTCTCTCTCTCTCTCTCTCTCTCTCTCTCTCTCTCTCTCTCTCTCTCTCTCTCTCTCTCTCTCTCTCAACAGGTGTTCCCTCGTAATTAACACCTCTATCCACACCCCCCCTCTAGGTACACCTGCACTATCGGCACCTTCCCTGATTTCAACACCACCTACACCTTCGCCAGTAGCAGCTGTGACTGGACTGGTCTTGTGATACCTGAATGTGCTGTGATAAGTAAGTATTAAGTGTGTTTTAAAGTGCTAATTGGATGTTAAATGGTTGTTAAGTTAGTGTTAAGTGTTAAATAAGTCTTGTTAAGTAGGCTGTATTAAGTAGATGTTAAATGAGGTGTTAAATTAATCCATAACAGTTAAATTAATCCGTCTTTTCTAGCTACTACAACAACAATGGCACCAACAACAACAACAATAATAACAACTACAACTACTCAAATCACCACCACAACCACCACTACTAACACCATCGCCACCACATTACCACCATCTACCACCACTGCCACTATCCCACCACTACCACCACCACCCACAATTCCTGCTTCAGTTACCACACCGCGACGCCAAGGTAAGGTAATTAATTGGTATTTATAATGAATTGGAAAATATAATTAATTGGTATCTATAATTAATTGGACCATATAATTAATTGTTATATATAATTAATTTGTACATATAATTAATTTACACAAATAATCGTGATGTATATAATTATTTCCATATACTTTCAGGGTTTTTTCAGATTATATAAATTAATTAATCCTTCCCAGTTACATAAATAATCGAGTTTAATAATTAATACATACATACATACATACATACATACATACATACATATATCTTATTTTCAGTTGGGATTAAATATTTTCTCTTTTATTTATTAAACTCTATCTAATCTGTCTCTCTTATCTGTTGTGTTTGTTTGTCTGTCAGTAAGGTATTGTTATATACATACATACATACATACATATATACATACATACATATATACATAGGCAAGTATATACGTACATGCTTACTAATACACACACACACACACACACTTACACTTTACATGTACACAGACACCTATACACACATATATATATACATACACACATAAATACATACATACATACACAACATAAGTATGAATGTGTGTAGATAGTAATTAACTATAACCAATACCTAGATTACCTATATTGTGACGTAATTATATAGGTTAATTAATATAATTATACCTATAACTTGTAGACATTAATTATACCCTGTACTAATCTGTGTTACTATAATTCGCATGTGTAAAATTAACCCCATGTTAAAAGTCTGGAATTAATAAAATATTAACATTTGTCTATGTAATTTTGTGTATTAAATTATTTCTTTAACCTTGTGTGTTTAATTTAACTAGATTACCTTGATTTAACACCAGTTAGGAGACTAAATTAACACTGAGACTCTACCTGAATTAGATACCTAGACTCTCTCTCTCTCTCTCTCTGTCTCTGTCTCTCTCTCTCTCTCTCTCAGATTATGCCATTGTTTACATAGATCATCCTGTTTATTGTTTACATAGCCAGCTGACTGTGTCCCTTCTGTTAAGGAATAATCTTCAGCAATAACAAGATAGGGTCACAGATACGGGCAGATAATTAAACGTTAATTTACTTACTTCAATACAATGATTTATATAATTTACACGGGTATATGAGTCACTAAGTAGGTGTTGTGGTATAGGACTCTGTGTAGGGTCCTGTTGAGAGTACAATAGGACATTTTCTCGGTATAGGACTCTGTGTAGCGTCCTGTTGAGAGTACAATAGGACATTTTCTCGGTATAGGACTCTGTGTAGTGTCCTGTTGAGAGTACAATAGGACATTTTCTCGGTATAGGACTCTGTGAAGCGTCCTGTTGAGAGTACAATAGGACATTTTCTCGGTATAGGACTCAGTGTAGCGTCCTGTTGAGAGTATAATAGGACATTTTCTCGGTATAGGACTCCGTGTAGCGTCCTGTTGAGAGTACAATAGGACATTTTCTCGGTATAGGACTCAGTGTAGCGTCCTGTTGAGAGTACAATAGGACATTTTCTCGGTATAGGACTCCGTGTAGTGTCCTGTTGAGAGTACAATAGGACATTTTCTCGGTATAGGACTCTGTGTAGTGTCCTGTTGAGAGTACAATAGGACATTTTCTCGGTATAGGACTCTGTGAAGCGTCCTGTTGAGAGTACAATAGGACATTTTCTCGGTATAGGACTCTGTGTAGCGTCCTGTTGAGAGTACAATAGGACATTTTCTCGGTATAGGACTCTGTGTAGTGTCCTGTTGAGAGTACAATAGGACATTTTCTCGGTATAGGACTCAGTGTAGCGTCCTGTTGAGAGTACAATAGGACATTTTCTCGGTATAGGACTCTGTGTAGTGTCCTGTTGAGAGTACAATAGGACATTTTCTCGGTATAGGACTCTGTGAAGCGTCCTGTTGAGAGTACAATAGGACATTTTCTCGGTATAGGACTCAGTGTAGCGTCCTGTTGAGAGTACAATAGGACATTTTCTCGGTATAGGACTCCGTGTAGCGTCCTGTTGAGAGTACAATAGGACATTTTCTCGGTATAGGACTCAGTGTAGCGTCCTGTTGAGAGTACAATAGGACATTTTCTCGGTATAGGACTCCGTGTAGCGTCCTGTTGAGAGTACAATAGGACATTTTCTCGGTATAGGACTCAGTGTAGCGTCCTGTTGAGAGTACAATAGGACATTTTCTCGGTATAGGACTCCGTGTAGTGTCCTGTTGAGAGTACAATAGGACATTTTCTCGGTATAGGACTCTGTGTAGTGTCCTGTTGAGAGTACAATAGGACATTTTCTCGATATAGGACTCTGTGAAGCGTCCTGTTGAGAGTACAATAGGACATTTTCTCGGTATAGGACTCTGTGTAGCGTCCTGTTGAGAGTACAATAGGACATTTTCTCGGTATAGGACTCAGTGTAGTGTCCTGTTCCCTTAATCTGATAGACGTGGTTGGTAATTTATTCTGAATATTATTGTTATGTTTATTCCCTCGTGAGAACCCGGCTGTGTCTGTAGTGTGTCTGTGTGTCTGTAGTGGCTCTGTGTGTATGTCTGTGTGTGTGTCTGTAACTATTAACCCTGTCATCTCTTTTTCCTTAATTTATCCATTTTTCTTCGTCTTATTTATTCATTATATATTTTTATTTGTACTCGTATCCTTCTTTGTCTACTTTTGCTCTTATCGTCATTTTCGCTATCTCTTGTTCACTCTACATGTTCTTCTCTTATTTATCATCTATCTTCTTATTTTGTCTCTTATTATTTATTAATTTTTATTGTAATTTATTCATTTATTTTATATTTTGTTTACATTTATTCGTTTTGTTTTGATTCACCTATACCATCCGAGACTCATACCGTCTAGGTCTTCATTCCTTCTATCCGTTTTTATCTGTTTTCCTTATTAATTTAAATATAATCTAATATATTCAAGTGTTGAGTGTCAGATAGTGTCATCCGCCGTAGTGTCAGATAAGGTCAACTGGGGTCAGGTGTTCGTGTCATAAGATAAAATCAATTTAATTTACATTGACATTAAAGATCAATCCGAGAATCATACCGTCTCACCCTCTCACACCCAGCCAAGCCGCTGCCATTTGACGTTTTATTTTTATCTTATTTCTCATTTCCTATTTTAGTTTTTAATATTTGTTGTCATTAAGTATCATTATTGATCTTTCCTCTATCGATATATGACATAGTTAGAGGTTGTGTCATAAGTGGGAAGGTGTCAGGAGGTGTTTTCTATAGCAAGGTGTCAACTTACTCCTGTCGTCTGCTGCGTGTTTCCTCTCGCCTCAGTATGGCTTTGGCAGTGGTGGGTGAAGGGTGTACATCAACGAGCTCTTGGATAATCTACTGTACCATCACATAAGTAAGTATTATTCCCCCCATTTTATAAGTAATATCAATTTAAACCTCATCTCTAAACTACTATAAACCAAAGGATTAATTAAATACGGGTTAATTGATTTATGTAGTGATATTTGATGTATAACCCGTGAATTACGTCTGTAAATCGTTTAAAAATATATTATTTTTATATAATATTGCTCCACGTATTAACATTAAAAATAATATTAGATAATTTTTAATATTTTGGGGGGGAATTTTTTTTATGCATTGAGTGAAATGGAAAGATTTATTAGCGTAAAATTTATTCGACATTGAATGTACACTGTTTACGACTTAAATAAATGATGGTTTAACTCTGAGAAGGATGGTTTAACTCTGAGAAGGATGGTTTAACTCTGAGAAGGATGGTTTAACTCTGAGAAGGATGGTTTAACTCTGAGAAGGATGGTTTAACTCTGAGAAGGTATGGTTTAACTCTGAGAAGGATGGTTTAACTCTGAGTAGTATGGTTTAACTCTGAGTAGGATGGTTTAACTCTGAGAAGGGATGGTTTAGCTCTGAGAAGGATGGTTTAGCTCTGAGAAGGTATGGTTTAGCTCTGAGAAGGTATGGTTTAACTCTGAGAAGGTATGGTTTAACTCTGAGAAGGATGGTTTAACTCTGAGAAGGTATGGTTTAACTCTGAGAAGGATGGTTTAACTCTGAGAAGTATGGTTTAGCTCTGAGAAGGTATGGTTATATATGCATTTTATTTTAAGACTGTCGCCAATATTTCAGGAATTCGGACAACGGCTCCTTGGTTCACGTAAACAAACTCCGCCATCTTAACGCATATTTACAGACACTCGGCCATTAGTTATTTTATTTTTAGCGTTTTGTTACGAAGTTCAAATGGAGATATTATATTTATTAATACACTGGGCATGTACTGGCTCTCTGTTACACACTGTTGGCAAGTACTGGGCATGTACTGGCTCTCTGTTATACACTGTTGGCAAGTACTGGCTCTCTGTTACACACTGTTGGCAAGTACTGGGCATGTACTGGCTCTCTGTTACACACTGTTGGCAAGTACTGGGCATGTACTGGCTCTCTGTTACACACTGTTGGCAAGTACTGGGCATGTACTGGGTCTCTGTTACACACTGTTGGCAAGTACTGGGCATGTACTGGGTCTCTGTTACACACTGTTGGCAAGTACTGGGCATGTACTGGGTCTCTGTTACACACTGTTGGCAAGTACTGGGCATGTACTGGGTCTCTGTTACACACTGTTGGCAAGTACTGGGCATGTACTGGGTCTCTGTTACACACTGTTGGCAAGTACTGGGCATGTACTGGGTCTCTGTTACACACTGTTGGCATGCACCGGCTCCTGAATGTACCTGAACCTGCTCCAGTGTTGGTCAAGTCTTGTCTTGAAAGAGCTCACACTCGGTGCCGTCACAACACACTCTGGCAGATTGTTCCAACAGTTCACAGCTCACACTCGGTGCCGTCACAACACACTCTGGCAGATTGTTCCAACAGTTCACATCTCACACTCGGTGCCGTCACAACACTCTCTGGCAGATTGTTCCAAGAGTTCACAGCTCACACTCGGTGCCGTCACAACACTCTCTGGCAGATTGTTCCAACAGTTCACAGCTCACACTCGGTGCCGTCACAACACTCTCTGGCAGATTGTTCCAACAGTTCACAGCTCACACTCGGTGCCGTCACAACACTCTCTGGCAGATTGTTCCAACAGTTCACAGCTCACACTCGGTGCCGTCACAACACACTCTGGCAGATTGTTCCAACAGTTCACAGCTCTCACTCGGTGCCGTCACAACACTCTCTGGCAGATTGTTCCAACAGTTCACAGCTCACACTCGGTGCCGTCACAACACTCTCTGGCAGATTGTTCCAACAGTTCACAGCTCTCACTCCGAAAAAGTTTGCCCTCACAGTTTTCTGGACTTGCAGCTTCTTCAACCTTGAGCTGTGACCCCTTGTGAGGCGAGTGTTCCTACATCATCACGCCCCACCATTAATGCGTCTCAATCAAGGACTTGAGAATTAAAACATTCCTTTTAATAAAACAACTAAAACTCTTAGCTATCAGTTCAGGACGTCTGTTTGTTTGTTGTAACTGTTTTTCCTGATGTGGTGATGTTGGTCAAGTCAACTGAGCACTGGTGGTGAGTCTCCTTCGTGGTGATGAGTTGGTGGTGATGTAATTTGACCTATTTGGTGTCTACATCATCCACATTCAGTACTTCAGTTGAGGGATGGTGAACTGAGACTATCCACTACCCCAAGAGACGCATGACGCATTGTAGAGTCACTAATCGGTCTCTGTTGCTCTGTGCGTGACTGGTAGTGAGACCTAATGACCCCCCAAGAAAAACAATTAAGCTAGCTGGTACTAATCAGCCAATTTAGGCAAGGTGGGTTTGTTTGGGCCGCGTTTAGTGAAGTCCACAGCTAGTTAACAGTGGCAACATGTCCCCTCTTTATCAGTGTTAAAATACCCACCCCCTTCCCTCCCCACACCTGCCTAAACATACGGGAAACGAGGTGACTGATAAGAACGGAGCGGGCTAACGAGCGACGAGGGAGGATAGCGAAATCAGTTACGATATCGCTTAAAATTTGGGACAATTTTTTTTTTTTTACCACATTTAGTAACTGGTCTGAGGGAGGTAACGTTGGTAAGGATAGAGGATAGTAAAGAGAAGAATGGATAGTACAGGATAGGAGACTGGATAGTAAGTAGAAGGAATGAATTTGTGTATTGGTAAGGTTAGGCTAGACTCTGTGTTCGTTTAATTGTTTTAGGATATCCGGTATAGATTTTGTGGGATATGAGGTGTTTGGTTCACACTCAGGATGGGATGGTGAAAGGAAACTCACAATGTGCTCTCTATATACATGTTGTATTGGATGTACAATGCAGCTTGGTGCTGGGAAGGCAGCGTGGTTACAAGCGTGATGTAGAGAGAGCTGGTTGGTGAGGATGCTCAGAGAAGGACAGCTGGTGGGTCGCCATGCTCGCTGGCGGGAGCGAGGACCACCAGGCAGCAGCGGAGGAGGAGGTGTTGCTGGCTGGTTGGTGTAGGTAGAAAGAGACAGGTCACCACGAGGTCAGGTCTTAAATTGCGGGGGTTGGCGTGGCTTAGTTGTTGACCCCCGCTGCGTGATGTATGGCGGCGCTGGTTGACCCAGATCACGAGGCATACACTGGGAAATTGGTGGGGTCGACTACTCAGCGACAAACAGCGTTTGTAGGGGAGAATTCCACTACAGTTTTAATCGGTATAAAGTGTGTGTGTGTGAACTGTTGGAACAATCTGCCAGAGAGTGTTGTGACGGCACCGAGTGTGAGCTGTGAACTGTTGGAACAATCTGCCAGAGAGTGTTGTGACGGCACCGAGTGTGAGCTGTGAACTGTTGGAACAATCTACCAGAGAGTGTTGTGACGGCACCGAGTGTGAGCTGTGAACTGTTGGAACAATCTACCAGAGTGTGTTGTGACGGCACCGAGTGTGAGCTGTGAACTGTTGGAACAATCTGCCAGAGAGTGTTGTGACGCACCGAGTGTGAGCTGTGAACTGTTGGAACAATCTACCAGAGAGTGTTGTGACGGCACCGAGTGTGAGCTGTGAACTGTTGGAACAATCTACCAGAGAGTGTTGTGACGGCACCGAGTGTGAGCTGTGAACTGTTGGAACAATCTACCAGAGTGATGTGACGGCACCGAGTGTGAGCTGTGAACTGTTGGAACAATCTACCAGAGAGTGTTGTGACGGCACCGAGTGTGAGCTGTGAACTGTTGGAACAATCTACCAGAGAGTGTTGTGACGGCACCGAGTGTGAGCTGTGAACTGTTGGAACAATCTACCAGAGAGTGTTGTGACGGCACCGAGTGTGAGCTGTGAACTGTTGGAACAATCTACCAGAGAGTGTTGTGACGGCACCGAGTGTGAGCTGTGAACTGTTGGAACAATCTACCAGAGTGATGTGACGGCACCGAGTGTGAGCTGTGAACTGTTGGAACAATCTACCAGAGAGTGTTGTGACGGCACCGAGTGTGAGCTGTGAACTGTTGGAACAATCTACCAGAGAGTGTTGTGACGGCACCGAGTGTGAGCTGTGAACTGTTGGAACAATCTGCCAGAGAGTGTTGTGACGGCACCGAGTGTGAGCTGTGAACTGTTGGAACAATCTGCCAGAGTGTGTTGTGACGGCACCGAGTGTGAGCTGTGAACTGTTGGAACAATCTGCCAGAGAGTGTTGTGACGGCACCGAGTGTGAGCTGTGAACTGTTGGAACAATCTGCCAGAGAGTGTTGTGACGGCACCGAGTGTGAGCTGTGAACTGTTGGAACAATCTCCCAGAGTGTTGTGACGGCACCGAGTGGGAGCTGTGAACTGTTGGAACAATCTGCCAGAGAGTGTTGTGACGGCACCGAGTGTGAGCTGTGAACTGTTGGAACAATCTGCCAGAGTGTGTTGTGACGGCACCGAGTGTGAGCTGTGAACTGTTGGAACAATCTGCCAGAGAGTGTTGTGACGGCACCGAGTGTGAGCTGTGAACTGTTGGAACAATCTACCAGAGAGTGTTGTGACGGCACCAAGTGTGAGCTGTGAACTGTTGGAACAATCTGCCAGAGAGTGTTGTGACGGCACCGAGTGTGAGCTGTGAACTGTTGGAACAATCTCCCAGAGTGTTGTGACGGCACCGAGTGGGAGCTGTTTCAAGACCAGACTTAACCAACACTGGAGCGAGTTCAGGTACATTCAGGAGCCGGTGCATGCCAACAGTGTGTAACAGAGAGCCAGTACAGGCCAACAGTGTGAAACAGAGAGCGAGTACTTGCCAACAGTGTGTAACAGAGAGCCAGTACTTGCCAACAGTGTGTAAAAGAGAGCCAGTACTTGCCAACAGTGTGTAACAGAGAGCCAGTACATGCCAACAGTGTGTAACAGAGAGCCAGTACATGCCAACAGTGTGTAACAGAGACCCAGTACATGCCAACAGTGTGTAACAGAGAGCCAGTACATGCCCAGTACTTGCCAACAGTGTGTAAAAGAGAGCCAGTACTTGCCAACAGTGTGTAACAGAGAGCCAGTACATGCCAACTGTGTAACAGAGAGCCAGTACATGCCAACAGTGTGTAACAGAGACCCAGTACTTGCCAACAGTGTGTAACAGAGAGCCAGTACTTGCCAACAGTGTGTAACAGAGAGCCAGTTCATGCCAACAGTGTATAACAGAGACCCAGTACTTGCCAACAGTGTGTAACAGAGAGCCAGTACTTGCCAACAGTGTGTAACAGAGAGCCAGTACATGCCAACAGTGTGTAACAGAGAGCCAGTACTTGCCAACAGTGTGTAACAGAGAGCCAGTACTTGCCAACAGTGTGTAACAGAGAGCCAGTACTTGCCAACAGTGTGTAACAGAGAGCCAGTACATGCCAACAGTGTGTAACAGAGCCAGTACTTGCCAACAGTGTGTAACAGAGAGCCAGTACATGCCAACAGTGTGTAACAGAGACCCAGTACTTGCCAACAGTGTGTAACAGAGAGCCAGTACTTGCCAACAGTGTGTAACAGAGACCCAATACTTTCCAACAGTGTGTAACAGAGAGCCAGTACTTTCCAACAGTGTGTAACAGAGAGCCAGTACTTGCCAACAGTGTGTAACAGAGAGCCAATACATGCCAACAGAGACGTGACCGATCGTCCAAGCGGCTAACGAACCGATTAGTAATGAAGAAGATAAAAGTAAAAAAAAAAAACGGTAAAAGTTGTGTTAAAATTCGACGACTCGCCTGAATACTGGCGAGGGACTGAGCTCTGACTGAGGTGGACAGAGAGAGAGCGGATGTTACAAAAATGCGTGACTATCCTCTCTCCCTCCCTCTCTCCCTCTCTCCTTCTCTCCTTATATCCCTCCTTCCCTCCCTCTCTCCCTTCTTCCCTCCCTTCATTTCTAAACACTTCCTCCTCTGAGTTATCTTCCATTTAAATGTGTATAAATTCCCATTCTTAATCCTCATTCATTGTTTGTTTATTATCATTTCGACGTTCAAGTGTGAGCGTTTTTTTTTAATAATCCACAATATTTTAAAATAACAATAATAATAAATAATAACGATAATAATAATAATAAAAATAATAATAATGATGATAATAATAATAATAATGATGATAATAATAATAATAATATTTTTTTTCTCAGGTTGTGAATGCTCAGTTGGGGGCCAAGGATCAATGACGTCACTATGAACAAGAGAACGCGGGGTCATGACAATCACTTAAAACAATGACTCGAGATATGAACTTAAGTGAAATGTTATTGACTTAAGTGTTTGTTAAGATTATTTATAATTTATGAAGAAATAATTGTTAATGTTAATGTTATTGCAAGTTATTTAATGGTTTGGATGCCAGCCAATCACAGCCCACCATTGCCTAGACGACAGCCAATTGCGGACTCCCGTTGCTTGGAGGATAGCCAATCACAGATCACCATCATCCTGACCCCAACCATACAGTGACCATTGCTTGCAATCAACCAATCACAGCCCACCACTGTACGGAGGACAGCCAATCAGAGACCGCCATTGTCTGAAAGGGAACCAATCATAGCTCAGGACAAACACGACGTTACCCAAGGAAACGTCATAACCTAACCCAACCTGACCTGACCTGACCTAACCTGACCTGACCTAACCTGACCTGACCTGACCTAACCCAACCTGACCTGACCTAACCTGACCTAACCTAACCCAACCTGACCCAACCTGACCTAACATGTTGCTGACGTGTTGAGGATGGCCTTGGCGTGGTGACCTGACCCCACAAAAGGTCACAGAGGCAACAGATGACCCGAACAAGACCTATCTTGGTATTACGGCCCTGCTACTGGTGCTCGGTAGGTCTCTCTCTCTCTCTCTCTCTCTCTCTCTCTCTCTCTCTCTCTCTCTCTCTCTCCAGCTGTCAGGTATACATAAAGCTCTGTCGTGCACACCTGTCTAAATGTACAGGTGTTTTTATATTTATGTGCACATGTGTGGTAAGGCAGTTGATGCGTGTGTGTGTGTGTGTGTGTGTGTGTGTGTGTGTGTGTGTGTGTGTGTGTGTGTGTGTGTGTGTGTGTGTGTGTAAAACGCCCACTAACCACTCATACGCCCACAGGCAGGTCAGCGGGTGGGGTTGGAGTGCAGCGGTGGGCGGTGTGGGCGTGGGATGACGTTTTTCACCATGATGCGGGCGTGGGCGTCCTCACGAACCATGATGGGCGGCGTGATGGTGGGCGTGTTGGTTCTGCTACTGTTCATCAAGCTACTTGTTGGTAAGTAACGTCTGTTAGTTCACTTAATGATGCGTTAAGTAGCAATTTGTCCCTCCAAGTTACACTCAGTTACTTAAATTATGTGTTTTATTTAAGTAAATTTTGTAAGTAACTCAATTTAATTCTAGTGTTAAGTATTTCTGTAAGTGAATCCTCGATATAATGGCCTTTCATCCCTATATAGTTCATTATACTGAGGTTTAACAACAGACCCTGGCCATTAAACCCTCGTACCATCACCTAGCTGGACGACTACCCCCGAGTCTTCCTCCAGTAGTGGCAGATTACGAGGACCATTTCGCTATTGATGTGGTAATGGGAGTCGAAGGAGGTGACTGGAGATCTGCCACCTGCCCCCCACACACCAGTACCCCGCCCTTCCCCGTCAGGTTACCCAAGTTCACCGCCACACCTTCTGATGATAATGTTTTCTTCCTAGAGACCACGTGTGCTTCTGCTCTCAATGCTAAGATGGTAGGTGGGGTTAGGTTAGGTTGGCTGGCTGGCTGGCTGGCTGGCTGGCTGGCTGGCTGGCTGGCTGTTTGTGTATTTAGATGTTGATAGAAAGACAGTCTCTCTCTCTCTCTCTCTCTCTCTCTCTCTCTCTCTCTCTCTCTCTCTCTCTCTCTCTGGACACTGTTACTAAGTATTGATTTTAGCATCTCTCTTCCTCTTCCTCCTCTTCTTCTTCTTCCTCCTCTCCTCCTCCTCTTTTCTTCCTCCCCCTCTTCCTCCTCCTCCTCCCCCCCTCTCCTCCCCCCCTCTCCTCCCCCCCTCTCCTCCTCCTCCCTCTCTTTATCCCCATTCCTCCCTTCCTTCACGTTCCCTGGAGGTGTGGGTCAGGGTGGGTTCAGAGGTGTGGGTCAGGGTGGGTTCAGAGGTAAGCAAATAGGTAGAGGATTCTCTCTCTGTCTGTCTGTCTGTCAATTCCTTACTGTCCACTAAATTATAGACTGTCTACTTAAATCCTTACTGTCCACTTAATTCCTTACTGTCCACTTAATTCCTTACTGTCCACTTAAATTTTGACTGTCTACTTAATTCCTTACTGTCCACTTAAATTTCGACTCTACTTAATTCCTTACTGTCCACTTAATTCCTTACTGTCCACTTAATTCCTTATTGTCCACTTAATTCTTCACTGTCCACTTAAATCCAACTCTAAACTGAACACTTAACTACAGGCATGTGCGTTGGAAAGTGTGGCCATCCATCATCCGGATCACCAAGTCCACCTGGCTCTCACATCCAGCCATGTAAGTGGGACGGATGCCATCATCCACACCCTCACGACCTACAGCAACATACACATCTCAACGCTCGATGTGGATGACGCCCTGGAGGGAAGTGGACGCCTGAGCAAGTGGCTACGTGGAATGGAATGGGCGCGAAGTGGTAAGTGGGAAGGCGTGGGAAGAGTCATGAAGTCGTCATATTTATGTATTTAACCTAACCCAACCCAACCTAACCCAACCAAACCTAACCCAACCAGCCCCCCAAACAATAACACTAACCTAACCCTATCCTCAGAATGGGCAGGTATCAACCTATCAGACGCGTTGAGGCTAGGCGTGGTGTGCTCAGTGGGCGGGACATATCTAGACCTGGATATGTGGATAGTCGCCCCTCTGCCGAACACCGAGTCTTGGATTGGACGAGAACGCTGGGATCAACTATCAAACGGTGCCTTTAAGTGAGTCTGTTGATCAGTTTGGGGTGTGACGATTGATTGATATTTGGTAAATTTTTCATATGTTTGAAGTTTGAAATATATACCTGAATTGTTTATATATGGTGAACTGTATACCTGAATTGTTTATATATGGTGAACTGTATACCTGAATTGTTTATATATGGTGAACTGTATACCTGAATTGTTTATATATGGTGAACTGTATACCTGAATTGTTTATATATGGTGAACTGTATACCTGAATTGTCTAGATATATGGTGAACTGTATACCTGAATTGTTTATATATGGTGAACTGTATACCTGAATTGTCTAGATATATGGTGAACTGTATACCTGAATTGTTTATATATGGTGAACTGTATACCTGAATTGTCTATATATTTAATACACTGATTGGCATATTTTGTAAGATGTGGCAACGCTGTGCTTATTTACACAGCAATAAACCCCTCTGAATGGCCCAAATGAACCCCACAAAACTAACCAGAGTAAGGAGACTGGTTAATCCTCCCATAGCCTTGCCACATCTCACAAAACATCTCCAGCTTGACCAATGCCATATTTGGTTCCCGCAGGATTCCCAAAGACCATTGGATTTGCGATGAAGCGATCAGGGAATTGACCGAACACTTCCAAGGTAACGTCTGGGGGCACAATGGTCCAGGCGTGTTCCAGAGGGTAGTGAGGAAGGCGTGTAACATGCAGAATATATCGGACGTGCATCAGTGTAAAGATCTGGTAATGGTTGGTGAGTATTGCTTGATTACTGAGATGTCTTTATCATCAGGTTAGGTTAGATTAGCAGTAAGTTAGATTAGTATGTTAATGTTAGGTAAGGTTAACATTAGGTTAAGTTTAATCCACAGGTTAAATAAGCTTAAACATGTAATCTTAAGGTAACGCTCCCCCCTACAGCTCCCTCCACCTTCTACCCTCTACACTGGAAGCGGTGGGAGGAACTGTTCGCCCCCAGTGGTAGTAACTCCTGGAGGTGGCCACCAGATACCATAGGCATCCACCTCTGGAACAAATTCAGCAGTGGGGCGCCGCTTCACCCCGGCGATGGCTCTATAGTCGACGTGGCCTCCCAGCAGAACTGTCCCAAGGTCTACGACACCGTCAGACAGATCAGGAAGTTGCGAGATCATTTACAGAGGAGAAAGATGCGTAAGGTGTCTTCTGGACAGGGTAGAGATGTGCAGGAAGACCGCCGGGATGTGTAGTTAGGGGCGAAGCTTCTCATCTGGTTCGTGTGACCTTGACCTGTCAGATAGATAGTCTTCATTAGATGGAACTGTTACATAAAAAACACCTCATTCTACGGCCCCCCCTCCGCCCCTCCCCTATGGCCCGTTAGATGGAAAAATTGACCGTAATTTAGACCCCCCACAGAATAACTACTACAAGTGCTCGGCTGTACAGAATGCCATCCAACCAGTTACCTCGGTGAAAAAAAAAAAAAAAAAAAGCTCCGCATCATCTCGGAACCTTGGGATGAAACCTCCACCATCGGTAATATACAACTCCTCACCTTAGCTGTCGTCCTGGTCTAATCCCCTACCCCCCCCCCCCCCACCCAACCCCCACCCCCATGTGCTCAGTGTTCCGCTCATAACAAGAATCAGGGACTTTTGTTTTTCATTAGACGTAAAAACAATTAAAATCACATTCTTCGTAAATCCTTTTTCGGAATCCTGGGACTGCCTGGGGAATATCCACTCTGGATTATATCAACCTGAAGATTAAAACCACCCTAATAGTTAGACCTGTCCTAACCTATCCTACCCTAACACTAACTTAATCCATCCTTTCTTATCCTAACATATCCTTATAAATACTCATAAGGTGATTAATCTACAGGTAAAATAATCCGGGATGGATATCGACTCCTCAAATAATCCGAATCGTGAAATTCGGATAAATCTTTGCGACGATAATCCAACCTCTTCGGCCCCCTGATAATCACCTCAGAAACGAATAATTTCCCTATGTGGCATCAGAGAGCATGTGTATAATTCCTATGATAACTCTATTGTAATTATCACGCCTTAGTTCACTAGCAGGCTGGTGAGGGCTCTATTATTTTCTTCGGCAATATGGATGACGATTATTTTAAGCAATATATGATCTCATTACCAAAGTTTACGAGATAATTCGCGTCCAAGTCACGTACTGGACTATTTAACTTTGTGTGTGTTGTACAGGTATCGTTCATTGTGTCTCGCCTTCATCGACCTGACCTGACCTTAAAATGTGTGACATCTACTAGTCATTGTAACATTACTATTATCCTCACAATGACCTGAGTTGACCTGACTGTGTTACATTAACTAGTCATTGAAATATAACTACAGTATTATCCACGCACTGACCTGACATGACTTCTGAGACAACATGAGTATTCTATTGTTCATCACATTCAGTGCAGTGTTTATATATTTGACACCATCGCGACACACGGCCAGTTGTTGTCATCCCCCCCCCTCCCATGACTCACGCCCGACGCAGTACGACAAGACTCAATGAAGCTCATCAACTCCCCCCCCCCTCCCTCCCATACATCGCCTCATAGTTCATCGTTGTTTTGTTTAGGGTCGTTAAGACGTGAAATGCGTAAGTAGTAGCTTATTGGTTGCCTGCCCTGATACGTGGACAATATAATTTTGTCTTCCAGAAACTAGCGACCTTAAATAAAGGTCTCGGAAGAGGTAGGCGTTAGTTGGTGCTATGGTATGCGGTATGAGGTGATATTTACACCATAGTCTGCCGCGTGAGGTCTGTATTTACACTATCGATTGCGTTCTACAATATGGCCAGTGCTTCGCAACGTGTAATATGAGAATTCTCCGGGTGATTTGCTGTCATATGGTTAGATTGGGTTAAGTTGGGGTAGTTAAGATTAGGTTAGAATAGGTTAAGTTGGGTTAGGTTGGGTTAGATTACTTTATATTATGTTTGTCCAAATTGTCCTGGAGACAAACCTATCCCTGTAGGCCGCACACTATAGCAGCACCGAACTAAACCGTATGTGTGCAATACCGAAGGTCTCTTGTACCGCAAAAAACGACTGAGTGACCGTAATTGACCCGACCACAAACATCTCATACCCTAGTGGGGCGGTGAGTGGCGTTGCTTCCTCGTATGTGTTCCAGTTAGAGAGTCACCGACGATTAGATTAAAGCGATTAATTGTACGTACTTAAAACAAACGCTTGAATCTCGCAGGGTTACTTAATAGACGTTATAGGCGGTTTAGTGCGTTGAAGTGTTGTCGTCGTCGTTGTTCCATTGTGGATTGTTGTTAGTAGTGGGTAGTTAGTTCATCGTTACGCAGTATTAAACAGTGGCGTAGTTCAGGCCGCGATTTGATGATGAACGAGGCCATTTGATTTGCAGTTTTAGCCCTATTGGACCACCTAATGATTAGCTCCCCCCCCCCCCCCCCCCCCGAAGTGCTCCTCTGAAGTTGCCCCCTCCTCCCCCCAGCTAGATTATCCTGAAAGTTAACCACCCTGAAACTATCTGGAGGGGGGGGGGGGGGTGGTTAATGTTCAGGTGATCCACGAGACTAAAATTACAAATATCCTCTCGAGATCTAAACTCCGCCACTGATCTCAATAAAACAGTATAAGCCATATGACTGAGTATTTAAACCACTTTAAGCCATATGACTGAGTATTTAAACCACTTTAAGCCATATGACTGAGTATTTAAACCACTTTAAGCCATATGACTGAGTATTTAAACCACTTTAAGCCATGTGACTGAGTATTTAAACCACTTTAAGCCATATGACTGAGTATTTAAACCACTTTAAGCCATGTGACTGAGTATTTAAACCACTTTAAGCCATGTGACTGAGTATTTAAACCACTTTAAGCCATGTGACTGAGTATTTAAACCACTTTAAGCCATATGACTGAGTATTTAAACCACTTTAAGCCATATGACTGAGTATTTAAACCACTTTAAGCCATATGACTGAGTATTTAAGCCATGTGACTGAGTATTTAAACCACTTTAAGCCATGTGACTGAGTATTTAAACCACTTTAAGCCATGTGACTGAGTATTTAAACCACTTTAAGCCATGTGACTGAGTATTTAAACCACTTTAAGCCATGTGACTGAGTATTTAAACCACTTTAAGCCATGTGACTGAGTATTTAAACCACTTTAAGCCATATGACTGAGTATTTAAACCACTTTAAGCCATATGACTGAGTATTTAAACCACTTTAAGCCATATGACTGAGTATTTAAACCACTTTAAGCCATATGACTGAGTATTTAAACCACTTCAGAATTTATCTCGACGCAACTCAAATAATGGAGCATCGTCTTACCGTATAATTATTATGGTGATAAACGCACAAATGTAATATATACCGTAAGGAATATTAGAAGACGATTAATAAAAAAAGTATATATTTATATCTTAAGGAGAATTTTTTATTTATTTATTTGATGGAGGTTTTTCGGTTATGATTTCTGTGTAAATTGTTGTCGTTTTTGGTTTTTGTGTCTGAACTACGCAGAACTAGAAATGTCTCTTAGGGTTAATGGAAGCATAATTGTTTATTTCTACGCGGAGACAAAAATCTCTTTTATTTGATGGGAAATTAATTCTTAATTTTCACCCATTGAATTTAGACATTAACTATTATTACAGCAATACAAAATAGTTATGTATTATGTACTATAAGTTCCTGTATTTTTTGTAGCTTGGCCACTAATTGTTTCATAAAAAAACACGACCACTAGATACAGGTTACAGTCAAAATGCCCTGAACACTTGACGATATCTGGCATTTATTTCAGGCTTGTGTACTATATTGGCTGTCATTGACTATTACTGTATTTTTCTTTACCACATCGGAGACGGAAACTTGATACGAGACTAGAAGAATAATCAGAGAAAGCCAACACTAAAATCCGTTTCAATTAAGGTCCGTTGGATACGTAAATCCCAGATAAACTTTACTGCCAAGTGTCTGAGGATTTTGGCCTGTAACTCTTATAGATCAAATAGTATACAGTGACCCCTCGGTTAACGAACTCAATCCGTTCCAGAAGGTTGTTCGTTAACCGAAAAGTTCGTTAACCGAAACCATTGTTTCAATGGGTTTTTGGGTAATTGGTTCCAGCTCACCAAAAATTTCCTAAATTCAACAAAAATGGTAGAAAAGTTCACTTACTTTTAGGTGCGTATGTAGAAGGCTCCTGGATGATGATGATGATGATGGGATTTAGAATGGGGGTGGAGGAGAAGGAAGAAGAGAAGGCATTGGGGTGGATGAGAAGTCACCCGATGGCGCCATTTCACCCATAAAATTTTAGCTCTCTTGGTGTAATTGAAGATTATTTTCTTTAAATCAACACTGCACTGCATTATATATTGTCAATATGTAAAATATATTTCAAAATGACCAATAATTTGCTTGGAAACACAGAAAAAAAGCATTTAGTTGAAGAGAGACTCAAGTAAGATGTTACCTCCAGTGAAAACAAAGAGAGACTAATGCCTGTCTGGTGTGTTAAGAGGCTGGATGCCGCGCATTAAACTAGTCACTTTACCTTCAATTATGTTCAATAATTGTTAAAATGATTAAAAAATTGAATATTAAACTTTTAAAATTATTGAATAGTATAAACTTCTTGACATTTACTAAAATAGTAAGGAATTTAAGCCCTAGAACCGATTAATGTATTGGCAGACTGATACTAAAGCTGGTTGCCAGGTCAGTGCAAGAGAAAACATGTTGAGGTCGGTTCGTAAGAAATTCGTTAACCGAATTGAAGATCCTTATGGAAGGCAGTTCGTTAACCGAGGCGTTCGTTAAACGAGGGGTCACTGTATCAGGAATTTTATCGATATATCATAAATAATGTGTATTTGTGTTGTTTTAGGGAAAATTTGTTAGTTTGTCTGTATTTTATATAAGTTAAGGAATGAGCAGTTAGAGTACATGTCCTAGAGTACATGTCCTAGAGTACATGTCCTAAAGTACATGTCCCCGTGATTGAAGTTGTCCTCTGTTTTGGCCTAAAGTCAAGGATATACACGTTGGTACAAATTGTTGACGGTCTTGGTATAAAATCGTACAATCATTGGTGACATTCTTATAAAAATTACTTCTCAGAGAACAGATATTTTACTATTTTTGTCTACTTTTATCTCATCACATTCAGTTTACCTAGATTCATACAATACAGTACTACTTAATAAGGATCTTTGTATATGTTAGCAGGAGATAAATAGCTTGTCTAATTAACATAATAATAATGTTAAATTTGTGTGCCCATGTTAAATTATTAAATATATTTGGATTAAGTACTGTAGGTCTAGTTTGTCATGTCAAGGGGTTTGCATAGGATAGTGAGGAACGAAGATTCTTAAGCAGTGTCGTGTGTAGAGTGTATGGAGCATTAGAGGAATGTGTAAAGCATTATATATAAGGATTCCCATTTTCTATAACAATTCCCATTTTTTATAATACAAGTTTCCTCTTTTTCGATGATAGTAGTTTGTTGTTTTCTATGATAAAAGTGGTACTGGTATATTGTTTCTGAAGATAAGTTGAGTTCTGTGTAAGTTCACAATATAAGAAAAATAAAAATAGTTAGTTTATGCATGTGTTTCTCTCTTAACCGTGTGTGTGTGTGTGTGTGTTGTGAACTCTTGGAACTTTTACCAGAGAGTGTTGTGACAGTGTGGGGTGCGGGTTGTTTGGTTCACACTCAGGATGGGATGGTGAAAGGAAACTCACAATGTGCTCTCTGTATACATGTTGTATTGGATGTACAATGCAGCTTGGTGCTGGGAAGGCAGCATGGTTACAAGCGTGATGTAGAGAGAGCTGGTTGGTGAGGATGCTCAGAGAAGGACAGCTGGTGGGTCGCCATGCTCGCCGGCGGGAGCGAAGACCACCAGGCAGGCGGAGGAGGAGGAGGTGTTGCTGGCTGGTTGGTGTAGGTAGAAAGAGACAGGTCACCATGAGGTCAGGTCTTAAATAGTGGGGGTAGGCGTGGCTCAGTAGTTGACCTCAGCGACAAACAGCATTTGTAGGGGAGAAATCCACTACAATGTAGTCACTGAAGAGCGGCGACGTGCAGTACAGATGTCCCTCATTAATGTTACAACTGATGTACAGTACAGTACAGATGTCCCTCATTAATGATACAACTGATGTACAGTACAGTACAGATGTCCCTCATTAATGATACAACTGATGTTAATAAATGTATCTTTAACAGGGTGAGTTACAAGTCAGTTATAATAGGAGAAAGTTATTTATTTCCTTGTTTACAACGACTGATTTAACTGAGAACTATTTACGTGAATGTGTTGTGATGTAGTCACTGAAGAGCGGCGACGTACAGTACAGTGTCTGTAAAAAAAGAAAAGTTTCCACTGAGAAGGTATATTAATACACCCTGCACCTGGACCCTAGTGGCAGGAATGTGGACTGAGGACCACCATATGTACGGTAATAACACAGTAAATATAGTTTATACCTTTAGAATAACTCAAGAGGCACTAGAGTGTGAAGTAACAAGACGATCTGTGACCAAGAGGAGAGAGTACAATAAACTTAACAAGACTTAACATAGTTTCCCTTAACAAAGTGACTCTCTCTTGAATATTAAAAGCTTATAAATTTATTTAAACAATTGGTGAATTTATATTTAATTTTAACTAGAATTAGCAAATATAAATTAAACTAAATAAAAAAAGCAAAATAGAAATATATACAGAAATAAAGGAGAAATAACAAAAATATCCAATATTACCAAAACTATAATAAAAACCCACAATAAAAACTAGAAAAAAAAGATGGGGATCATCCTTCTAGTGACACAAGGGTCATGGAGGGACTCCCCTAACATATAAAGGCCCAAGAAAACATGAAATAGAATAACTTGGCCTGACTGAGACCGGCCTGGTACTGCACCCTCAGGGCTAATGGTTCACCAACCAACCCAACTACTTCAATACTGTTGGCGACAGTGAAGGACAGACCAAGACTGTCAAGATATAAACAAATTGAATAGAACAATTATAAACTTTATCTATGAGGTCAATATTTATTATATAGGCTGCGACTCAATACTTGCATTATCCTACAAGTTCAATGATTAAATATAATAGTTACCGCTGCTCCGTTTTCTGTGATCAAATATAATAGTTATCTCTCAACCGTCTGCTGTGCAAAACCTTATTCTTCTTCCTCTCATCAATCCTTCTTATTCTTCTTCTTCCTCTTATCAAAACACAATCCTTCTTATTCTTCTTCCTCTCATCAAAACACAATCCTTCTTATTCTCCTTCTTCCTCTCATCAACCCTTCTTATTCTCCTTCTTCCTCTCATCAACCCTTCTTATTCTTCTTCTTCCTCTCATCAACCCTTCTTATTCTTCTTCTTCCTCTCATCAACCCTTCTTATTCTTCTTCTTCCTCTCATCAACCCTTCTTATTCTTCTTCTTCCTCTCATCAACCCTTCTTATTCTTCTTCTTCCTCTCATCAACCCTTCTTATTCTTCTTCTTCCTCTCATCAACCCTTCTTATTCTTCTTCTTCCTCTCATCAACCCTTCTTATTCTTCTTCTTCCTCTCATCAACCCTTCTTATTCTTCTTCTTCCTCTCATCAACCCTTCTTATTCTTCTTCTTCCTCTCATCAACCCTTCTTATTCTTCTTCTTCCTCTCATCAACCCTTCTTATTCTTCTTCTTCCTCTCATCAACCCTTCTTATTCTTCTTCTTCCTCTCATCAACCCTTCTTATTCTTCTTCTTCCTCTCATCAACCCTTCTTATTCTTCTTCTTCCTCTCATCAACCCTTCTTATTCTTCTTCTTCCTCTCATCAACCCTTCTTATTCTTCTTCTTCCTCTCATCAACCCTTCTTATTCTTCTTCTTCCTCTCATCAACCCTTCTTATTCTTCTTCTTCCTCTCATCAACCCTTCTTATTCTCCTTCTTCCTCTCATCAACCCTTCTTATTCTTCTTCCTCTCATCAACCCTTCTTATTCTTCTTCTTCCTCTCATCAACCCTTCTTATTCTCCTTCTTCCTCTCATCAACCCTTCTTATTCTCCTTCTTCCTCTCATCAACCCTTCTTATTCTCCTTCTTCCTCTCATCAACCCTTCTTATTCTTCTTCTTCCTCTCATCAACCCTTCTTATTCTTCTTCTTCCTCTCATCAATCCTTCTTATTCTCCTTCTTCCTCTCATCAACCCTTCTTATTCTCCTTCTTCCTCTCATCAACCCTTCTTATTCTTCTTCTTCCTCTCATCAACCCTTCTTATTCTCCTTCTTCCTCTCATCAACCCTTCTTATTCTTCTTCTTCCTCTCATCAACCCTTCTTATTCTTCTTCTTCCTCTCATCAACCCTTCTTATTCTCCTTCTTCCTCTCATCAACCCTTCTTATTCTTCTTCTTCCTCTCATCAACCCTTCTTATTCTTCTTCTTCCTCTCATCAACCCTTCTTATTCTCCTTCTTCCTCTCATCAACCCTTCTTATTCTTCTTCTTCCTCTCATCAACCCTTCTTATTCTTCTTCTTCCTCTCATCAACCCTTCTTATTCTTCTTCTTCCTCTCATCAACCCTTCTTATTCTCCTTCTTCCTCTCATCAACCCTTCTTATTCTTCTTCTTCCTCTCATCAACCCTTCTTATTCTCCTTCTTCCTCTCATCAACCCTTCTTATTCTTCTTCTTCCTCTCATCAACCCTTCTTATTCTTCTTCTTCCTCTCATCAACCCTTCTTATTCACCTTCTTCCTCTCATCAACCCTTCTTATTCTTCTTCCTCTCATCAACCCTTCTTATTCTTCTTCCTCTCATCAACCCTTCTTATTCTTCTTCTTCCTCTCATCAACCCTTCTTATTCTTCTTCTTCCTCTCATCAACCCTTCTTATTCTTCTTCCTCTCATCAACCCTTCTTATTCTCCTTCTTCCTCTCATCAACCCTTCTTATTCTTCTTCTTCCTCTCATCAATCCTTCTTATTCTTCTTCTTCCTCTCATCAACCCTTCTTATTCTTCTTCCTCTCATCAACCCTTCTTATTCTTCTTCTTCCTCTCATCAACCCTTCTTATTCTTCTTCTTCCTCTCATCAACCCTTCTTATTCTTCTTCTTCCTCTCATCAACCCTTCTTATTCTCCTTCTTCCTCTCATCAACCCTTCTTATTCTTCTTCTTCCTCTCATCAACCCTTCTTATTCTCCTTCTTCCTCTCATCAACCCTTCTTATTCTTCTTCTTCCTCTCATCAACCCTTCTTATTCTTCTTCTTCCTCTCATCAACCCTTCTTATTCACCTTCTTCCTCTCATCAACCCTTCATATTCTTCTTCCTCTCATCAACCCTTCTTATTCTTCTTCCTCTCATCAACCCTTCTTATTCTTCTTCTTCCTCTCATCAACCCTTCTTATTCTTCTTCTTCCTCTCATCAACCCTTCTTATTCTTCTTCCTCTCATCAACCCTTCTTATTCTCCTTCTTCCTCTCATCAACCCTTCTTATTCTTCTTCTTCCTCTCATCAATCCTTCTTATTCTTCTTCTTCCTCTCATCAACCCTTCTTATTCTTCTTCCTCTCATCAACCCTTCTTATTCTTCTTCTTCCTCTCATCAACCCTTCTTATTCTTCTTCTTCCTCTCATCAACCCTTCTTATTCTTCTTCTTCCTCTCATCAACCCTTCTTATTCTTCTTCTTCCTCTCATCAACCCTTCTTATTCTTCTTCTTCCTCTCATCAACCCTTCTTATTCTTCTTCTTCCTCTCATCAACCCTTCTTATTCTTCTTCTTCCTCTCATCAACCCTTCTTATTCTCCTTCTTCCTCTCATCAACCCTTCTTATTCTCCTTCTTCCTCTCATCAACCCTTCTTATTCTTCTTCTTCCTCTCATCAACCCTTCTTATTCTCCTTCTTCCTCTCATCAACCCTTCTTATTCTTCTTCTTCCTCTCATCAACCCTTCTTATTCTCCTTCTTCCTCTCATCAACCCTTCTTATTCTCCTTCTTCCTCTCATCAACCCTTCTTATTCTCCTTCTTCCTCTCATCAACCCTTCTTATTCTTCTTCTTCCTCTCATCAACCCTTCTTATTCTTCTTCTTCCTCTCATCAACCCTTCTTATTCTTCTTCTTCCTCTCATCAACCCTTCTTATTCTTCTTCTTCCTCTCATCAACCCTTCTTATTCTTCTTCTTCCTCTCATCAACCCTTCTTATTCTTCTTCTTCCTCTCATCAACCCTTCTTATTCTCCTTCTTCCTCTCATCAACCCTTCTTATTCTCCTTCTTCCTCTCATCAACCCTTCTTATTCTCTTCTTCCTCTCATCAACCCTTCTTATTCTTCTTCTTCCTCTCATCAACCCTTCTTATTCTTCTTCTTCCTCTCATCAACCCTTCTTATTCTTCTTCTTCCTCTCATCAACCCTTCTTATTCTCCTTCTTCCTCTCATCAACCCTTCTTATTCTCCTTCTTCCTCTCATCAACCCTTCTTATTCTTCTTCTTCCTCTCATCAACCCTTCTTATTCTTCTTCTTCCTCTCATCAACCCTTCTTATTCTTCTTCTTCCTCTCATCAACCCTTCTTATTCTTCTTCTTCCTCTCATCAACCCTTCTTATTCTTCTTCTTCCTCTCATCAACCCTTCTTATTCTTCTTCTTCCTCTCATCAACCCTTCTTATTCTTCTTCCTCTCATCAAGGGAAGAACACAAGATAGATGGAAGAAACAAGTGCTGGAGGAAGGCCTTATATAAGGTTATCAAGGCATTATTGCCAAAGTACACACAGTGACAAAATATACACAATTTAAGATAATTAATAATATGATAGAATATTTTTATAATTGTTAGATCATTTAAAATAAATTTAATGTAAAAGCTGTTCCTTTTACAGAGGGTGAGAGGGAGCCGTGTGTCATGGCCTCCTCCATGTAAACAAAGCCGAGAAAAATATTGTGAAGAAAATTGGTTTAAATTGGTGTAA
>CAUDMG010003569.1:157500-165927 GCA_958450375.1 Homarus gammarus | reverse complement strand
AACGATCCTAAATCTTATTACACTAACACAGGCGATAATTTTTTTTTTTTTGGGGGGGGGGGTTGATTGTTTTATCTGCTTCAATATAATTTCCTATATTAATATAAAGGAATTATAGAAATATTATCCTATATCTTTTACATAGTTCTATAATTCTCGATATTACATAATACCTATACTACATATATTTTACGGTAATATTATAGTGATTAATGCGTAATATATATGGTATAATCTTCCTATGATCTCCTATTTGGAAATGATACAGAGATTATATCTTATTTCCTATTCTTACATTAAAATACCAAGATCGATAATCCAGTCATTAAAAGCTATAATCTGCTATGAATTATTACAGTTTACAATATTATATTAACTTGTCTTAGGCTACATTAACTCAATATAGTCTTAGCTTGGACTAATATAATTTCGGAATTAAAATCATCCGTCTTAATTATCGAGGATGTATTAATCACCTGAGTTTTAAATTGGTTTAATTATCCCAATCTTCAGGTAAGGTAATCAAACCTATCCTAATCTTCATCTCACTTATATTTATGACTGGATAATCTCCACTAATCTCATAAGGTAAGATTAGCTATAATGTAATCTCAGTATGTGACGAGGTTTGTGAGATTAGTTAATATAATCATAATCTCATTTTACGATTAGTTGACCCAATCTTCACCACGTAACGTAATAAAAGCCAATCACTATTTCCTACCAGCGTCTCCCATGTCCCCATTTCCTAGCAGCGTCTCCCATGTCCCCATTTCCTAGCAGCGTCTCCCATGTCCCCATTTCCTAGCAGCGTCTCCCATGTCCCCATTTCCTAGCAGCGTCTCCCATGTCCCCATTTCCTAGCAGCGTCTCCCATGTCCCCATTTCTCAGCAGCGTCTCCCATGTCCCCATTTCTCAGCAGCGTCTCCCATGTCCCCATTTCCTAGCAGCGTCTCCCATGTCCACATTTCCTAGCAACGTTTCCCATGTCCACATTTCCTAGCAGCGTCTCCCATGTCCCCATTTCCTAGCAGCGTCTCCCATGTCCCCATTTCCTAGCAGCGTCTCCCATGTCCACATTTCCTAGCAGCGTCTCCTATGTCCACATTTCCTAGCAGCGTATCCCATGTCCCCATTTCCTAGCAGCGTCTCCCATGTCCACATTTCCTAGCAGCGTTTCCCATGTCCACATTTCCTAGCAGCGTTTCCCATGTCCCCATTTCCTAGCAGCGTCTCCCATGTCCCCATTTCCTAGCAACGTCTCCCATGTCCCCATTTCCTAGCAGCGTCTCCCATGTCCACATTTCCTAGCAGCGTTTCCCATGTCCACATTTCCTAGCAGCGTTTCCCATGTCCCCATTTCCTAGCAGCGTATCCCATGTCCCCATTTCCTAGCAGCGTCTCCCATGTCCACATTTCCTAGCAGCGTTTCCCATGTCCACATTTCCTAGCAGCGTTTCCCATGTCCCCATTTCCTAGCAGCGTCTCCCATGTCCCCATTTCCTAGCAACGTCTCCCATGTCCCCATTTCCTAGCAGCGTCTCCCATGTCCACATTTCCTAGCAGCGTTTCCCATGTCCACATTTCCTAGCAGCGTCTCCCATGTCCCCATTTCCTAGCAACGTCTCCCATGTCCACATTTCCTAGCAGCGTCTCCCATGTCCCCATTTCTCAGCAGCGTCTCCCATCTCCCCATTTCTCAGCAGCGTCTCCCATGTCCCCATTTCCTAGCAACGTCTCCCATGTCCACATTTCCTAGCAGCGTCTCCCATGTCCCCATTCCCAACACGCCACATCCAATATCCCAACAGCACCTCACATGACCGCCCTACTTACCCTCCCAGCAGCGCCCTTGTCAGGAATGGCCGTCGTCAGCTGGAATGTTCATCGTCAGGAATATCCTCTCCTCCCCCCTCTCCTGAACCCCCATGTCCTCAGTGCGTGTCCCGGTTCCGTTTTTACACCCACAGGCACGCGGTTATGTACGCATAAACCGCCCAATTCAGTCGTTTGAAGGCCCTGGCGGGGATATTTTTGAGACGGTAACTGCGCCAGTCTCTCTTAATGTCAGTCTTTTAGTGTGTTGGAAGCGACGGTGACTGGCTACTTGGAGTCTACTAACAACGGCGTTTTGTTCCTTCTCTCTCACCATAAAAGATTCACTCGTAAAAAGATTCGCTTCAACGCCAGACAGCTACAGCGGTGGTGGTGGTGGCAACGACAGGGAGTAGGGGGCTACGGAGGTGGTGAAGATGAGAAAGAGGTCCTTGGTTGATGTGAGTAAGAGAGAGAGAGAATGTGAGAGAGAGTGAGAGGTAGAGAAAAAAATGGAAAGAGGACGTCAGTGAGAGAGAGAATGAGAGAGGGTGAAATATAGGAATAAAAGAGGGAAAGAGAGGGGGAAGGAAGTGAGGTTCTTGCTTAACGTCATGGAGAGAGAGAGAGAGAGGTGTTCCCTGTCTCACTGGTGTATAAAAAAGGTGATTTAATACAAGACTGACTGGACGAAATTATATAAAAAGAAAGAGATGTTTTTTGTCTTAGTAGAAAAAAATTTCCCGAGAATTATCAAATATTTCTCACTTCCAGAGATTATCCATAATGTCTACACCCAATCCTCTCCACCCAGCCCCCAGCACCTATCCCTCAGACCTAGCCCCCAGCAGCCAGCACTCACCACCAGCCCCTAGTACCCAGAACTAAGCCTCCAGCACTCAGCCCCAGCAGCCCTCAGCACCCAGCACCCAGACCTAGCCCCCAGCAGCCAGCACTCACCACCAGCCCCTAGTACCCAGAACTAAGCCTCCAGCACTCAGCCCCAGCAGCCCTCAGCACCCAGCACCCAGACCTAGCCCCCAGCAGCCAGCACTCACCACCAGCCCCTAGCACCCAGAACTAAGCCTCCAGCACTCAGCCCCAGCAGCCCTCAGCACCCAGCACCCAGACCTAGCACCCAGCAGCCACCAAACACGCCAAGAAAACCTCCTCGTTAGTTAAGTAAACAAACCTAATCCGTCGGGCTTTAGTCTCTTCCCGTCGGGACCAGGACGGAGTCTTACTTCTGTCAGGGAGTCATACATCTGTCAGGGAGTCTTACATCTGTCAGGGAGTCTTACATCTGTCAGGGAGTCTTACTTCTGTCAGGGAGTCATACATCTGTCAGGGAGTCTTACATCTGTCAGGGAGTCATACATCTGTCAGGGAGTCTTACATCTGTCAGGGTGTCATACATCTGTCAGGGAGTCTTACGTCTGTCCGGGAGTCTTACATCTGTCAGGGAGTCTTACATCTATCAGGGAGTCTTACATCTGTCAGGGAGTCTTACATCTGTCAGGGAGTCTTACATCTGTCAGGGAGTCTTACATCTGTCAGGGAGTCTTACATCTGTCAGGGAGTCTTACATCTGTCAGGGAGTCTTACATCTGTCAGGGAGTCTTACATCTGTCAGGGAGTCTTACATCTGCCAGGGAGTCTTACATCTGTCAGGGAGTCTTACATCTGTCAGGGAGTCTTGCATCTGCCAGGGAGTCTTACATCTGCCAGTGAGTCTTACATCTGTCAGGGAGTCTTACATCTGTCAGGGAGTCTTACATCTGCCAGGGAGTCTTACATCTGTCAGGGAGTCATACATCTGTCAGGGAGTCTTACATCTGTCAGGGAGTCTTACATCTGTCAGGGAGTCTTACATCTGTCAGGGAGTCTTACATCTGTCAGGGAGTCTTACATCTGTCAGGGAGTCTTACATCTGTCAGGGAGTCTTACATCTGCCAGGGAGTCTTACATCTGTCAGGGAGTCTTACATCTGTCAGGGAGTCTTACATCTGCCAGGGAGATTAAATATTTGTTTAGTGTATTTATGAAGCTTTTCAAAATTCTTACAGCTTGAAAAATTTATCTGAAATTGTATTATAAAATTAAAATAATTTCCTCTTTCTTTTTGAAAATTTAATTCGTTCTCGTAAGTTGTATTTTTTTTCATAATTTTTTTTACGTCATTCGAATAAACTGTGTTAAATCTTAGTGAAAATTCTCACTTAAAATGTTTTCGGGAAAGATCATTAACGAGTCAGAAGTAATTCCCACACAAGTACAATATATTCCATTCAGGTGTGGCGAGCCAGGTGAGATAACACAAGGAGGCAGCTAATTATACAGGTAACGCGAGATGAATACCTGGTCCCAGTACATCTCCTTTAGTGTGTGTGTGTGTTTGTGTGTGTTGTGTGTGTTTGTGTGTGTGTGTCTGTGTTTGTGTGTGTGTGTGTCTGAGTGTTTAAGTGTGTGTGTTTCATCCTTGCATAGAAATTAAGTCTTTTTCTTAACGCTGCACTTCCCTCCTTCTTCTCCTCTCTCGGTTATAATGGATGAAAGGAATTTTGATAGCGAGGCAAACCTTTGACAGAAAAAAAAATTGAAGTTTGTTTGAAAATAATTATAAAATTCCAATAGCAATATAGACTTTGAAAGAATGTTTTTTTTTTTTTAAATAATAAAAATAAAAATACCGAACTAGATTTACGTAAGAATAATACTTGCACTATATACTTTTTATATCGTTTCTAAGTTATATACCGATAGCCAATACCTCGTTATACTTGTGAGTGTGTTAGTTGCGGTATATTAAGTCGTTTAGAAACCAATATATTTGTATCAAAGTCTTGGCTGTGTCTGGTGCCGTGAGGAATGACTATTAGAGCTCTATTGACTAGTTCCCCCCCTTGCTATGTGCTATATTAAATGCTATACTAGTACTAATATCTTCACTATTTCCCCCTCTTGTTATGTACTATATTAACCTCAAAGTAAAAACGCCTTTGATATAGCAATTTCTATAATTCAAAAATAATCACACATCTAAACGAACACTCCCCAATATAGCGTTATAAGGCGAGTTTAGTGCCATATTAGCGTGTGTACAGTAAACCATGTCATATAGCACACTAATGTTACTATACTGAACGAGAGTTATATAGCTGTTTGTATAATATATCAGAGGTAACCAGAAGTTCTTATAGGCTCGTATAGCTTATGTAAATTATATTATTATATTTTTAGGCTATATTCCTTTCCTGTGGTGTAGCTGTGTTAAAATTACTATGTTAAAATCTATATTACGTCGACTATAACCTAGCAAACTCCCCCCCCCCCCTCACCTGATGCCTCCCCCCCTCCCCCTCTCCCTCACCTGATGCCTCACCCCCCTCCCCCTCTCCCTCACCTGTCGTGTTAAGGGGGCGTAACCTTCTCTCACACACCTGTATTCCCTCGTTTAATGTTTCGCGATACCTGATAATTTGTCCTTCATTAAGCGCAGGTAATATCAATTTTCCGCAGCGCAACCCAACCACCAGTCACCATTGTGTTGGTAAGAGGGACATAGGGCGAAATAGGGAGAGGAATGGGTGTGGAATAAGGAGAGGAAATGGGTGTGGAATAGCAAGAGGAATGGGTGTGGAATAGGGTGCATTAGGGAGAAGAATGGAGTGGAATAGTGACACTGGGAAAAATAGGGACGATAAAAATGGTGAGAGCTTCACTAATCGGGAAATAAATAGGGTAAAGTAGGAAATGATCCGGGTAAAGTCTTTAATTATAGAGTGAGAGACAGACAGACAGAGAGAGCAAAAAAAAAGATTTTCCTCTCTCTCTCTCTCTCTCTCTCTCTCTCTCTCTCTCTCTCTCTTATGTAATCCCTAAATTCAAGACGAACATCATAACAGCAACCAATGATAACAAACTCGCCCGCTAAGATAATACTTGAGTTTTCATTGGCATTTGTGCTTGTTTGACACCGCCCACTAATGACATCACATCAGTTATCTGTGAGTGAGAGACAACATCCACGTCTTATTATTTGCTGTTCAGTTCTTCTTAGTTCGTGTCAGTGTGAACATGTGGCGGCGGTGCTTCCTAAACTCTTCCTCATTTAAGTAAGTAAACAGTTCATTATTTAGAAGTTCTTTGGGGGTATGTGTACTCGCCACAATAAGTTCTGGAACAGCTGAGCACGACTAAGAGGCTCTTATCTCAGAATGGTTGGTATACCTCTTAGAGAAATGACTCCGTATTTCGTAATAATATATGTTGCTCGTCTTTATAATTTTTATAGGAGAAAATAATAACCATGATGTGTGTGGTCAGTCGTAGTGATAATGCTAACGAGTGAATCCATGCTCAAGAAAACATTAATTATACAGCAGTAATGTTATGCATCCTTCAATAACAGTATTGTCCCACATTTTACACATTTTTATTAATTAACTTATCTACAAGACATTTATTCTTAATCAATCTACAATAAGAAATCTTAAATAACGAGTCATTTAAAGTTTATCTGGCAACACTCCCCCCATACAGTGTTACCAGATCACCCGCCTCATGTCATGCAGGTTGGCTGGAGGGAGAAGGTTGGGAGTTCTCTCATTGTTCAGTTTCTCTTTATCATAACACGAGACAAGGAAAAAAATTCTCCCAGTAAGTCAGTTATAAAAGACGTTCATTGGACTGTTAGATGCAGACAAACTACTCTGTCAGTCTTCGCCAGTCAGTCAATCAGTCATTTTTAACTGTTGGTGGATTAATGTAATTATTAATATTGCTACGTATTTAAAGACCTCACCAGTTCCTCACCAGACCTAACCTAACCTAACCAGACTTTGAATGTGTGGTGGTGACAGTGGCAAGGTGTGGTGGTGGTTGCT
Organism: Homarus gammarus; assembly: GCA_958450375.1. Taxonomy (NCBI): domain Eukaryota; kingdom Metazoa; phylum Arthropoda; class Malacostraca; order Decapoda; family Nephropidae; genus Homarus; species Homarus gammarus. Next base: position 159,225 of record CAUDMG010003569.1, on the reverse strand, counting down.
ACTTGTGATGGCAGTGGCTAGATATGGTGGTGGTGGTGGCGACAGTGGCTAGGTGTGGTGGTGGTGGCGGCGACAGTGGGAAGGATGTGGTAATTAAGCCAAGTAGTCCGCGGGGGGGGGGGGCTCCTTTTAGATGATTGGCTCAGGTAATTAACTCCGCCCCATTCACTTGATTAAGTTCATATTAGTAATGCAAATACGCTTTTGTAGACATACATACATACATCCATACATACATACATCCATACATACATACGTACATACATACATACATGTAAAGAGATGAATTTATAGGCGTACATGCAAAAACCTGAAAACAGATATGGTCATACACACACACACACACACACACACACACACACACAGAATAATAGACTATCTTAATGCCACACAAGTTTGGGATGACTCAGTGGTAATGGCTGGAGGGAGGAGCAATTAATAAGTTAGTCTCACCTGGTGTACAATGTTCTACCTGTGTCAACACCCTCATTACCTACCTGTCCAGGGGGAGTAAGGGAGGGAGGTTAGTGAGGGGTGAGGGAGGGGGAGGGAGGGATAGGCAAGGAAGGGGGTGAAGGTTAGGGAGTCAAGAGGGAGGGTGAGGGAGGTAGGGATGAGGAAGGGGAGTCACGATGGAAGGAGGGAGGGAGGGAGGGAGGGGTCGTTAGGGAGGGACGGGTAGTGAGGGAGGGAGGGAGCATCAAAGCGTCAATCATACAGTATTATAAGTCACGGGAGAAAATAACAACTGCATGATGGACACTGTATAATGATTAGTTGAGAGAGAGAGAGAGAGAGAGAGAGACAGAGAGAGAGAGAGAGAGAGAGAGAGAGAGAGAGAGAGAGAGAGAGAGAGAGAGAGATAAAAAATAACTCCACAGAATTCCCCTGCGGATGGCACTTTGTGTGTGAGTCTCTGTCGGTGTAAAAAAGAATAAAAAGACCACCCCCATATTTTTAAAAATCTTGTTTACTCGACAAACTTTATACAGAGTCGCTTGTTTTTTTTTTGTTTTTTTGTTTTTTACTTTTACTTATTTGTTTACACCCCTGATATGGAGGAGTCAATAAGAGAGTTTTTATTTGTTTTCTTCTTGATCTACAACTCAGAAGTTTCCCGACGGCTGGTGGAGGAAACTTTAACTTTAGTTAGGTAAATAAAGTTGGTTTTTTTTGGGGGGGGAGGGGGAGGTGGGGGAAGGGGAGGTGGGGGAGGGGGAGGTGGGGGAGGGGGAGGTGGGGGAGGGGGAGGTGGGGGAGGGGGTGTCATTAGGAGTTATTATTATCTTCAAAAAGTTATAATGTCTCTCTCTCTCTCTCTCTCTCTCTCTCTCTCTCTCTCTCTCTCTCTCTCTCTCTCTCTCATTTATAAGCTGTTTGTATATATATAAAGTTCTTATTATCGGGACTCAAAACCTTGATATAATGAACCAGAGGAGAACTAAGACCTCGTTAGAGTGACCCAAATGAGAACCGAGACCTTGTTAGAGTGACCCAGAGTAGAACTAAGACCTTCACACGTACAGGTAATAGGTAGAGGAAGAGGGAGGGGGGAGGAAGAGGGAGGGAGGGAGGAAGAGGGAGGGGGGAGGAAGAGGGAGGGGGGAGGAAGAGGGAGGGAGGGAGGAAGAGGGAGGGAGGGAGGAAGAGGAGAGGAGGGAGGAAGAGGGAGGGAGGGAGGAAGAGGGAGGGAGGGGAGGAAGAGGGAGGGAGGGAGGAAGAGGG
>CAUDMG010003569.1:0-150000 GCA_958450375.1 Homarus gammarus | reverse complement strand
AGAATGAGAAACAGAGAAGGAGAGACAGAGAATGAGAGACAGAGAATGAGAAACAGAATGAGAGACAGAGAATAAGAGACAGAGAAGGAGAGACAGAGAATGAGAGACAGAGAATGAGAAACAGAGTATGAGAGACAGAATGAGAGACAGTGAATAAGAGACAGAGAATGAGAGACAGAGAATGAGAAACAGAGTATGAGAGACAGAGAATGAGAGACAGGGAATGAGAAACAGAGTATGAGAGACAGATTATGAGAGACAGAGAATGAGAGACAGAATGAGAGACAGAATGAGAGACAGGATGAGAGACAGTGAATATGAGACAGAGAATGAGAAACAGAGTATGAGAGACAGAATGAGAGACAGAGAATGAGAGACAGAGAATGAGAGACAGAGAATGAGAGACAGAGAATGAGAAACAGAGAATGAGAGACAGAGAATGAGAGACAGAGAATGAGAGACACAGAATGAGAGACAGAGACTGAGAGATAGGGGGAGGGGGAGGCGCGTTTTAACTGTCTTGGGCAATTTGTTTGTTTGTTTATGTGTGTGTGTGTGTGTGTGTGTGTGTGTGTGTGTGTGTGTGTGTATGTACGTACGAGTTACACAACACATTCATGACCTTATCTATGGCCCCCGGAAATTATCGTCACGCCACCTCTGAACACCTGATATGACCTCTTAATGACCTTACCTGCTGAGGCTTCTGGCCACATGAGGTCAACCAGAGGCAGGAAAGAGAGGTCACAGTGTTGCCAGTCAGTATGTCTACCCTGTCCCGGTGATGCCAGTCAGTATCTAGGCTGCCTCAGTGTTGCCAGTTTGTGTCTAGGCTGCCTCAGTGTTGCCAGTCAGTATCTAGGCTGCCTCAGTGTTGCCAGTCAGTATCTAGGCTGCCTCAGTGTTGCCAGTCGCTGCACTAATTCTTTCTCTCGTTTTTGTCACACGAAATATTTGCTTCATTTATACCTGCCGACGAGTGTGCCAGTGTCCTTCACCTGTGTGGCACTAATGACTGTTTTTGTCTTGGTGTTTGTTAGTGAAGAATGTTTTAATTTCTTGTTTGTTTACGTGCGAATGTATTTATTTATGTCATATTCTCTTGTTTTTATTATTGGATTTTACTTGTATTTTATTTATTATTTTCAAAGGTATATTGTCGTTTAAATTTTGTTTAATATTTTTTTTATTTTATTTACGTTCAGAAGTATCAATTACATTTGCAGTTTGTTTTAAGTATTTTTATAATGTTCTTTTTATTATTATTATTATTATTATTATTATTATTATTATTATTATTATTATTATTATTTTTTGTTATTTTTTTTATTATTATTATGCTTTTATCATAATACCATCAATTTAATTCCGTTTTTATTATATATTTTTTTTCATTTTCTTTCATTTAATTTCGTACACAATTTTCTATCTGATTCCGAGTGAAAGAATTTTAACACCTGACTGAATATTTACTGTTTACTATACTGAGAGAATTTGCACAATTAAAAGTTAGGTATCTCTCTCTCTCTCTCTCTCTCTCTCTCTCTCTCTCTCTCTCTCTCTCTCTCTCTCTCTCTCTCTCTCTCTCTCTCTCTCTCTCAGATACCTGGTGCATTTTAGTAAGGTACAGAGGAAAGAGACATGTTACCGCTTCCTTCATTCATTTCTATCTTTTTTTTCTTTATTCATTCCCGTTCTTTCATTTACATCTTGTCTCTTTCACTCGTGGTGGTTCATTCATTTTTATCATTCTTCTTTATAGTTAACTCCATTTCTTTCAATCTAACCTTTGTGTGTGTGTGGGGGGGGGGGTCTGTGTGTGTGTGGGGGGGGTGTCTGTGTGTGTGTGTGTGTGTGTGTGTGTGTGTGTTGTGTGTGTGTTGTGTGTGTGTGTGTGTGTGTGTGTCTGTGTGTGTGTGTCCTCATCACTATTACGACTGGTCAACCACACTCACCACACCTTTACACCTATTAACTAACATTGACCACCATCACCAGCATAACCACCACCACACACCATCATCAACACCATCACCACACACCACTATCACCATCAACACCATCAACATCCATCATGTGAACTGTAGTCAAACTGAACACTAAAATAGACACACTATCCTTTAATTATACATATCCACGAGTCTCTGTGAGTCTCCTTGAGCCCCTGTGAGTCTCTGTGAGTTCCTGTGAGCCTCTGTGATCCTCTGTGAGTCTCTGTGAGTCTGCAGTGTGTACAGGTCTTCGAGAGTCTTATATCACTACCCAGTAAACCAGCACCATATCTCAGTGTGGTGTCAGAGGTCCCGTGTGTCGACCGCTACAAATAACTCGGCCATCGATGGTGTGAGAGATAGATGACGGGGTGAGGGAAGAGGGAGGGGGGAGAGGGTGAGGGAAGAGGGGGGGGGAGAGGGGAGAGGGTGAGACGTGAGGGAGGGGGGAGAGGGTGAGATGTGAGGGAGGGGGGGGAGGGTGAGATGTGAGGGAGGGGGGAGAGGGTGAGATGTGAGGGAGGGGGGAGAGGGTGAGATGTGAGGGAGGGGGGAGAGGGTGAGATGTGAGGGAGGGGGTGAGGTAAAATACGAAAAGGGGGATGAGGGAAGGAGGTAAGGGTGAGGGTGTTGTGAGGGAGGGGGTAAATTGAGAGGCAAAGGGGAGATGAGGAAGGGAGGTAAGGGTGGGGGTGATGTGAGGGAAGGAAGTGAGGGTTATACAATGGGTGAGGGGGTGAAGGAAGAGTATGTGAGATATACAAAGAGGGAGGCCAGAGATTGCTTTTATGAAGTATATTGTGTATTTTGTGTTTGTCTTATCCTGTGTATTGTATTGTGTATGTTATTCACTCATAGTTTGTATTATATTCATCTACATAATCATTCCTACATAAATATATATCAGAATGTCTGTAATCCAAGAGCAACATTGTCTTACCTTGTTGATGTGTTAGGACAATGTTGGTGGTTGTAACAGAAACATTCATGTGACCTCAATGACAGTACGTAAGGCAGTGTATCATAGTGTATACATTTTGTGTATACACTGTAAAGTATTTTTATATACAACACAGGTATATGTCAGGTGATTACAGGTGTGTAGGTGTGTATTTTCCAATATATACCAAGAATTATATAAAAATGCACTTAAAAGTTAACTACATCGTATATGTGTATTTTCCTGTATAAATCACTAAGACAAACATATAAATAATACAAATACTAAAAATACAGAGTCGTAACTAGAACATATGTGTGCATGAATTTATACGTGTGTGTGAATTTATACGAACATATATGTGTGTATATTCTCGTGTATGTCAGTGTTATGGTTTATATCGTTCACCTGAGTCACTAAACACGGCAGTTGTTAGTTCCACTTTAGGTCTGTGGTATTGATTTAATGTTATGGGAGACCCGGAAAAAATACGATTATAACTCTGTGTGTGTGTGTGTGTGTGTGTGTGTGTGTGTGTGTGTGTGTGTGTTTGTTTGTGTGGGTGTGTGTGCCTATCAATCATCACAAACTATCATAATACATCAGGTGTAATAGTTATCCTCTCATGACCACTATTATTATCATTCAGGTGAGGAAGTGTAATTAACCTGCAGGTGCGGGAGTCGCCACACCTGTGCAGCATAATAACAACAACAACAAAAACCGTTGGTAGCGAAGTAATTAACCTCTTGTAAACGTTTCTCTCAGGTCAATGACTTATATAATGGTGCATGACCTTAGCGCCATTAAGACCACAACAATATGAACGCCTTTATGCCTGTAGACCTCGAAAAGACACACACACACACACACACACACACACACACAGACAGACAGACAGACAGACAGAACTCCCTTATCATAGCAGGAGGGCGGTAATAAATCAATAAACATAACCAATAAAATGATATCAGACTCACTTCAATAAGCTATGGTATAAGAACACCCCTCCACCTCCCTGAGAGAACGATAGTGAGAGAGGAGGGAAGTAATGTGGACGAATATTGCTTGTACTGGTGAGGGAGGGGGATGGGAGAGATGGGAAGGAGGGAAGTGCTGGTGTAGGAAATGGGAGGGAGGAGAATTGATGTGAGAGGATATGGGAGGGAGGGGAAGGGAGGGTGGTGATTTGGAAGGAAATGGGAAAAAGGTGAAGAAATGGGAACAAGAAACATGAGAAGGAAGCATGGAAAGGTAGGAATACAGAGAAAGAGGGAGAGATAAATGGACATAGGAGGAGAGAAGAATAATAATAAGAAGGAGGAGGAAGAGGGGAAACACGAGAGGAGAGGGAAATTGGAATAAAGTGCTCAAGGGGAATTAATCCTATCACGATACAACCCTTTAAGGCGAATAGCATGGAGGGGAAACACTAACTGATAAACAAGGGAATAGGAGAGAAGGGGATCACAGGTGGATACAAGAAAGTGGATAGAAAGAGGTGGATAGGAGGTGGTGGATAGAAAACTGTATAAATAATGATGAGAACAGAGAAGAAGGGAGGATAAAGAGAACAACAGAGAGAGAGGACGGTAAAGAAAGAGAGAGAAAGAAGGATAGAGAGAGAGAGAGAGAGAGAGAGAGAGAGAGAGAGTACAGGAATGTGGGCGGTAATGCCATCACAATATTCCATTGGGGTCGACTGGATGAGTAGAAGTGAAACAGAAAGGGAAAGGGGAGGGAGGAAGGGAAAGGGGAGGGAGGAAGAGGCGGAGGAGGAAGAAAAGGAGTAGAAAGAGAAGGAGGTGGGAGGAAAAGGAAGAGGCGAAGGAGGAAGAGGAATAGAAAGAGTAGGAAGAACGTATAATGATGCGAGGGGGAGATAAGCAAACATAGAGAGAGAGAGGAAGATAGAAAGAAAGTAAAAGAAAGGGAAAGAGAGAGAGAGAGACACACACATAAGGGGAAAGTATTAAAGCGAGGCAAATTGGTAGAATAGGGAGAATAACTGATAAAAAAGGAAGATTAGGAAGGGGTGGAAGAAGAGGAGGAGGAGGAGGAGTATGAGACAGGGAAGAGACGGTTCAAGCACGTAGAGGTAGACAGAGACAGAGGAGAGATAATGGAAAGAAACTGTAGATTAAAGCAGAGAAAAGCAAAATGAAAGAGAATTGACGAAGTGAGAGAGAGAGAGAGAGAGAGAGAGAGAGAGAGAGAGAGAGAGAGAGAGAGAGAGAGAGAGTGTGTGTGTGTGTGTGTGTGTGTGTGTGTACATGCAGGTGTCACTTGTCTCACACCAGTCCATTAACGTAGACAGGAGTATGTCACGCCATCCCAAACCTTATTTATGGTGGTAGTAGTGATGGTAGTAGTGATGGTAGTAGTGGTGGTGGTAGTAGTAGTAATAGTAGTAGTAGAAATAATAATAATAGAAGCAGTAAATATATAAACCTCAATTAACTACAAGCTATAACCTGGATGATGTTATATGAGTAAAGTGTAGTGGTGTTGTGATGATTGATAGAACAGTTCAGGGAAGGGCAACAACACGAGAGGGGATTGCAGCAACACACACACTTCCTAGTCCCACTCAACCTCTGTTTATTAATAAGAAATCATATACCTGCGTTGTTGACATAGTTGTTCAGGGCGTGGTTGAGACGTGAGGAGTTAGGATGATAAATGATTATAGAAAAAGACATAAAGTTAAAAAGACATAGAGTTATTAAACGACACTAAAAAAATTTGTTAAAACGACACAGAATTCTAAACACCACGAAAAAAATAGTAACAAAAATACAAAAAAAAAAAATTATAAACAAAACACGAGAAAAAAAAACACGATTAAATATCATATCAGCAGAAGAAGGTATAATGACACATCAATTTATCATGATTACTAACAATGACGTCAGGTGTTGTGGTGTTAATTATCATTCGTGAGGTAGGACAGGTGAGTGGTGGAGGCTAGGTACTATACTAAGTTGCTCCAAGGACATAGGTGATTATATCTTTTGTTTATTATAGATGGAGAGGTTCGTTGTAGGTGTTCAGCTAACCTCACTATACTGTACCTCTGCACTACACTACACTACACCTGTCACTATACCTCTACACTATACCTTTCACTACACTTCTCACTATGCCGTAACCTTTGACCCGCAGTGATGACGTCAATAAAATTATCCTGTGCACTACATTAGCAGATAATAATAATAATAATAATAATAATAATAATAATAATAATAATCATTCGGGTAAATGTCGAAGGTTTATCTTTGAAACCCAGCCCACTAAACATGGGTCATTGTAGAAGGTTTATCTTTGACAATTAACACAGCCCGTACCAATTACATGCCTCCTGAACTCTGACCTTATACAATGGAGGTCACTAGAATATCCCCGAGTCCTAGATATTGAACCAGTGAATTTTGACGGTTTTGAAGGTCACAGGACAGGTGTCAAAGGTCAAAGATCAGCTAACTGAGAGATATTTAAGGCGTGTGAGGGATAATGTTTAGTGGACTATGGCATCTCCTCACTCTTGTTGTGGTTAGGTTAGGTTAGGTTAGGTTCTTCTGTGACTGTTTCTCTACACCTGAGGAGTTCTTGTCATATTGTCGTCTACCTGGCCAACATTATGGTTAATCAGATCAGGTGTGAGAGAACAGATACACCTTCTCTCAATAATTCTTATCTCTCTGTTCTCTCTCTCTCTCTCTCCCTAGTGTCTCCTTTTCCCACTCCCATTTCCTCCAACTTCCCTTCCCTTCTCTCCCCATCTTTCCCCGACTCTCCCCCAATTCCCCCATCTCCCCATCTCTCTTCATCTACCCCATCTCATCATCTCTCCTCCATCTCCCCGTTTCTCCCCCTCCCCCATCTCCCTCATCCCGTCTCTCCACTCGAGCCAAAAGAGACACGCGTGAGCTCTTCAGAGGGAGACAGCGTCCTTATCTCTCTCCCTGGAGTGAGTCTTGCTCCCTCAGGCATGAAGGAAGGAGGTGCACCACTCACTGAAACATACTTTGTCAGCTTTTGGCCTCCAGGTGTGTGATGATGCAGATGTGTGATGGTGCAGGTGTGTGATGGTGCAGGTGTGTGATGGCGCAGGTGTGTGATGGTGCAGGTGTGTGATGGTGCAGGTGTGTGATGGCGCAGGTGTGTGATGGTGCAGGTGTGTGATGGTGCAGGTGTGTGATGGCGCAGGTGTTTGATGGTGTAGGTGTGTGATGGTGCAGGTGTGTGATGGTGCAGGTGTGTGATGGTGCAGGTGTGTGATGGTGCAGGTGTGTGATGGTGCAGGTGTGTGATGGTGCAGGTGTGTGATGGCGCAGGTGTTTGATGGTGTAGGTGAGTGGTGGACGAGGAAGCAGTGAAAAAAGATGAGAGAGTGTTATAGGAGAGAGAGAGAGAGAGAGAGAGAGAGAGAGAGAGAGAGAGAGAGAGAGATAAACTTATCCCCTGCAATATGCTTTTTATACCCACCACCTGCCTGTGACATAAAGCTCTCGGCTTGTACTTATGTCTGTCTATTCTGCTATTATTAACTTTATTTTCCTTGTGTCCCACTTTTAATGTTTTCTTTCTTTCTTTCTTTCTTTCTTTCTTTCTTTATTTATTTATTTTTTCTTTCTTTCTTTCTTTCTTTAAACTCATATTTTTTAATTATTGTTATTATTATTATTATTATTATTATTATTATTATTAGTATTATTATTAGTAGTAGTAGTAGTAGTAGTATTAGTATTATTATTATTATTATTATCGTAATGTAGTAGTAGTAGTAACAGTAGTAGTAGTAGTAATAATAGTAACAATAGTGGTTCATTACACTTCAATAGCCGTAAAAACCAAGCTCCTGAAACACACTACAGTCGCTTTAGGGTTTTTCCTCCAGTTCCCAGAAAACATTACTTTCTTAGCCTCAATATATTGCATCAGTGCACTAAGCTCCCCCGCGTGCTAGAGTGCGTCTAATCCATTAAGATTCGGTAGAGTGCGTTAGACCCATTAAGGTAGAGTGCGTCTTACCCATTAAGGTAAAGTGCGTATAAGCCATTAAGTTCTGTTAAAGCGCCCATAACCTATTAAATCCTGTTAGATGGCGTCGAAATCATTAGATATGTACAGACTGTCGAAACCTAGACCTGATTCACCAGCGGGCACCAATAACGCCAGAAAATATGGTAATGTGACCCCATTTTGGCCCCATTTCAATACCCAGGAGCCGTAATGGGCACCAATTTCAGCCCGAGAGGTTATAGCTGGGCAGTCCTACCTCGCCCTCCAGACGGTGTCGAGATGGAGGTCGACCTTAGGTGGAGGCTGAGCTGGGTGTTTTGGGGTGTTTAGTTAGGTTAGGTTAGGTTGTGTTTGGTTAGGTTAGGTTAGGTTAGGTTAGGTTAGGTTAGGTTAGGTTAGGTTGTGTTTGGTTAGGTTAGGTTAGGTTAGGTTAGGTTAGGTTAGGTTAGGTTGTGTTTGGTTAGGTTAGGTTAGGTTAGGTTAGGTTAGGTTAGGTTAGGTTAGGTTAGGTTGTGTTTGGTTATTTAGGGGGAAATGTTGTGTGTAAATATTGACTTAAGAGATACGTTATTAACCTAACCTAACCAAACCAAACCAGCTGAGTCTATTTACCCGGATGTTATACCCGGGTTATATTTCACATATACGAATATTAATCATTTAAGCCCGACAATATATATCCGGGTTAAATTACAGCCCTATCAATAATACCTGTAATATTATAAGCCTGACATTAAATCCGTGTTACATATTAATCCTCCCAATAATAGAGTCAATCTATTAAGCCTATCTTTATATCCGTGTTATACATTAGTGATAGCAATAAAACACTTGATCTGATTTGCCTCACGACAATCTTTGATCTATCAGCTTAATAAATAATGCATTAATCTATTAAGCTTGATGCTATATCCGTGTTATATTATCAGTTTTAAGAATAATATACTTGAGTAATCTAGTTTATCATTCGTGTTATATTTCTGGGTTATGTAAAAGTCATAGTTCTGTTAATAATGTGGTTTAGGTACATGTTTTTATCCCCGTGTCATGTAATGTGTCATATCCGTGTCGTACCCGTGTCATACCAGTGTCATACCAGTTTCATACTCGTCTCATACCCGTGTCATACTACCATAATATGTCTACTGGCATAAATCAGGATTATCTTAAAAGCAGAGGCCGGTGGCGCAGTATCAAGTTAAAGTAATGGATATATAAGAGCGCTTTTACCGACCATCTACACAAGCTTTACCTCCTTAACGTCACTCAATCACATCAGCCAAGACCGTGTTAACCCACAAAGTGCTCTGGGGAGATGGGTGAAATCTTTACTAAATATAAGATGGTATTATTATTATTATTATTATTATTATTATTATTATTATTATTATTATTATTATTTTATATTATTATTATCATTACTTGTAAATTAAGCTGAGAGCTGTTACCTGGTTATTGACACCTGTCCTGTGTGTGTGTGAGTGTGTGTGTGTGCAGAGAGCTTATGTTTGCGTTTCCGTGTGTATAGGCATTTGTGTAAACGTGTGTGGCTATGTGTATATGACTTTGTGTATGAAATGTAAACTTATGAACACACACACACACACACACACACACACACACACACACACACACACACACACATTGCTCCCCTTCTCTCTTCATTCATCAACCCTTATTGTTCCTCATACCACCACTATTCTCTCTCTCTCTCTCTCTCTCTCTCTCTCTCTCTCTCTCTCTCTCTCTCTCTCTCTCTCTCTCTCTCTCTCTCTCTTTCAAAGTTACAGAGAAAGACAGATATAGAGAGAGAAAATGAGGGAGGAGAGAGAGAGACAGACAGAGAGAGAGAGAGAGAGACACTGGGTCACGCAGCTCATTAATCATTTACTCCTGCAATATTTTCTTGATTTGTTTTGTTTATTTGTTCATTGAAATTTAAAAACCCGGTTTAGAGAGATCTGTCTGTCTGTCTGTCTGTCTGTCTGTCTGTCTGTCTGTCTGTCTGTGTATGTCTATCTATCTATCTATTGCTTTGGTCACTGGCCCTTAAAAGCGACTGTCAAGTGTGAATGATGGTGCGTGAGGTAGACTAATTGGGAGAGAGAGAGAGAGAGGGAGAGAGAGAGAGAGAGATAGTGACACAGAGAGATAGAGAGAGAGAGAGAGAGAGAGAGATTGAGAGATTACCTTGCTTGTTTGTGTGTGTTGCCGGCCGCCAACTCACTCATTAGACATCACTGCGACAACACTTCCCACACTGTCATGTTTTCTATTGATGTTTTGAGATTTTTGTGTGTGTGTGTGTGTGGGCGTGGGCGTGTGTGTCTGTGTGTGTGTGTGTGTGTGTGTGTATATGTGTGTGTGTCTGTGTGTGTGTGTGTGTGTGTGTGTGTATATGTGTGTGTGTGTGTGTGTATGTGTGTATGTGTGTGTTTACAGTATACATTCAAACTGATAATCGTGAAGTATATATAAACATTTAAAATCTTATACAAACACGCTTATCATACATACATACACACCTCATACAACATACACGCTTATTATCCAACATACACACCTCATACAACATGCACGCTTATTATCCAACATACCGTTCCAGTCTCGTCTAACTTTAATAATTAACTAAATTAGTCTTCCACTACGGGTTAGAAGTTTATGTTTTATATGTTGACAAATTTTATGTGTGTGTTTAGTCACGGCAGAGAACGTAATAATAATGATAATAATAATAATAATAATAATAATAATAATAATAATAATAATAATAATAATAATAATAATAATAATAATAATAATCATCATCAAACAGAATTAACTAAATAAACGTAAAATATAAGAAAAAAATAACAAAAACTCAAAGAAATAAAAAAAAGAAAACGGGATTAAACGAAAATATTGAAGAAAAATATGAAAATGGGAAAACGAAGTAAACAAAAATCCTCGACCAATCAGGAGGAGCCTTGGGGAGGAAAAATGGCCGACCGATGGAAAAACCTTGAGAAAAAATTATCCACTGGGAAATTTCTGCTACGTGAGGCTGTTAGAAGATGAAATAAAGTGAACTCCAATGAAAAAAACGAACGAAGTAGGATAAAGAAAAGGAAAGAGAACGACGTGGACACAGCATTAAGTAATAAATCAAGAAGGAGAGGCGGGAACAATTCTGGATAGAGGGAGGACTGGTGTAAAAGTTTTTCGTTTTGGTTAGGAGTTTGTGTGAGGGAAGGGGGGATTGGTTGATGGATAGACGGATGGAGGGCTGGTTCATAGATGGATAGGAGGTTGAGTTGGTTTCTTATCTTCAATATGAGTCGTAGGATAGCTGGATGGATGGATAAATAGATGGATGGTGGGATAGTTGTGTGGGTAGGTACTAGGTTAGGTGGTTCAGTACAGGTGTATGTAGGTCGTGGTCAACGAGGCCTCGGTCCTAATTAACCCCTATTTCTTCAGCCCTAATTTAGACTAGGACCTATTAAGACTGTTAGGACGGTGAGGAAAAGAGGAGGGGGGGCTATCGGGACTGAATAATATTAGGTGTGGGGTCTAATTGAATAGGGCCTAATAGCACTGAGGGGAGGTTCATTTACAGCAGCAATAAAACACAAGTGCCTATAATCTGTTTATGTACACCCCCACCCCCCACCCTCCTCCTCCAGCAACCCCCCCCCATCCCTCCCCCTCCACCAACCACCCACCCCCCCCCATCCCTCCCCCATCCCCCCACCCCAACTTGGACATTTTCACGGCTCGATAACCTAACATTGGTGTGAATTTTCCGGGTAATAATAATGTCATTGTGGCGTAGCGGGAATATTTAGCTAGATTTATGGGTTTGAGTTCGTTAGTGGTGCGTGAAAATGACTTCAAACCAACCCTGATGAGTCGACAGTGTAATACGTAGATAATTGTATGTATGTTAGTTAATTCATTTTGTACGTTTGTGTATTTATATTGTTGATGTGATAAAGTATATATTTGTGTGTGTGTGGGTGTTGATATTTCTACTTTTACTTATGGCACTTTACTGTCACTTTACCGTCCATTTACTTTAACTTTACTGTTACTTTACTGTCACTTTTCTATCACTTTACTAGGACTTTACTGCCACTTTACCGTCACCTTACCGTCACTTTACTCTCACTTTTCCGTCACTCTAGTCTCTTTACTGTCACTTCTTACATTTATCTGACTAAAGATTTACTTACTACATTGTTGAAGAAGAAGAACTGAAGTAACAACCCTCCTTCTCTCCCTCAGGGTCGGCCTTGGTGGAGCGTGTGGAGGGAGTGGTCAATGGAGAGCTCATCCTTCCTTGTGATGTCATCCCGCCCATTGATGATAGAGTAGCAGTTATCCTCTGGTACCGCGACAACCACCATGATGCTATGTACACGTAAGTACCTGTGTGTGTGTGTGTGTGTGTGTGTGTGTGTGTGTGTGTGTGTGTTTTACCTCTATGACTCGCCTATTATTACACCTCACTGAAGCGTCACCTGACTTAAGACCTTATTAGGCTGGCTCGACCTAAACAGTGTCTTATAGTCGACCTCAACAGTGTCTTATAGTCGACCTCAACAGTGTCTTGTAGTCGACCTCAACAATGTCTTGTCTGGTCGACTTTAAGTGGATATTTCAAGTCTTAGCACTATTCACTAATCCTGGAGACTGATCCTTGAGTTCAACCTCCAAGTCTTCGCACTATTCACTGATCCTTGAGTTGTACCTTCACGTTAGGTCTCAGAAGCTCGAGGCGGTGGTGGGATAAGATTCAGGTCAGGCAGGGATGAAAAGACGTATTTATTCTCATGAAGACTGAAGCTATCTCTCTCTCTCTCTCTCTCTCTCTCTCTCTCTCTCTCTCTCTCTCTCTCTCTCTCTCTCTCTCTCTCTCTCTCTCAACGAATCAATAAAGTCTGTTTTTTTTTTTGGCAACTAAGATGACGTGAAGTACAATAGACTCACATTCACACACTCCAGTAGACTGTTACTTTCACACACTCTAATAGACTGTTACACACTCATACACTCCAATAGACTATTACACACTCACACACTCCAATAGACTATCACACACTCACACACTCCAATAGACTATCACACACTCACACACTCTAATAGACTATCACACACTCACACACTCTAATAGACTGTTACACACTCACACACTCCAATAGACTGTCACACACTCACACCAACGTAAAAACACTGAGTAAACTATAAAAAAAATAAATTGAAAAGACACCATTGAATTCTACGGTATATTGGCTGTGTGTTGACAACTTTTGAGCGGTTACAACCCATATACAGGAAACAAGTCCTTAGATAAACAGTTAAACAATAAGAGTTTTTAATAACCAACTCTATTTTCTCGGTTCCTGGCAGTTTAGAATCACTATATAACCCGGAAGTCTGATTGTGTGTTGGTAATGGTGTTGAAGGCAGTCTGATCGTCGAAGGAAGTCTGATCGTGTGTTGGTAATGGTGTTGAAAGAAATCTGATCGTCGAAGGAAGTCTGATTGTGTGTTGGTAATGGTGTTGAAGGCAGTCTGATCGTCGAAGGAAGTCTGATCGTGTGTTGGTAATGGTGTTGAAAGAAATCTGATCGTTGAAGGAAGTCTGATCGTGTGTTGGTAATGATGTTGAAAGGTTCGTATGTTTAATTTGTCCTCGTAACTTGAGATGTGAGGAATAAATGAGGGATTTAGGGTCAAGATGATGATAAACATGGAAGTGAATACCTTAAAAGTGAGGATCTTGAGGCGGTAGGAGTCACCTTGAGGGCATATAGTTATACTCAAATGATTTCTTGGTTCTTAGTGATCTGTATAGTAGTGAAGATGATGTAGAGAGAGAGAGAGAGAGAGAGAGAGAGAGAGAGAGAGAGAGAGAGAGAGAGAGAGAGAGAGAGAGAGAGTAATATATTATACGTAGGAGGTGAGGCTATCAGTCAGTCGGGTACCTCTTGTGTGGATAGTACTGGTGAGGTGTGTGGATAGTACTGGTGAGGTGTGTGGATAGTACTGATCAGATGTGTGGATAGGATAGTAGTACTGATCAGGTATATGGATAATCCGACTAATTACTGCAACTACAAAAAAAGAAATATTCTGTAATACTCTCTGAAACACGGGTACAAAAAGGCATTACAAAACCACCACCACTCTTGAAATTATTCCCTTCATTATTTCACAATGTAACTCTCTCTACAGATGTCAAAACATCACTAAAAAGCTTATTCCAGCAAAACCAACAAGAACCTTTTTGGGGCGGCCATTTGAAGGTGGTTAATGTGAATACAAACTTGGCCGAATGTTAATGGAATTGGAAAACAAAATCCAAAAAAATTTCCATAATAATTATCCGGCCGGGTGATGGTGGTGGTGGTGGTGGTGGTGGTGGTGATGATGGTGACGGTGATGGTGGTGGTGGTGACGGTGGTGGTGGTGGTGACGGTGGTGGTGGTGGTGGTGGTGTTAGTGATTTTATTTATAATGGCATTGGTGATCAAACTTACACCACCACCTGCCAGGCTGAGTCATTAACCCCACCATCTGTCACCACCTGCCACCACCTGCAAACACTTATGAACACCTGCCAACACCTGCCAACACCTATGAACACCTGCCAACATCTGTCAGCACCTGCCAAAGCTTGCCAACACCTGCCAACACCTGCCAACACTTGTCACCACCTGCCAACACCTGCCAACACCTATCACCACCTGTCACCGCCTGTCTACACCTGCCAACACCTGCCAACACTTGTCACCCACCTGCCAACACCTGCCAACACCTATCACCACCTGTCACCATCTGTCACCACCTGCCATCACCTGCCAACACCTGCCACTACCTGCCAACACCTGCCAGACTAAGTCATTAACAACAGCGATATAGATTTATGTTGGAAAAAAATTATATTGTGAGAAAGTTTTAAAATCGAAAGTTTTTTGTTAGAAAGTGAAAGTTGCCCAACCTGAAACGTTTTTTAATCTTGTTTTTTTCTTATGGCTTTGTAGATAAGTTTAATATATATTGATAACTTTGTCGGATGTTTTGTAGTGAAGTTTATTATATCAATATGTGAAATATTACCTGGGGTGTAAATTGCAGACATACACGCTAATACATACATACACAAACATATACATACATGCATACGCTTACAGTACACACACACACACACACCCACACACTACACACACGTACACCCACAACGCCCCCCCCCACACACACACACACCCACACACTACACACACGTACACCCACAACGCCCCCCCCACCCCCCCACACACACACACACCACATCAACACAGATCTAATCGGTGTGTCGGAGAAGGACATCAACCTAACCCAACCTAACCTAACCTAACCTAACCTAACCCAACCTAACACAATATATCCGCGACGCAGCCTCGATTCCCTCATCCGTAAGCCTGTAATCTTGTCATCGCTGTCAAGACCAGGACAGAGCACCGTAATAAGAGGTTTATATTCAGACGTAGACAGCGGCGGTGTTTTAGAGAACATGAAGACTTGACCTGATTATCAAACATCACTATACGGTGTTGTTGATGGACATTACTACACCTACTGGCAGTTCTTGTTCGTATTAGTAAGATCCCAGGGTAGTATATGTAATTAGTGAAGGAACGTGTATTGTACTCGTATAAATCACTGTTATGGGTGAAATACTTGACAAATGACGAAAAATACCCCCAAAATAACAAAAAATACCGAGAATTTTATATAAAAAAGTCTGGATTTCCATTTATACGTAATAGCAAACTTCCAACAGGTATTATCTAATCACTGAAGAAACGAGTATTGTATAAATCACAAATATGGGTCTAAAAAAAAAGGAAAATTGCGAAAAATGCTGATAATTCCTTATAATTTACGTCAATAGTTGTGTTTATTGAGGTGGAACTGTTCTCCAGACACTGATAACTCAAAGGTGAGGAACGACGTCACCATAGTACCTGACGGCCAACTCGTCCAGGTGTTCAGGAAGTGTGTGTGTGTGTGTGTGTGTGTGTGTGTGTGTGTGTGTGTGTGTGTGTGTGTGTGTGTGTTTCGAGGCTGTTGTATGTAAAGAAAGGAGAGGAGGAATGGAGAGAGAGAGAGAGAGAGAGAGAGAGAGAGAAAGAGAGAGAGAGAGTTATACTACTAATCCACCTATAATACCACCCCATTAATCTATCATAACCTGTATTTACTCTACCGTATAATCTACAGTAATCTACACTCTTAATCTACCAATTTAGAGGTTTCTGTCTTTAATCTATTTATAAACTACCAGCAATCTCCTTCTACCATTATTATACTCAATCTACCATTATTCTACCCTTAATTTACCGGTATTATGGGTGTTCTACCATTACTCTACACGTAGTCTATAATAGTCTACGTGTGTACTATCTACTGCTAATCTACTAATAATATCAAAGTACCTACTCCCCGTGTCCTATTTTTTTTTACCAATAAGCAACCATATTCTACGCTTGTTGTACCCCGGTGTTGGTCGGGTCATAGCACAATAAAAGTAAGCTTAGTAGTTAGTTCGTGTGTGTAATTGAGGGTTATTCCGCCTCTCTCTCTCTCTCTCTCTCTCTCTCTCTCTCTCTCTCTCTCTCTCTCTCTCTCTCTCTCTCAGTTCTATTTTTCTTAGAGACAGATCAATTGAAGCTACTTATTGAGAGTAGTGGTGTTAGTGGCCAGGGGAAATGGTGTTAGTAATCGGGGAGGCAGTGGTTGGTGGAGATGATCCCGGTTGCTAAGGGAAGTGGCCGGTAGGTGGGGGGGGGGAGTAGCCGGGAGGGGTGGTGAGTGGCCGGGATGAGTGGGAAGTGGCCTGAGGGGAGGGTTAGTGACCGGGGGAGAGGGAGGAAGCCGGGAGAGGTGGTAAGTGGCTGGGAGAGAGGGAGAAGTGGCCATGGAGGGGGGGTGGGGTAAGTGGCTAGGGGGAGAGGGAAGAAGTCGGGAGGGGTGATAAGTGGCCGGGAAGAAAGAGAAATTGACCGAGGGTGGTAAGTGGTAAGGAGGGGTGGTAAGTGGCAGAGGGAAGTGGCAGAGGGTGATATCGAGGCAGCTTGGTGTTGACTAAGAGGGATAATGAAGGTAGAGTAAATAGCACCAAGACGGTAATAACTTCGCCATTTCCCCCTCTTCCCTCTCCGTCCACTCCGCCACCCACTCCTCTATCCACTCCGCTCACTCTTCGACCCACTCCATCACCCACTCTTCCCCCCACTCTTCCCCCCACTCCACCCACTCATTCGTCCACTCTTCCACCCACTCTACCCACTTAATCTCCCACTTCTCCACCCTCTCATCTACCCTCCCACTCCTCCCACTCATGCATTCCCTAAGAAAGATATTACATTTTCTCTCAGTTTATTAGGTTAGGTTAGGTAGTTAGGGCGGCACTGTACTTGACTGCCTTCATGTCCCCCAAGTGTAAAGTAAGGCGCACTAACGACGACTGTACACACATACACACACGCATGCACACACACACACACAGACACACACACACACACACACACGCACACACACACGCGCACACACACACACACACACACATACACACACACCTCTCATGAGCGGGACGGACCATAAAATTTCACCATTAAGTTTTATGAGTGTAAAAAACTGGGACATTTTCACGAGTCATTCTAATCCTTTTCACCCTGGCCGTGCATGACGCTGTGTCTCACCTCATCAAATTACATACAGTGAGACCTCTATGTAATGGACACAGAGCAGATTCCGTTATATCAAGAGTCCGTTATATATGAAACCCTACAATTAACGAACTATATAGAGATGAAAAATTACGTTATATCAAGGGTCCATTAGATGTAAAAAAAAAAACACACATTTAACGGATTATGGGGAGAGAGAAGTCCGTTATGTGGAGGGTTTACTGTACGCTGTTTTTATGGGAGGTCGTGTGTGAGGGAGACAATGATTTATACAGACACACGGTTCATTTGATGTATTTACGGGTCATGTGTTGTGAAGCGAGTCTTTCCCGGGGTCATGGCGCGTTCGAGCTAACAAAAAAAATAAAAAATAAATGACAAATATTAGTAAATTTTTTGGTATATTAAGCTGTTATTATTTCAAGTCCTTATTACTGTAAAAAAATGTAAAGAAAAATGTAAATAATGAAATAAATTAATACATGAATGGAAAATTAATCTTAAAAATACGAAAATATTATCAGTAATTTTTTTGCATACCATTAAACCATTACTATTTCAACTCCTTATTACTATGAAAATAATAACAAATAAATAATAAGATAAATAAATAGATACATGAATGGAAAATACATCTTAAATTAGTTATTGTTAATTTAAACCGATTTTTTCCGCCAATATAAAAATCTGCAATTTCACCGACACAGAGAATCGGCTCATCGGGTCAATCATTAGTGAAGAAATATTAGATCCCATGAAGATTAAATACCAGAGCTAACTCACCTGATGATTAGACACCCTAATACTACCAAGGGAGGGGGGGGTTGGTTAGGTTAGGTTAGGTTAGGTTAGGTTAGGTTAGGTTAGGTTAGGTTAGGTTGGGTTAGGTTGGGTTAGGTTGGGTTAGGTTAGGTTGGGTTAGGTTAGGGTGTTTAATGATGACGTAAGCAAATCTTTATATATCCTCGACCAATAACTTCCTGTGGATTCAAATTTCCTTCTGTCAATAAATTATAAAACACAATCAACTTTATATCGTTTAATTACACCTGATAGCCGTCCTAACACCACCACCACCGCCATAACATACCTCTATAGCTTCTGATGATGATTTAATCCCTAAAAATAGAGTTTATCGTCCGTGTGTGTCGGATGAGATAACACAACCCGAGAATATCTGCCGCTGTCTATTACGCAATCTGGGTGGGGGGTGGTAGGGAGTGAGGGGGAGGGGGGGGGCTGTGGACGGGGGTAGGTGGATGGTGGAGGCAGAAAGGGAGGAAGGTAGGGGGGAGCTTGAGAGGTAAGGGGGAGGGGAGGGAGCGGAGTCAGGGGGAAGAAGGGGGTCTAAATCGCTCAGATGTGGTCAGTCACGGCAGACTATTTATACCTACCTGGTCAATTTCACCTTTAATATAACCCGTTTGTCTTGCGCTCTATTAAATACGCCTCTTCTGACCTCACTGATGTATGACACGTTTAAAGGAGACTTTATATCCACGTCAAACTCGTTTTTTCCTGACCTAATCTACGGATAGTTTGCGCGCGTGAGAGATATTTTTTCTCACTATTTTATTCAACTCATCCGCCTCTACTGACCTCACTGATGGATGTTGATTATGGGTCATCTCTGTTTATATTATTATTATTATTATTATTGTTATTATTGGTTGTGATGGTAATAGTAATATAAATGGTTGTAGGTGTTAATAGTAGTAATAGTAGTAGTCATATAATCAATAGTAAAACTAGTCATAAACTATCAACCATCATCAAGTTGTTGGGGTCTATAACCAAGCCATATCTTTATTTATTCCACGGTAATTAATACAGTAATGGTAAACAAACTCACAAAATGCAAACAAACAATGGAAATTAGTTTGAGTCCAATATACAGGTAGTAATTAGTTTTAACCTGTGTGTTATAGACAGGTGATGTGAGCGGTCTAAGTTTTCCGTTCCTGGGAGTGTCGAAGATACCTGTGTTGGTTGTGGTTGTAGTGGTGGTGGTTGTAGTGGTGGTGGTTGTAGTGGTGGTGGTGGGAGTGGGTGTTGTGGTAATAGTAGTAGTAGTGGTAGTAGTAGTAGAAGTGGTAGTTGAAAAAGGAGAAAGATAACGAGAAAAGAACGAACGAAAAGGAGAGAGAGAGAGACAGACAGACTGAAAGGTCATATCCAGCTAGGTAAAGGTCAGACCAAATTAGAGACAGGAACACACACACACACACACACACACACACACACACACACACACACACACACCTATGTCAACAAAGTTATAATTCATGTAACTATTTTGGGTTCTGTTATGTGCCAGTATTTTTTAAGACCTTGGAGTTAATTTTAATGATAACAATGACAATGACAATAATAATAATAATAATAATAATAATAAGTATAGTAGAAGTAGTAATAATAATAATAATAATAATAATAATAATAATACGTATAATAATAATAATAAATAATTAATTGGAACGATGATAATATAATCTGCTTCCACATGAATTATATCAATTTTTGTTAGGCAATATTTCAAAAGTTGTGGGTCGTATCGTTTACATAAATTAATATTAGTAAATTGCTCTGCCGCCACCCGGGTGTAAACTGTTTAATGTGCTGTGTGAGGGGGTGAATTATTGTTATTGTTATTATTTTTGTATTATTATTGTTAGAAGTAGTAGCAGTAGTAGTAGTAGTAGTAGCAGCAGTAGTAGTAGCAGTAGTAGCAGTTTTTGTGTTATTATTATTATTAGTAGTAGTAGTGAAATAGCAGATAGTTATGGTGCGTGGGTGAACCTAACCTAACCCACACTAACGTCTCTAGTACTGTACCTGGGAGTGTCTGGGTTGCCTTATGAGCCCCAATCAATTTACACTATACCATCTGAAGGTGTAATAGAGCTGTAAAATACACCCATTCCTCATTCATACATCTTCATACAACTTCCATTTATCTTCCTGACGTATATTATTAATTTATATTATTTTCTCAAAGTCCTTATAGCACATAATATAAATAATATAGATACTGTATATAGTTAAAAGCCATATATGACTTAGTAGAGTCTGGTATATTTCAAGGTGTGTGTTTGTATGTCTACCTGTCTGGGGGTGTGACAGGTAAGAGGAGTAATCACGGAGTTACACCTTGATAAGAGTGAAGGTATTGTACTCTTGGTAGTAAGTCACAATTCTCGCGTTCTTCTGTGTTATTTGTTATTTATCGGAGGAGTGATGGGTGTGTGTGTGTGTGTGTGTGCGCGCAATCACACACACACACACACACACACACACACACACACACACACACACACACACACCAAAACATCCACACAAACAAACAAACAATATCAAATCATTGTTTACGAGTCAACAAAGGGTAATTTTGTCAGGTATTAATAATATAGCTTTTATTACCTGTATAACCACGAGACCAGATCGTTCTAAAGTACAAAAATGACAAAACAAAAATAACAGGTAGAGTTTTTTTCAGGTAAATTAGCGGTAAATTGGGTAATAACTTAATGAGGCTGTAGTTATGTGGTGATTGTCATACCGAAATGATTTTGTGTGATTTACTTAAAGCACAGAGGTAGGAGTTATGGCGTGAGGGAGAGAGTGAGGGAGGAGAGAGGGAGAGGGAGAGGGAGAGGGAGAGAGAGACACACACACACATACACACACACACACACACACACACACACACACACTACGTCAGCATGTGGTAATATAGACGAGACAATGGAATGTAGTGTATATGAAGCGAGGTTTATGACACCTCTCTGAATTACGACACAGAGAGACGTGATATGACTTATTCACGTCTGGCTGTATGTTGAGTGTGTATGAGTGTGTGCATGATTGTGTATGTTGAGTGTGTATGAGTGTGTGTATGATTGTGTTTGTTTGTATGTTAGGTTTGTGTGTGTATGTGTTTGTTGTGTATGATTGCATTTGTTTGTGTTGGATATGTATGAATTTGTGTAGAATTGTATTGAGTGTGTAAGAAGAGAATTAAATAAAGAAAGGATGAAGAGAGAGAGAGAGAGAGAGAGAGAGAGAGAGAGAGAGAGAGAGAGAGAGAGAGAGAGAGAGAGAGACTATCAACACAGGAACCTTCGAGTATAATATCAAAGACAACTTCCCTAAGAGGCAGGTCAGAGAGCGTTGCTGGTTGCCAATAATTGAACTCTACACATTTTACACTCTCACACCAGGTCACTGCTCGCTTACTGCCAGTGAACGTGAAATATTGCAGAGTGGAAGCAGTTAAAGTGAGGTATGTTGCAGAGTAGAGGCAGTGAACGTGATAAATATTGCAAAGTAAGGAAAGTGAACGCCCTTAATCGCCAGAAGGAACGTGCTATGTGTTGCGAAGTGAGGGAGTCAACGTGAGGTGTGTTGCAAAGTGGAAGCAGTGAAAGTAATGTGTGTTGCAGAGTAGAGGCAGTGAACGTGATGAATATTGCAAAGTGAGGAAAGTGAACGTCCTTAATCGCCAGAAGGAACGTGCTATGTGTTGCAAAGTGAGGGAGTCAACGTGAGGTGTGTTGCAAAGTGGAAGCAGTGAAAGTAATGTGTGTTGCAGAGTAGAGGCAGTGAACGTGATATGTATTGTATAGTGGGAACAGATCACTCCATAATATTCACTTACGCTTGACATGCTCAAATCTGACGCAGTGCCCTAAATCACAATATAACTCGTACGTTCACTCTTACTACTTTATACGTTCACTTTTTAAAGACGTTTAAAGTTGTGTTGTTATTGTCCATAATTATACAATTTCTTATTATTTTTATTACATTTTTGCGTTATTTTTCTCTTAAATATTTTTACCTTAAATTGTCGTTACTAAATCATTTTTATTATTTTTTGTGACGGTAAATCATTTTATGAACAGTTTTCGCACTACTATTTTTATATCTTTTTTGTGTCAATTTGTAGCCACTATTTAGTTCTATATTAATTTTTTTTTGGCACCATTTAACGTTATTTCAATTCATATTTTTTTTCTACACTAAAGCGATTTTGTGTTTTATCATCCGTATATAAAATATTACTATCATCATTTATCACGGTTCAAGCAGATGTTGGCTTCCTGAGTCACATACCCACACTACACCTCTGAGGTCAGTTACTGATGAATAAATGGCTTCACTTGTTAAGGAAATGTCAAATAAAATGTTTTTATTTTTTTGTGAGAGTTGCAAAGGTTGTTGTTATTCCTCGTTGCTGTGATGCTGAAGCGCGGGGGATGTGTTTGTCTATGTT
The DNA here is from genome assembly GCA_958450375.1 of Homarus gammarus. Classification (NCBI taxonomy): domain Eukaryota; kingdom Metazoa; phylum Arthropoda; class Malacostraca; order Decapoda; family Nephropidae; genus Homarus; species Homarus gammarus. The sequence continues at coordinate 127,053 of CAUDMG010003569.1, read as the reverse complement.
TTTGTTTGTCTGTGTGTTTAGGTCGAGAGACAAAGAGAGAGATAGGAAGATAAACAGACATTAAAAGGTAGAGATAGGTAGGCAGACATACATATAAACAGGCAGAAGTCTACAGATAGAGGGAGACAGTCAAAGAAACAGACAGACAGACAGACAGACAGACAGACAGACAGGCAGACAAGGGGTACAGAGAAGGAGGAAGAAGAAGATAGAGAGACAACGAGAGAAAGCAAAATTTGTATATACGAGTAAATACATGTATCTAAACACAGGTATCTACACACAGGTAAACTAATTAACAACTTATGACATAAATATTTACAAATTATTGGTAATCTCACGCCTCCGTTCCCTCGTCCTTCACACGTAAAAAAAAAAAAAAATAATAATAATTTACACCAAAAATTGAAAGTTAAAAAATATGGTACCATGAACTAGCCAGGACCCAGGGCAACTAATTTAATGGATCATGTCAGGGGTCAAAGGTGGTACCATACTTTTAGTTTTGGTTGTGTGTGTGTGTGTGTGTGTGTGTGTGTGTGTGTGTGTGTGTTTTGGTGATTATGTTTTTTTTTAATTTGTGGTTTTGTATTTCTCTATATTTAGTGATGTGTTTAATAATCTCTCTCTCTCTCTCTCTCTCTCTCTCTCTCTCTCTCTCTCTCTCTCTCTCTCTCTCTCTCTCTCTCTCTCTCTCTATCACACACAATGTCACTACACAATAGACAGAAAATCTCGGGTCAAGACAGTCATATCCGCCATTATTAACAGCTCGCATCAAAGGAAAATGAGATCTGTATTGGCGATGGTGAAGGTGACCAGTTATTGTGAGGAAGGTGAGTGATAGTGAGGAAGGTGAATAATGGTGAAGACGTCTCCTATATACACACAGAGAGATACACTATTAACGTCTCCTATACACACACACACACACGTAATTACTGTCTCTAACTTAAAACAAAATAGTAAATACAATTTCCTATTTCACTTTTCCCACAAGATAAAGAAAAAAAAATAACAAATTACAATTAACCTTTGACCTCTGAACATTAACCTGTAATTACCTGGAGCATACCTGAGCAGCACCTGGGGTCAACCTCATGAATAGATGCACAAGTTTGAGGAGAATAGCTTGAGGCATCTTGGAGGTTGAATTACTTAGTGTGTGTGTGTGTGTGTGTGTGTGTGTGTGTGTGTCTGTGTGTGTGTGTGTGTGTGTGTTCATCTTAACAACGTGAATAATCATTTATCAATTCACTTTACATAAATTTGTACCATATATTAAATTCCCCTCATTCTACCTAATTGGCCCTTCCTAAAACATCCCATCAACACACAAAATCCCTTCATCACCCATCACCTTCATCATTCTTTTCCCAGCCATGAAAGAGGACCACTCCATCATCTAACAAACTGACCCCTTCTTTAACACCCCTTCTTACATCCCATCACTAAAACCAACGCCCCTTCACTCCTCTTCCGTTGTAAAGAAACTTCCCTTCATCTCCCTAGCAGGCAATCTTCTTCAGCATCAGTCCTCTCTTCTCTTTTCTCTCTCTACTTCTCTCTGTTTCTCTCTCTCTCTCTCTCTCTCTCCCTCTCTTTAATCCTCCTCAGCATCAGTAGGACTTGCCTTTGATGATGTTGCTCTCCTGTGTACGAGTCTCTACTGCATTCCCCTGATGGTAGTTCTTCTAATTTTTATTTTTATTTGTCTCTTTCTTCTTCATTTCTTTCTCTCTCTCTCTCCCTCTCTCTCTCTCTCTCTCCACCTTTATTAGACTCACTCACTCTCTCCACCATTATCACACACTGACATTCTCTCTCCCTCTCTCCACCATTATCACACACTCACATTCTCTCTCCCTCTCTCTCCACCATTATCACACATAGCTCACATGCTCTCTCCCTCTCTCCAACAGATACGACGCTCGTGACACCTCACTGGGGTACCGCCAACACACACCTCACTCCACCAGAACCACCTTTCAGCCTAACCCACCAGCCCATATGGTGATCAAGGACGCCACGCTGGAGGACGCTGGCAGATATGAGTGTCGTGTGGACTTCATGAGAGCCCCATCCAAGACGACCACCATTGAGGTATGTTCCCACGACTGTCATATGCCACTAGTTCTCTCATGACTGTCATATGCCACTAGTTCTCTCATGACTGTCATATGCGACTAGTTCTCTCATGACTGTCATATGCCACTAGTTCTCTCATGACTGTCATATGCGACTAGTTCTCTCATGACTGTCATATGCCACTAGTTCTCTCATGACTGTCATATGCGACTAGTTCTCTCATGACTGTCATATGCCACTAGTTCTCTCATGACTGTCATATGCCACTAGTTCTCTCATGACTGTCATATGCGACTAGTTCTCTCATGACTGTCATATGCCACTAGTTCTCTCATGACTGTCATATGCGACTAGTTCTCTCATGACTGTCATATGCCACTAGTTCTCTCATGACTGTCATATGCGACTCGTTCTCTCATGACTGTCATATGCGACTAGTTCTCTCATGACTGTCATATGCCACTAGTTCTCTCATGACTGTCATATGCCACTAGTTCTCTCATGACTGTCATATGCGACTCGTTCTCTCATGACTGTCATATGCCACTAGTTCTCTAGAGAACCGATTGGTTCTCTAGATATGTGAAAACGGTGTCTTGTTGTTCTCTAAGACACCATGAGAGCACCATCCAAGGTACGTTCTCATTATTGTAACAGAGTCGAGGTTTCTAAACAGGTGAGACTATAAAGGTGCGCATTAGACGGTTTCTATTACCTATAACGTCTATTGTATCATCATCATCATCACTACTGTTAGGTTAGGTTAGGTTAGGTACGGTTAGGTACGGTTAGGTTAGGTTAGGTTAGGTTAGGTTAGGTTAGGTTAGGTTAGGTTAGATTGTAAGTTATTAATATGGAGTCATTGTTGACGTTTCTTGCTATTTAATTTTCTCAAAGTTTTACATATTTTCTCTTTGTGTTTCTTAACGTTGTATTAAAGGCTCAGGGGTCACGATAAGGCCTTATACTGTATACTCCTCACTACATTATTACACACAATAGTTTTTAATACACCTGTAAAGTTGTATACTCACAACAGGTGAATGTACTTTATTATATTTATTATTTATTATTTTTTTCTAAAAGAACTTAAAACTATGATAATATATATATACGTGTACATATATTGTATGTACACACACACACACACACACACACACACACACACACACACACACACACACACGCTTGCCCTAAATCGGATACTGCACAAATAGTTCTGACCAAACATCAGAGGCTGTAGAATATTAAGCTTGTGTGTGTCTCTGTTTGTCTCTATGTGTGTGTGTGTGTGTGTGTGTGTGTGTGTGTCGTTGCCTTGTGAACAACAGTGTGGGTGGTATAGGTAGTAGACAATGGGCTGTGGATGTGTGTGGGTTTTCTGCATGAGTGCTGATGGAGTGGGTGTTGTGTGGGTGTAGGGTGTGGGTGTAGTGTGGGTGTAGGGTATGGGTGTAGTGTGGGTGTAGGGTGTGGGTATAGTGTGTGGGTGTAGTGTGGGTGTACTGTAGTGTGGGTATAGTGTGGGTGTAGGGTGTGGGTGTAGTGTGGGTGTAGGGTATGGGCATACTGTGGGTGTAGGGTGTGGGTGTAGTGTGGGTGTAGGGTGTGGGTATAGTGTGTGGGTGTAGTGTGGGTGTAGGGTATGGGTGTACTGTGGGTGTAGGGTGTGGGTGTAGTGTGGGTGTAGGGTGTGGGTACAGCGTCAGTCTAGTTCAAAACATCTGTGAATGACCATCCCAAAGTTAATATCTCACACCCAGAGTTCTCCTACACACTTTCTCTCCATTCCTCCCTCACTCCCTCACCCTCACTCCCTCACCCTCCCTCTTCACTCCCTCATCCTCCCTCTTCACTCCCTCACCCTCACTCCCTCACTCCCCTCTCTCTCTTCCTCATAAGACAACAGACGCGACGCTGACTCACGAGATAAGAATTTTCAAGATGCTATTTATTTCTCATATGTGCCTCTCTCTCTCTCTCTCTCTCTCTCTCTCTCTCTCTCTCTCTCTCTCTCTCTCTCTCTCTAATACACACACACACACACACACGTTAGGAGGATTTTAATGCGTCCCTCACAGTCCTTAGACTCAGTAACACAGGTCAGGAAGGAGTGGACACCAGAGGCCTAGGCAGCTCAGATGGCGTCCCTCCCACACTAATGTACACCTGGGCGACTCACCTTCACTACCTGTTATATAATTCAGGAGGTAAGGTAGTTGTCCTCCTCCATGATGGCTTAATGGGGCAGCTCTGAGGTAGGTACTATTATGCCTTTACCTTTCACTGGAGTACTGGCAGTAATATGGAGTTGTTTTCTTTCTGTCTCTGTCTCGCCTTTGTATTCCACCCACCCTCCACTCCTAGACCTTCCACCTCCACCCTAACTCCTCCACCCATACCATAGCCCTCTTACACCTCCACCCACCCCACTCTATCCTCTCCCCACTCCACCTCCTCCACCTAGATGAGAATATCCCACCCACAACACGGAGATGAACAATGACCTCCTCCCCCCAGAAAGAAGCCTTCCTTAGAATGATATTTTTGCATATAGATGTGTTTTTCTCGCCTTAGTATTGTGGGTGAGTGACGGAATACCTCCCTGGCCCCTGTCTTAGGCACTCCTGAGGTGGATAACACGGTAACAATAACTCATGTTGGTCTGACGAAACGGGAATGGATGTGTCTTATTGGTTGAATAGTGAGGTGAAAATACTAACAAGGGAAGAGGGGGGGCTAATGGTGTGGTGTAGAGTGGTAAGACACAAGGGGGGGTAGTTAAAGGGGGGGGTGAGTGATGGTGTGGTAGAAATGCTTAGACACAATAAAGGGGAGAAGTACTTAATGGTATGGATCCACATACACACACAATAGGTTCTTAATAGTATAGAGGTGGACGCACACATACAAGTATACGAGGGCGTTTCTGATGGATGATAAATGTAAGAGTATGTGACGCATTAATACAACCAACTATTGATCTATACAGTACAATAAAGACGCATCTATACACCAAACATGATATATAACTTGAGGATAAAACCGAGCTGTACACTATTGGTTCGTAACTATAAAAACAATCCTATTTCTTTATATATTTCCAAAAAATTAAAAAAAAAAATCGAAATGAAAGAAAGTATTACTCAAGCTCAGTTCCCGATAAATAAAGAAATGTTTTTACCATTACCATTTATTATTCGACACCCTAAATCACATGTTCTCGACTCTTGAAAAAAAAAAATATTCGACTCAAGTTAGGACGTAATTTAGGTAATTAGTTGTTTGAATGGCTGTTGGGGAGTGAAAAAATCCACACCCTTTTTTGAACACAGATTAATCCTTTCCTCTCAGATTTCGATTTTGGGAGACGGGGGGGGGGGGGGGGTATTTTTTTGAGCTTTTAGATTACTTAGACTTATTATTTTTTTCAAGTTCAAGACGAGAAATATTTCCTGTGAGTGAGATAGTCAACATGTGTGGTGTCTGTTACGTGGGCCTGGCGTTAGGTTGGTTAGGTTAAGAGACGCACGAAGGAAGAAAGGAAGGAAAAAAAGGAAGGAAGGAAGAAAGGAAGGAAGGAAACGCGATGTGTATGGTAAGCAGAGCGTAAGGTCGTCCCCCCACCATCCATCTTACCTGTCAGCTGAGAAAATGAAACCGGGAGGATGAAGACGACTCCTAAATTCCAACATCTTGATTAGGTGTGTCATCCTGTCATAGCTACACACACACACACACACACATAGACACACACACTTACATACAGATTTCAGAGTTTCCACGATGCTGTTTTTAGTGTGTGTGTGTGTGTGTGTGTGTGTGTGTGTGTATGTGCGTGTGTGTATGTGTGTTTGTGTGTGTGTGTGTAATAGAGGCGTTGTTAATGGTAATGTCTACATGTATATAAAGGAGCTCGTTAACTCAGGGTGTGGTTGTTGTGTTGATGACTGCTTCTCTCCCCACACACCTACACAGCCAAGAGCTAGAGCCGGAGCACCATTAAATATATTATGAAGGTGACATTAATGGCGCATCGCTAAACACACAAGTCTAGTGTCACACCGTATATAAAAAACACCCGAGGCTACACTCATACCATCCCTGATACCCCTACACCCACTACACCCACTACACCCACTACACCAACCCTACTTCACATTCTACACCCACATTATTTCCTGTTACACATATTACACCCACATCTTTACACCTACACGTCATCCTTCTACACCTTTTCTCCCTCTCTCTCTCCCCTTTGGTACACTCATAGTACACCCATACGTCGCTACACTCGCTCGCTTAGTTTTTATACTTTTCAACTCAACACATCAATGGTTCTCTGTTTCCTACACCCCTACAGCTTAATCTTTCTACTATCTCCTCTCCCCTCACCCCAGCAGCTGTCTCCTCACCCCAGTAGCTCTCTTCTCTCCCCTCACCCCAGCAGCTCTCCCCTCACCCCAGTCACTCCACCATTATATACCTCTTTGCCGTTAACAATCCTACGCGCTACTTTCCGCCTCTCACATGACCCTTCCTCCTCGTCCTCCCCCTCCTTCTCGTCCTCCTCCTCCTCCTCCTCCTCTTCCTCCCCCTCCTCCTCCTCCTCCTCCTCCTCCTCCTCCTCCTCTTCCTCCTCCTCCTCTTCCTCCTCCTCCCCCTTCCCCTCCTCCTCCTCCTCCTCCTCCTCCTCCTTCTCTCACGCCTGTTTTTTTTTTCCACTTCTGATGAGTTGCCAGATTCTCTCTCTCTCTCTCTCTCTCTCTCTCTCTCTCTCTCTCTCTCTCTCTCTCTCTCTCTCTCTCTCTCTCTCAACAAAACATTACCATAATGAACAAGTGTAGCCTCAGGGAACACCATCTTAAATTAATTTATAAATGATACAATGAGAGTATTACATTATTATGAATACACCTGAGGGACTAATTACGGGGGATCTTACCTGTCTGTTTCTTGTAAGACGGTGTACAGGTGTGGTAATGGTATCAGGTTGTGGTGATGTTTTGGTTGTGTGGTGGTGGTTGTGGTGATGATGATGATGATGATGATGATGATGATGATGAGAGAAAGTAGAGGATAATCTTATTAGGAATTTGTCCACGAGGAAATTAGTCAGGAAAGAACGAATGCCTCTCTCTCTCTCTCTCTCTCTCTCTCTCTCTCTCTCTCTCTCTCTCTCTCTCTCTCTCCACTCACAGGTAGTGACTTACTGAACCAATCATAGGGTCCTATTTGGCCACTCAGAAAGATTAGCTTATAATAACCAATCAGAGAGACGCATTTACTCAATCAAGAAAATGAATCAATCATATTATGTTATGTGACCAATTAGAAATAGTCACCTAGCCAATCAGAGCATATTACTCCTCCAATCAGAGGGCGTCATCTAGCCACTCAGAGTGTCTGTTTGGGTGAGTGGTTGGCTGGTGCATAAACTATCATTTGTCTATTTAATTACATCTAATTATGAGCGTCATGTGAATTAATTGTCTCGACGTTCACAAATTATGTTCATTATTTTCATATCGTGTAATTAGTTGTGCAAGATTCATCAGTTATAGTATTAATTAACTTTTATTTGGTAGATGTTTACTATAATTTATATAACTAATTACCTATGATTCAGGAATGGGGTAGTCAGGTGTGTAGTGGATACCTGTGTAGTTACCTGTAATTAAGAAGTGACAGGTGTGTTACAGGTGTATATTTTATCCCTTTGTTACCTGTAATTAAGTGACATGTGTGTTACAGGTGTATATTTTTTCCCTTTGTTACCTGTAATTAAGTAACAGGTGTGTTACAGGTGTATAATTTACCCTTTGCTACCTGTAATTAAGTGACAGGTGTGATGAGTGTTACTGTGTGTTACAGGTGAGCGTGGTAGAGCCGCCCTCCACGTTACAGGTGAAGCGCACTACAGGTGAGACCGTCACCTACACTGTTACGGTCAACGAGGGCAGCCAAATCCAGCTCTCCTGCATCGTGACGGGAGGTGAGTGACGGGGTGTGACGGGAGGTGAGTGACGGGGTGTGACGGGAGTTATGTGACGGGAGGTGTGTGATGCGGTGTGACGGGAGGTGTGGAATGATGAAGGTTGATGTGGAGTAATGTGGAATGGTGTGGCGGAGGGATGTTAATAAATGTGGAAGGATGGAATTGGCTGTAGAGTGATGTGGAACGGGAAGAAATATTAAGCACAAATAAAGAAGGAGAAGGAAGGGAAAGGAAGAGGGAAGGGGAAGTAAAGAAAGAGGTGAGAGGGAGAGGGTAAGGAAGGGAAGGTAGGGGCCCAGGTAGGAGAGGTAGGGGCACAGGGTGGAGAGGTAGGGGCCCAGGGAGGAGAGGACTCAGGGAGGGGAGGAGGAGGTAGGAAAGGGAAGGGAGAGAGAGGAGTGTTAACCTCTAATAAATAATTACTGTAGAGGCGAGTGAGAAGGAGTGAGAGAAGGAGGAGAGTTCATTTTATCTCGCTCCCTCTCTCCCTCTCCTTCTTCCCTCCTTCTCTCCCTCTCCCTCTCTCTCTCCTTCCCTCCCTCCCCACTAGAGTCAAGATGTTTGGGTCAATAATGAAGGACTTCCTGTTTTCTTGGTAGATTTTTATTATTATTATTATTATTATTATTATTATTATTATTATTATTATTATTATTATTATTATTATTATTATTATTATTATTATTATTGTTGTTATTATTATTATTATTGTTATTTGTAACCTAATATGCAATAATGTGGAGTGATGTGCAGTTATGTGGAGTGATGCGCAGTGATGTGGAGTGATGCGCAGTGATGTGGAGTAATGTGGAGTGAAGAGTCACATAATATTACACTAACTCCCATAAGCAACAGGCAACTAACAATGACTGAATTAGCAAGAGTGACGCAGTGCAGGTCGACCTCTGTCACCCACTACCACTGACAGATGTGTTGACACGGTAAAAGGGATTTGTCATATGGTGTTTCGGCGGCTGTCATGCTGTCACGCTGTACCAGGCTTTTGACATGACAGATCTGGGGAAAGGATTGTGTTTAATGTGACACTTTGAAGGGAAGAATCTACCTGTAATTAGTGGTTAATAATGATTAGTGTTTGTTATGGTAAGGTGTGACAAGGTGAGGGTCTCTACCTGTCAGGTGAGGGTGGGTGGATGTGTGTGTGTGTGTGTGTGTGTGTGTGTATGTAATATAACTTCTCCACCATCCATTCATGCATATATACGCGAGTATATTAGTCCATCCAACTAGCCAGCCATCCATCAATCCATTTACCCATTTCTTTGTCAATCTATCTATCTATCTATCTATCTATCCCCACAGGTCGTCCTCGTCCTCGTGTGTGGTGGACACTGAGGAAGGACTTGGAGGAGAAGGTAGTGGACGAGACTTATGAATCCCTCGAGTCCGACTTGACCCAGAACAACTTGATGTTGCCGCGGCTCGAGTACAACCTCCACCAAGCGAGGCTCACCTGCTACGCCTCCAACACTAACGCCACGAGCCCTCTCTCCTCCCCACTCACCCTGCTGTTGAATAGTAAGTACCTCCTGGCCCACTCATCCCTCTCCTTACCATTCATAGCCCTCTCTCCTCCCCACTCACCCTGTTGTTGAAAAATGAATACCTTGCCCACCCACTCCGCCACTTACTATTTATTCCTCTTACTTTCCCACTCACGCCCACTCACTTTCCCACTCATAATAGATTAAACCTGACCCCTATATAACGAGCATTAAAACCTCTCTCTAGAAAAACCAGGAAATAAAACCATTTTCCTTTATTATAAAAAACCCTCGTTAACAGATCCTAGGCGAGAAAACCTTAAGAGATCAGCCTAGAAGATTGCCGTCTCTCCTAGCCACATCTCCTAACCACGTCTCCTAGCCACGTCTCCTAGCCACGTCTCCTAGCCACGTCTTCTGGCCACATCTCCCATCCACATCTCCCATTCACATCTCTCATATACATCTCCTAGGCATATCTCTCATCCACATCTCCTAGCCATATCTCCCATCTATATCTCCTAGTCAGAATATTCACGCTGTTCTCCCAACATCTTCACGCGCTTTGCATAATCCAATTGTGGGCGCCATTAACTCAAGTCGACTCACACACACCAAGAGACCCGACCAGGCCAACACTATCTGTCCGGGGGGAGGGGAGAGAGGAGGGGGTGGTGAGGTCTTTCTCCATGGGGGGGAGGGGAGAAGGGTTGGGGGGAGATATCTCTTAATTGCTAATTTTACCCTGAGACAAACCCTTAAGATTATAGTACTTATTTTACCCTGAAACACGGCATAAACATTACTTACTTAACCCTGAAACATTACCTAAAACATTGTTAATTTTACCCTGAAACATTACCTAAAACATTGTTAATTTTACCCTGAAACATTACCTAAACATTACTGGGTCTCGCTGTAATAACCCACCACTCTCCTGTAATGTTTAATTAAAAAAGAACATCATGTTTTACAATATATCGCTCGCCTGCAACATATTATAATATATAATTGTAATATATCATGTGTGTATATAATGGGATACAGGGTACATATTATAACACCCAGAGTTAAACCGTGAAGTTAAACCTAAACCAAACTATATTAACACTACTGCTAATTTAACCTTATATAACTTAACTTCATCCTAAGCAAAACTCTAATAACAACTCATAATTTAACTTAAACCTAACTTAACCCTTAGCTAAACTATATTATCCTACTGCTAATTTAACCTAAACTAACTTAAATTTTACCTTAACCTAATCCAGACCTAACATTTAATTAATATATCAAAGGTTAATAAAAAGACATTAACCATTAACTCTCAGATAATCTTAACTGCTTGTTGTGTTACAGTGGCACCCAGAACCGTCAAGATCACTGGGTTAACTTCACCTCTCCTGGCTGAGCGGCGGTACAGGGTGGGTTGTGAGACTACAGGAAGCAGACCAGCCCCTAATCTCACCTGGACCATCAAGCGACCTGAACGATTAGAGGAAGTCATTGCTACGGAGGTAAATCATCATTAACTCCTTTTTTGAAACCTTAATTAATCCAGGTCATTTTGTTGATTGTATGAAGGTCAATATCTACATTGAGTTCCTAACCTAATTTAACTTAACCTTATTTAACCTAGCCTAACTTAACCTAATGTAACTTAACCTAATTTAACCTAACTTGACCTAATATTTCGCCTCCCATATTCAAAACTTATTAAACAGTCTCTCTCTCTCTCTCTCTCTCTCTCTCTCTCTCTCTCTCTCTCTCTCTCTCTCTCTCTCTCTCTCTCTCTCAGCACCTACCTCATGTACCCTCCCCCCCCTTCCCTCTCCTCCCATGGTCAAAAAACTTAAAAAAAAAATACCTCTTTCTCTCTCCCTCCTCCCAGACTTACCTAATAGCCTTCCTCTCTACCACGTACAGAAGTTATCAACGAAGAACGTAAGCAGGTCGTGGCTGGAGGTGAAGGTGAGGTGGAACGATCATGGTGCCACACTCCGCTGTTCCGCCTCCAGTCCAGCTTTACCTGAACGAGTAGTGACTAATAGTTCAACCTTTGATGTTCACTGTGAGTACCTACCTGTCTGTCTGTCTGTCTGTCTGTCTGTCTGTCTGTCTGTCTGTCTGTCTGTGTCTTCTTCTTCTTCTTCTTCTTCTTCTTCTTCTTCTTCTTCTCAGTTGTGTTGTGAGTTGAGACATTAATTTTTGGGTCTTTTTACTATGATTTTATCTTCGTATGTAGAGAGAGAGAGAGAGAGAGAGAGAGCACTAGGTGAAGGAGGTAACTTCAGTTGAGGCGGACATTGGAAAACACTTTGTAATATTGCATTACCTGAGTCTGCATTACCTGTCTGGCCACCTCTCTCAACAGACGTTCATGTGTGTGTGTGTGTGTGTGTGTGTGTCACTGGAGATTATTTTAGGAGAAACCAGACATGTACGTACACAAAAACACATATACAAAACACAGGTTAAGTTAGGTTAGGTTAGGTTAGGTTAGGTTAGGTTAGGTTAGGTTAGGTTTGACTAAAGTAATCTTTATAGACCGCACGCAATAGCAAGTCTATTTCTTTTTTTACACCATAATTATAATTATTATAAACAGTAAACTAATCATAGGTGATTATATGTTGATCCTCGCCTTATTGTGGGATTATGACAACATTCACACGAGATCCTCTCTCTCTCTCTCTCTCTCTCTCTCTCTCTCTCTCTCTCTCTCTCTCTCTCTCTCCGGCGTACCATAAAAAAGGTGAACGTAATGCCAACAACAAGATAAAAATGTTCCTGAATATTAAAGAAGTGAGTAAGAGGCTTATGTTAGCTTATGAAATGGGATGATATGAACAGACAGACAGACAGACAGACAGACAGACAGACAGACAGAAATATGTGACCTGTTTAATCATGTATCTTATATTAGTGATAAATGAATTCTTATGTTCTCCCTGTGTCTCTCATATAACACTATTATTCTCCCTGTCTCCATAGTCTCCCCGCGGCTACAGCTGAACCTGGGCCGGATGCTGCAGCCAGATGGCATCAAGGAAGAAATGGATGTTTACTTTCACTGCTCCGTCACTGCTAACCCAAAGGTGTACAAAGTTACCTGGTACCATAATGTAAGTGTATCTCTCTCTCTCTCTCTCTCTCTCTCTCTCTCTCTCTCACCACACAGCAGCCATTATACTCTTAGACTCACATGAAATGGAAAATTCATATATGAATTATTTTCCTCTAAGTGGCCATTAGTCAGACGCTTAAATATATATTTCTTTTACAACTGTGTGATGTCCAAACAGGTAAACATAACAGGTTGTTCCATCAAACGGTGCACCTGATAAGTGGTGTATTACTGAACTCTACATTTATAAGTATGTAGTCAAGCTGGGTCGGGGTGTAGTGGGGGAGGGAACACAGCACTCGATTCTTATAAAAAGAGTCGTTGGTTTGATCCCATGTTACTTTTATCCCACCTCAGCACACAAGGTACCTTACACACACACACACACACACACACAGGTAAAATGCTCGCTTACCTGTGGCGCGTCTCATCAACTTACCTGTGACAGTGTGGGTCTCTGTGGTGTTTCGCTGTGAAGTCGTTTACCTGGCTGTTGGGAGGACTATTTTGTACCTGGGTGTTGGAAGGCGTGTACTTGGAAGTTGGTAGGGTGTGTAGGTGAATGCTGGAAGGAAAGTCAGGTACGTGGATGCTGGAAATGTCATGAACGTGGATTTTGTAAGTACGCGTACGTGAGGTGATGGTGTGAAGCCTTAATCACGTGGGAAGCCTCGGGGTTAATTACCAGCTTAATTACCACAGACTGGGGGCGTGATAATTAAGGGTTAGTGTCTAGCCTCAGATTCTTAGCGGAGGGGCGACGAGGCTAGATAATTAACAAAAGTTTCCTGATGGTGCAACGTGTTAATTAACGAGAGGCTTTGAGGAGACAGGTAGCCCAGGTGTTGTCGGTGGAGTGTTGGAGGTGGAATAGTAATGCTGGTGGAGTGTTGGGGGTGGAATGGTAGTGGTGGAGGGTAGTGGATTGTAGAGTGGTAGTGGTGGAGGCTAGTTGATTGTTGATAGTGGGGGACAGAGGATTGTTGGTGGTAATGGTGGTGGTGATGGAGTGATGGAGTTGTGATGCAGTGGTGGAGTGATGGAGTTGTGATGGAGTGATGGAGTTGTGATGGAGTGGTGGAGTGGTGGTGAAGGCCAGGCTATTGGGAAACTGGTGAATTTGGGAGGAAATAAAAAGGGAAGAGAGAAAAGTAGGAGTAAAAGAGAGGGAGGGAAGGAGGGAGGGGGTAGGGAGGGAGGGAGGGAGAAAGAGAGGGAGGGAGGAAGAGAGGGAGGGAGGGAGGGAGGGAGGGAGGGGGTAGGGAGGGAGGGAGGGAGGACTACAAAGAAAGATCGTCTCTTGGTACTGACAGGAATCAGAAATAAAGAAATTAACAGACAGGCAGACCGACGGAAAGAAAGAGAATGCAAAACAGAGACAGAATGACAGAAAGAAAGGCAAACAAACTGACGGGAACACACACACACACACACACACACACACACCACTACCATATATCTAACTACCATATTTCTCACCATCTTAACTACCCATATCTCTCACCACTATGTCTCCCTCTTCCCTCCCTCAGAACGTGGAGGTACAACAGGACCCTTCTGCAGGAGTACTGGTGTCCGACGATCACTTGGTCCTCCAGAAGATCAAGAGACGTTGGAGTGGTTCTTACGTGTGCCGCGCCTCGAACGTGGTCGGGGATTCACAGTCTGAACCTCTTAATATAACAGTGCGGTGTGAGTCGTCTTATATACTCCTGTTGTCTTACTGTTGTTTTCATATTGTATTCCCGTTTTTTCTTCCTGTTGATGTCTTATTGTTGCCTTCCTTCCTCCTGTCTTCCTTCCCGTTGTCTTAGTGTTATCTTTATGTTATCTTCCTTCCTCCTTATCTTCCTGTTGTCTTCCTATCTAATTGATGGATCTTTCGGTATAGTGCCCTGTCAGTAACTGCTGTTATCTCCCACAGCAGCAAGTTTGTCCCCACAGCGGGAGTAGATACTGCTGTGAGGGGCAAAGCACAGCCTTTACTTCATCAAGACCTACTTATTACAGTGTGTGTGTGTGTGTGTGTGTGTTTTCTTTATGCATACACACACACACACACGCACACACACACACACACACACACACACACACACACCTTTGATCACCTGATATGAACTATTAATTAGTCCTGACACACGCAGTATAATGGCGTCACTCGGTAGCATGACTCATTAGCCTTACCTGAAGCCATTAAAGAAATTGGCTCTGTGTTTACTACCTGGACATAGCGCCACTAAAACACGGACCATAAATGAGCGCCAATATTAGTAGAAAACATCGTGTTCTCATCTAACGGAAGGAACGCCAGGCATTTGTTAATTCTCGTGCTGGCATTAATGTTTTAGTTTTAAGATATCACCAAACGTTGCATATTGCCAGTAGTCACTTTATTTTCTCACTTAACATCATAAAAACACAAGATAAACTCTAGTGTTTTTCATCATCTTTACACACACACACACACACACACACACACACACACACACACACACACACACACACACACACACTTAAGTTATAGCCTAGACCTCATCGGGGTTTAGTTCATAAAAGGTTATAACAAAGCGTCTTCACCGCGTCATGAAGGCTTCAGTAATGACGATTTAGGACGAGTTAATGCAAATATACGTCTCCTCTGACAATGCAGTGAGCTGGGCATTATACGGTGTAATGTGCACTTCTTCTCTATCAAGGTGGTCTGTAAGTGACGTTAAGGTCTGGCGGTGGATATTTTGGCTTGCTCTAATGGCTTAAGGAACTGGCCATCTCTCTCTCTCTCTCTCTCTCTCTCTCTCTCTCTCTCTCTCTCTCTCTCTCTCTCTCTCTCTCAGCTCCTGAATTATCGCCCTTCTTCTAATTTTATGTTTTGAATGTTTTTTTTTTATTTACTTATGACAGTGTTGTTGATGTTGCTGTAGTTATTCCTGTTGTTGTTGTTGCTTTTCTTCTTCTTCTTCCTCTTCTTCTTGTTCTTCTTCCTCTTCTTCTTGTTCTTCTTGTTCTTCTTCTTCTTCCGCCACTTCAATCTCTCGTCCCATAAGTTTTTTGTTTAATTTTCTTGGTATAAAAATTTGTGAAGGGTAGAGTACTTGTGTTGATTAATGAACTCTTCTAACCTTTTCTTACTATTTGTCTTTCTCCTCCTCCTCCTTCCTTTCTCCTCCTCCCGTTCCTCAATCACCTCCTCTTCCTCATCCTCCTCTTCTCCTCCATTTCCCCCTCCTCCTCCTTCACCTCCTCCTCTTCTCCCATGATTTTTTGTTATATAATTCTTTAATTCTTCTTGTAATATGATTTTTGGAATATAATACTCAGGTAAATTTTTAAGGTACTAATTAATAACGGTTAACCTGACAGACGCGCCCATCTGTGCGTCCACGTCTACGGCAGTGTTCCGGGCGGCGCTGGGGGAGGAGATCATTCTGCCGTGTAGGGTTCTGTCTCACCCTCGTAATGTCTCCTTCTCCTGGACCTTCATGAACACCCTGACGGAGGTAGGTGGTGTGTGGGGGTGTGGGGGTGTGGTGGTGTGGGGTGGGGGTGTAGTGGTGTGTATGTGTGTGTGTGTGTGTGTGTGTGTGTGTGTGTGTGTGTGTGATAACTTGCTTGGAAATAGGCAGCTGTAGGTTGAGTTACTTTACTTATACACAAAACACAGACAGCCGGTTCACACACACACACACACACACACACACACACACACACACACACACACACACACACACAACACAGAAGCAAAACAAGTCAACTCATGCCTCGTGTACTCCGCCAAAACAACACAACAACAACAAGACAAAATATAGATGTAGTTCATCCTAGACGAGCTACCGGTAACACAATAACAAGGTCATCCTGGGTTAAGAAAACACGCAGGTCCTTCTGTCAACAAAGGTGCAGGTCGGAGTGTTGTCATGGAGGTGTTGTCCTGGGAGTGTACCTTTGGGAGATGTGTGTGTGTGTGTGTGTGTGTGTGTGTGTCTTTACGTAACATATCTCTCCAGTATTAACTCATCTTAATCTATAAACTAAACTGATCATCTCATATCAATCTTGTCGAAATAAAACACAAGTATACTGAAATAAACTATTTAACCATAAACCAAACATACATATAAACAAGACGATCCCCCTCTCTCCCTCCCACCCCATTCCCCTTTCCTCCCCCTCTCCCTTCCCCTCTCTCCCACCCCATTCCCCCTTTCCTATCACCACTATCATTAGTTTCCAACCCCTTTCTCCCCTACCCTGCCAACTCACCCCCTTCCCCTGCTTCTCCAGCACGAACGAGTGCCTGGCGAACGTGTCTCCTGGAAGGGGTTGGAGTCTCGTCTGCGTTACCTGCCGGAGAAGACACAAGACTATGGCACCTTACACTGCTGGGCGTCCAATGTTGTCGGTCACCAGAAGGAGCCCTGTGTCTTTACCATCAAGCCTGCGGGTGAGTAGTAGTAGTAGTTGTAGTAGTAGTAGTAGTAGTAGTAGTAGTAGTAGTAGTAGTAGTTGTAGTAGTAGTAGTAGTAGTAGTAGTAATACAACCTACAAACTGGGGGTCATTGTCAAGCTCTTGATCACCATTGTGTCCAAATTCCAGCGATCTGTCTTAACAAAGTGTTTGCGATATCACTCTGACAAGAACTACGTGCTTTGAACTGTACTTGTATTCGGTCAGAGGGTGTGGTGGGTAGGGGTGGTGTACAGTGAGGGGAGGGAGGGAAGGGGAGTTGTACAGTGAATGAGGAAGGGAAGTGAAGGTTCCTACTATCAGCTGGCCCTCGTGTTCACATCTACATAGACTGGTATCTAGTTGCTGTGTTTACGCCTAGTTGCCGCCCTCACCACCAGAGGGTCGCCACCACGGTACTTGGCGCGTGACACAAAGCGGGTAATTGATTGGAAAGATAAACAAATGAAGACGTTTATCTTTTGCTGTGTCTCCCGACTCTCGTGAAATTGGTAATTGTCTCGGCTCACAGCACACAATTGCCTGCACTTATACCTGCTACAGTAGCTGATGTGTATTGTGGGACGTGGCAACTCTGTCTTTGATTACATTGTATTAAAACTCCCGCAATGGCACTAAGGAACGTTGCAATAGTAGCCAGACTAAGGATGTTAGATAAGAATCGCAAAGTGTTGCCACATTTCACAAAACGCTCCAGCCTCTGTACCAGGTGTAAGTGAAGGCGACTGTATATAGGAACCCCCTCTCACCCCTCCCCCTCGCCTCACCCCGCCATACAGTGTCGGTCCTCACACGTTCTCTGTCTTGTGAACGTTATATTAGACTTGACTTTCATCAAAATATATTACGTTCTTGGAGCTATTATCGTTTTGTTAACATACTGAATTTAATAAGAATATTATCACGTTCAAAGAAGGAAAAAATGATATAAATGGGAATGATATAATGTCGATCTATTTCTTCTGACATTTATTTGTTGTAGATAATGTTTATTTAATGAGATGAATGCCGCGGAAGCCTGGACGTTGATTGGTTAGTCGAAACCTGAACGTTGATTGGATGCGTGACTTCTCTGACGGACAAGAGGATTTAGAGTTGTTATTGAGTTTCATTTAAGAATCGAGGTTTGTATTGTGATTAGATGCCACTGAAAGACGTTCGATCCTACTTGAAAGACTACGATTAGAAACGGGGATTTTCTTCTGATTGGATTCCGTTTAAGACAATTACCCTTATTACATTTGATGATTGGAGTAAAGGATTCGCATGATTCGATTCCACGGAAGAAAATCAATCCTACGTGAAAAGATGAGTTTGCACGAGAACAAGACACGAGATCCTTAGCGAGACATTAGACACGAGAAAGAACGAGTAACGAGACATCTCCCTCCTGTCCACCATCTCAAAAGAGGCGAGAACGGATAGAAGTACGAGACCCTCAACGAGACATCGATATCAAGGGCACTTACATAGCACCTCCGAGAGATATCACACGAGGACGGACACGAGATCATCTATGAGACATCAAACACGAGGACAGACACACAGACAAGCAACGTGAGGTTTATCGACCAGGTGACAAAGGTGTGTAGCTGAAGATGTCTCAGGTGCGACTTGTAAACACGAACGCTGGCAGTCACGTGTGGTGGTGAGGCCGACTCTTGTACTGTGGTGGTGTGGTGCTGTGGTAGTGTTGATGTGATGCTGTGGGAGTGTGGTGCTGTAGTAGTAGTGTTGATGTAATGGTGTGGTAGTGTGGTGCTGTGGTAGTGTTGATGTGGTGGTGTGGTGGTTAGGTGCTGGTTCTGTGGTGGTGTTGTGATGGTGTGGTAGTGTGGTGCTGTGATAGTGTAAGGGTGAGGATGACGCTTGTGGTGCTGTGAGAGTGTATGGTGCTGTTGTGGTGTGGTTGTGATGGTACAAATAACTCAAGTTAAATAATTCATGTAACTATTTTTAACATAATAGTTCATGTTTGTTTTCTGTGATTCAACTACCAGGATTATTAAGGCCATTCACTAGGTCTTAATCCCTCACCATAAACAACTTTTAAATTCTCAGGGAAGAAAAAAGATCCACGAATCAGGTCAAGAAAGACACACATTGTGCTGACTGACGCAGGTAAACATCCAGAGTGGACCAAAGTCTCGCCTGTTCTTACCATCCATAAAACACTTTGTGTACACTAGACAAACACAGCACCCCTGGCCTCGTGTGTGTGTGTGTGTGTGTGTAGGTGTGTGTGTGTGTGTGTGTGTACTAACCTACGTTCACCAATATTGACACTCATTAATATGACACACACTGCCATGACTGTCACGTACAGGTCTCGTGTCATGAGGAACAGATCATCGCGTGAAATATTCTTAATTATGTACCGAGTCTTAAATAATATTGTAAGTGGAGTTGTTTGGTCAGTAATAATATATTGAGGCTTTGTAGTCTCGTGGTTTATTGGTTCAAAGGTTCATTCGTGTCGGAGTTCACTGGTTCGAAGCTTTATTGGATCAAAGCTTTAATGATCTAAGGGTTCATTGGTAGTACACACACACACACACACTGAATCAGGAAGAGGTTGTGCAGCAGAGCGGGGAAAGAGACATTGTGTGTGTGTTGTACGCCAGAGAAACATGACTTTGTTTCTCAGGGTCGTGAGGGCCGTGTGTGTGATCAGAAAATTTAACCCAAAACAAGAAGAAAAAAACATGTTTCTACGGAGAATGAATGTGTAGGTTGAATGTTGACAATGATTAAATGAGAAAGAAGGGATCAGAAACTTAACCCAGAAACATGTTGGTTTCTCAGACGTGTGTGGGAGGGTGTGACTGTTGAGGAGTGAGTGAGAACGATAGGGGAGAATTTTATTTAGTGAGGGATATGGTGTGTTATAGAAAATTACCCTGGTGAACCTTGCTTAATCTCTCTCTCTCTCTCTCTCTCTCTCTCTCTCTCTCTCTCTCTCGCACCAATAATCGAAAAACTATTTATTCCATGCTGAGCTGAGGGTTGCCGCCTTACCTTACTCATTATTCACTAGTTTCTTTAGTTATTCATTGTCTTGTTTTTTTTCTTCAATTTTTTACTCTTATCATTCTCTGTTATTTACTGTTTTTTATTTAAATTCTAGGGTTATTTTCTTTAATTGTAATCATGATTTTTATTGTTTTTTTTCTGTTTTTTAATAGTTTTTATTTTTTTGTTTTTTATTTTGTTTGTCTTTGTTTTATTTTATTTTATCAGTTCTTATTTATTTGTTTTTTTATTTTCATTTAGACATTTTGAATCAAATTTTATTTTTTTAAAGAAATTATTAAAAAATTTTGCTTTGATTTTTTCCTTTCCTTTCATGCAATTTTAATTATATTTATTTTGCCTTTCATCAGTATTTTCATTTGATCTGTTTTGTTGTTTTATTGAATTTGTCTTTCAGTTGTATTTCTAATTTATTTTATTTTTTTACGTTGAATTTTATTTGGCCGTTTTTCTTATTGATATTTGACCTTGCAGTTGGGGAGGTGAGGACGATCAGGTGTAGTGCCGGCCATGCTGCCTCCTGAGGGTTAGTATACAGTGTGTTATATCTCCACCTACTGGGCCCTCCTAAACGGGCCCATCACGCCTATGGGGCCCATTTTCACCTATCATGACCCTCGCTATTCTTCAACCTACAGGAGTTCCTTCAAAGCCTCAGAACTGCACCGTGAGTAACCAGACTTGGGAGAGTGTGGAGGTGACCTGTGGTGACCTCGGGGGCATGCTGGGTCACCACAGGGGTTACGGTGGGTATGACTACAACCGCCTGGGGTATGAGGACGTGCCCACACCTAGCAACCCTGCTGAGCTACTGCAGGATAAAGACAAGCCCCGGTACCTCCTGACGGTGCAGGAGAGGAAGACCTTGGCTGTTGTACATAATGTTACTGGTGAGTCTCTCTTTCTTGTTGTTGCGTGTGTGTGTGTGTGTGTGTGTGTGTGTGTGTGTGTGTGTGTGTTCTATAATAAAATGCAGACAGTATCTACCATTTTCTGTTGCAGAGAATTGTGTGTTGCCTATTAAGCTGTTACTAAAAGTGTTGCAGAGAGTGTTGGTTGATAAGTGTTGCAGAGCCAGTAAGTAAAACCATTGTGTTGTGTTGCAGGAGAGCGCGGGTTGTTCTCGGTGACGGGTCTGACTCCTGGGCTGGACTATATAATATTACTCTTCCGCTACAACAGTCATGGACGCTCAGCTAATGTCACCCTGGAGACCTTTACCTTAAGGACGGCAGAGAACAGAATGAGTGAGTACCTAATGAGGGTGTTCTCTCTCTCTCTCTCTCTCTCTCTCTCTCTCTCTCTCTCTCTCTCTCTCTCTCTCTCTCTCTCTCTCTCTCTCTCTCTCTCTGTCTAGTTTTGTTAGTAGCGCTGTGGTAAGAGATGAACGGCTTGGTGTGTGCTTGTCTATGGTACCCCAAGGTCGTCTCTTGGTTCCTTCTCTATTTTGTTTTGGTACCACTGGGGACGCACAAGTGGTGATATTTTCCGTTTTAGTGTTACATTGATGATTTCTAGTCCCTTAAAGTGCAGTCTATGTGTTTTCTCCTATAACTGTATGCTAAGAAGGCTTCCTGTGCCATCTCTCTGGTAACAGCCGTGATGGAGAAGTGAATGTTGCTGCTTTTACAATGTCACAGAGGAATAATGATGCTCTTTGGGTTATAGCAGTGATGATATATAACAATGGTACTATGATGTGTGCTGTGATGTGTGACATGAGAGAGTGAGGTACTGGTTTTCAATGGTACTTATGTAAGGAAACGATAATGTCGATAAAAACTGACGATATTATTTTGCTTTCGTGTCTGTCTCAGGAGAAGAAGAGGAAGGTGGAGAGTCCGCCCTTCTAGGTATGGTGTTGGGGGTGATTGGAGTGGTGTTGTTACTAGCCGTGGGCGCCATTGTTATTACCCTCCGGTCCCGTTCACGCCCACGGTCCTCCACACCCACGGAGACCACCCGCTTACCCCCAGGGGAGACCAATGACTCGACGGGTCTGGACCATCCGGACCTGCTGGAGGCTGAGAGTCATGCTGTTCCCACTGGACCTTATCGGCCTACTGAGGTCACACAAGCGGTGAGTTGACCTGACCTCATGTGACCTGCCCCTCGACGCCACATATACTGTATCCAGAGACATTATCTCCTATCCTGAACCTATCCTACGTGTTACAGTATACACACACCTCAAACGCACCTCACTCACGCCCACACACACTCCCCACACCCCTCACGCTCACCACTCCCCTTCACCCCCCCCACACACCATATCACACATGAGACAACAGACAGACTCAACAGACAGAGTTAGCATATACTGAACAAGTCTGAGCTTCTTGCAGCAGAGATCTTATAAAGAAAATGAATATATTGAAGGAAAAAATAGGTCTTGTTATTAGCTTTAAGGGGGGTCTGCTTTAAGGGGGTCTGCTTTAAGGGGGTCTGCTTTAAGGGGGGGTCTGTTTTAAGGGGGTCTGTTTTAAGGGATTCAGGTAATTAATTCTATTCTCTCTCTCTCTCTCTCTCTCTCTCTCTCTCTCACCTCCCGTGTTCTCTCCCGCCCACAGCTCTTGTCACCAGCTCGGCCCATGGACGAGGAGATGAGTCTCACGCCCACATCCGTCTCGCCCACCGCCCACCTGGACTACCTGCCGCGTGAGGTTCCAGAACCCCTGTCTCCGAGTGTAAGGTCTCACCCACGCTTGTATGTGAGGGCGGAGGGTCACCCCGGTCAACAGGAGAGCTTCCTCTGAACACCCTCCGCCTAGCTGCTACAGTACCACCAGGGGGACGAAGAGGGACACTCACCTAAAGTGTTTTTTTTTTTCAATATCGCCAACTAGAATAGTGTCATTATTTTATAGAGTATGTTGATATATCTACCCGGGTCTTGATATATCTACCCGGGTCTTGATATATCTACCCGGGTCTTGATATATCTACCTGGGTCTTGATATATCTACCTGGGTCTTGATATATCTACCTGGGTCTTGATATATCTACCCGGGTCTTGATATATCTACCTGGGTCTTGATATATCTACCCGGGTCTTGATATATCTACCCGGGTCTTGATATATCTACCCGGGTCTTGATATATCTACCTGGGTCTTGATATATCTACCTGGGTCTTGATATATCTACCCGTGTCTTGATATATCTACCCGGGTCTTGATATATCTACCCCGTTCTGTTAATCAGTGTATCCGGGTGAGTTGGTCTATTAATCCGGGTCCATTGTAAAAAAAAATTACTATTCCCGGTTTACATAGGACATTTTATTCCCTTGCATCTTCTTCTACGAGTTGAGGGAATATTTTTATCGATATTCCCGCAAAGACGGATGATTTTAAGGACAGATATTCCATTGGGGAAGAAAATATTTTACCAAGGTGTTGTTGTTTCTATGAAGACTGTCACAAACGAGCAACTGAATCCGGATTTGTTTGTTTATATAGCTGTGTGGTGTTGTGATGACGTATTTACCTGACCAGGGAGTTGACGTTCGTGAGTGCTTGAAAGGCGTGGCCAATGAATTCGTAAATGTTTGAAAGGCTTGGCCAATGAATTCGTAAGTGTTTGAAAGGCTTGGCCAATCAATTCGTAAGTGCTTGAAATAAGTAGCCAATGAATTCGTAATTACTTGAAAGACGTAGCTAACGAATTTATAAGCACTTGAGTGACGTGGCCAGCGAATTGACTGACGTTCATGAGTGCTTGAAAAACATAACCAGTAAACTGGCGTTCATGAATACTTGAAAAAAAAAATGGAAAAAATAATATTGTGAGAAAACCCAAAAGATCGATGAAGAAGATTTAAGACTGTATTCATTTGTGTCCCTGTTTGTGTATAAAGGCTTCAGAAATGTCCTAAAATGTGTCGATCCAGCGCAGGTTAACAGAAGCGGTTCCTCGTTGTGTTATGATTTGATAATGTTTTTTGGAACTTAATGTAAATAAACAAATATGGAAGTGCAGTTGAGATAATCAGTTTAGAAAGTGCAGTTTAAGACCAGATGATCACTTAAAGAGTGCAACTTAATACCAGATGATTAGCTTAAAGGGTGCGGCTTAATACCTGATGATCAGCTTAAAGAGTGCAGCTTGAGATCATTGAAACATACATAAATTAGTGTGAAAATAGAAAAGTAAGATGTGTAAAGTAAGAGAAGAGAAATTTATACTAAGGAAGAAGAAAGGAAATGTGAAAAGAAAGAAAATGAAATAAAGTGAGAAGATAAAATGAAAGAAATATCAGGTCAACTTGGTTCGTGTTTGATCAACTTGGTTCGTGTTAGATCAACTTGGTTCGTGTCAGAT
Source organism: Homarus gammarus (assembly GCA_958450375.1). Lineage (NCBI taxonomy): Eukaryota > Metazoa > Arthropoda > Malacostraca > Decapoda > Nephropidae > Homarus > Homarus gammarus. The sequence continues at coordinate 102,515 of CAUDMG010003569.1, read as the reverse complement.
CAACTTGGTTCGTGTTAGATCAACTTGGTTCGTGTTAGATCAACTTGGTTCGTGTTTGATCAACTTGGTTCGTGTCAGTTCAACTTGGTTCGTGTTAGATCAACTTGGTTCGTGTCAGATCAACTTGGTTCGTGTTAGATCAACTTGGTTCGTGTTAGATCAACTTGGTTCGTGTTAGATCAACTTGGTTCGTGTTAGATCAACTTGGTTCTTGTCAGATCAACTTGGTTCTTGTCAGATCAACTTGGTTCGTGTCAGATCAACTTGGTTCGTGTCAGATCAACTTGGTTCTTGTCAGATCAACTTTCAATATGTCAGAAATTGCGGTAGACTGTCTGATAATAGTTTTACAGATATATTGCTGTCTGGAAGTATTAATTGTAAAGAAAAAAAGGCTTTTTATTTTGCCGTGTGAGAAACTTTGTCTAATAAAGATGGGAGAAAAGTTTTGCTGGAAGTTGTTAGTGACTCGGCAGGTGACGGTAGCGTGTGACGGTAGTTTGTGACGGGAACGGTAGAGTGTGACGGTGACGGTGAGGTGTCGACAATAGGGTATAGGTGTGATGATAAATTACAGGTAACGTTATGGAACTGGTGACGGTAAGATAAAGGTAACGGACGATTGGGTGTGACGGTAACAGTGAGGAGTGACGGTAATCTAGAGGTGTGACGGTAACAGTGAGATGAGACGGTAATAGTGATGCGAATAAAACTTCAGCAAAGAAGGAAGGAAGGAAGGAAAGAAAGAAGGAAGGAAGGAAAGAAGGAAGGAAGGAAAAATCAACGTAAAAATTTCACCCAAAGGAAAAAAAATAATAATAATAATAAAAACCAAAACAACATCTTTACTTCCACAATATTTCGAAAACTTCCAGGTTGTGTGTTAGTCAGTTCGTGTCCTCTACTTTCGTTCACAACAACACTATTATGACTCACGACTAAGACAGACAAAGACTAAAACTTAAACCCGAAACTATTTAAAATTTATCGTATGTGAGAGAAAAAAAAAACTCCTTGATATTTTTTCTTCGGTAAGAGTGAACGCTTAATATACATATTGTAAAAAAAAAATAACTAAAACAATTAATAATATTTCATGTGTATGATAAATGGAGCAGCTGTTTTTATTTCCAGCTTTTGTTGTGCTTTCTCCATGTGCGAAGATATTTTTAAAACTTTCTAATGCTGAGAGAGTGAAAGTGAGAGTGAAAGTGAGAGTTAAAGTGAGAGTGAAAGTGAGAGAGTGATAGTGAGTGAGAGAGAGTAAGTTATTGGTGTGTATGTGTGTATCAACTTTCTACTCTGGGAAAGTGAGTGTGAAAGTTACCATATTGTCCAGTTTTCTCTGTGTAATAAATGTTAATATGTGTGTGAGGAAAGGGGGGGGGGGTGGGGTGGTTGTACCTTTTATTGAGAATTGAATTTTAATCTAGAATAAATAAAAGTTTAACAGTAAAATGTATGAGGCCAAACACACACACACACACACACACACACACACACACACACACACACACACACACACACACAGAAACTCACTGCAAATGCTAAAATGCAAGATATACGCCTTAATCAATCTCTCTCTCTCTCTCTCTCTCTCTCTCTCTCTCTCTCTCTCTCTCTCTCTAGCTATCAATCGTGTCACTCACATATACTAAATGAAGTAGTAATTGACACACTATCATCTAAAACATATAAATATTCAGTTACAAAACACAGTTACTAAAATAAATAAATTAAATATATATACACATACTCATCTGTTACATAATTAGATATTTTAAATGAAGGGTAGTTGGTATTTATCGTAAGTTTATTATACAGATGTGATATTAATGGTAGAAGAGGTGCCAGATTCTCAATGGTTCGTAAGTTGAACTCCCATTAAATGTTCGTAAGTCGAATTTCTCTAAAGATTCGTAAGTTGAAATTTTCCCTTAAATATTCCTTGCCTTCAATAGGTTGTAGAGTAAATTTTTCTCTTAAATGTTCATAAGTTAAATATTTTACCTTAACTAAAGAGAAAATAACATATATCCAGTTAGGTAGAGTTGTAGCCATAGTAACTCCAACATTTGTGTCGTAGTTTAGAAGAAATCCTGACTGACGAACTTTTGGGAATCTATACCAAGATATTTACGATAGTCTGAGAGCAGCCAGTAAGAGTTCTCGCGGGTGTGATGACGTCAAGTTTCGTGATGTTATGAGTTATAAGACAACAAAAGTTTACGATATTTTTCCCTCAGTAGTTACGATTTTTTGAGGCGAAATGATTACGTGGGACTCCATGGCATTATGGGTTCGTGGATTAAAGAATGTGACGGCAGGTGTAGAATTTGTAGAGAAAAGGTCAAGCAATTGTTTTAAACCGACTGTGAGTATGACATTTCTGTAGATAAACTGATGTACTGACCTATGAACATACTGTAAATATTTTCACTCTAAATGTCTTTCCATTCCCGGTTGTGGCCGAGTGGATAACACACTGACAGAATGACCGCCGTGTTTAAGGGCCGTTGGGTGTGGTTAGCACTTCTGGTGGTGACTAATTTCATGAGGAAAATCTGGGCGGTCGACTGTGTACTCGCTAATTCGGACTGGTTCTCTGTGCTGTTTCCTGACCTACTTCCCCTTACACTCTCTCTCTCTCTCTCTCTCTCTCTCTCTCTCTCTCTCTCTCTCTCTCTCTCGTTTCCAGTATAAAGGGCGTCTCCCTCATACCCGTTTAACACGCCCATCGATCGTAATCTTCAAATGTCACCTTCTGCCTGACTTTTTGGCTGTGTGTACCACCTGTGTGTACCACCTGGATACTCTCTCTCTCTCTCTCTCTCTCTCTCTCTCTCTCTCTCTCTCTCTCTCTCTCCCACTTAACACGACTCGCATCACTAATAACCTCCAGGCAACTTCATTAATGACTCCTAATTGAGTTAAAAAAAGTTCCTTGATAAAATGCCCCTCCCTCCCAACTCCCTCATGACCTGTCACCACCTATCCATGACCAGGTGAGCCACGTCTTAAAGGCTCCCATGACCACTCGTCCTCCTTACTGAATCCTTATGGGCTTTCCTCGTTTATGTAGCCTAATGCACAGAAATAGCGTATCCTTAAAATGTCCTCAAAATTGCTCTGAGATTCTACTCTCTTTGGACACGTTCGCTTATCATTAACTTGAATCTAAAATTTAATTTATGGATTTTCCTAGTGAATCTTATCTCCAAGTGAATATTATCTCCTGGTGAATGTTATCTCCTGGTGAATGTTATCTCCAAGTGAATGTCATCTCCTGGTGAATGTTATCTCCTGGTGAATGTTATCTCCAAGTGAATGTTGTCTCCAAGTGAATGTTATCTCCAAGTGAATGTCATCTCCTGGTGAATGTTATCTCCTGGTGAATGTTATCTCCAAGTGAATGTTGTCTCCAAGTGAATGTTATCTCCAAGTGAATGTCATCTCCTGGTGAATGTTGTATCCAAGTGAATTATATTTCCAGGTGAATGTTGTCTCCAAGTGAATGTTATCTCCAAGTGAATGTTATCTCCTGGTGAATGTTATCTCCAAGTGAATGTTATCTCCAAGTGAATGTTATCTCCTGGTGAATGTTATCTCCAAGTGAATGTTATCTCCAAGTGAATGTTATATCCAAGTGAATTATATTTCCAGGTGAATGTTGTCTCCAGGTGACTATTATCTCCAGGTGAATGACGTCTCCAAGGAGCTACAGGATGGCTTCAAGCTTTTAATACAATGAGAACATCTGGGAGGAGATGAGGATGTGAGTGTATGTTGTTGACTCGTGTAAACTAACATAACCTAGCCTAACCAAACCTAACCTAACCTAACCTAACCAAACCTAACCTAACAAAACCTAAGACAGCGTAACCTAACACAGCGTAACCTAACACAGCGTAACCTAACACAGCGTAACCTAACACAGCGTGACCCAACTTAACCAAACCTAACGTAGAGTAACCAAACCTAACCAAACGTAAAATAGCGTAACCAAACCAATCGTGTGAGAATCAAGTTAAGAGAACGTCCAATAATTATTAAAGGAAAGTATTTAAACCTGGTGAATGGATCGTGTGAGACTCATCTAAGGTGAACGTAGTTAAAATCTCATATGGGAACGTCAGTGGAAGAACGGGAGACATGTGATACAGCCACTCAGGTGATGACTTCATATTACGTGAGAAGAAGAGGAGGAGGAGGAGAAGAACAGAGGAGAAGGAAAGGAGGAGAAGAAGAAGAAGGACAGAGAAGGAGAAGAAGGTTTCCTACTTGGTAAATTAATGGTCGAATATCGTGATATTTTTTGGATACTATTTTTATCCCGGTCAATATTTATTTGCCAAGTGATTCGTCATTAATTTGTTTACACTTATTTTTATTAATTGACTGTGATTTACTTTTTCTCGACTAGTTTACATCTCTCTCTCTCTCTCTCTCTCTCTCTCTCTCTCTCTCTCTCTCTCTCTCTCTCTCTCTCTCACTCACTCATTTTTTACACGACACAAAATTTTTCTGTTCCTCAAAATAAACCCAACAATGCTAGACTTATCATTCCTCTCTATATCCGGGCGTCAAGGAGTCCCCCAAGGGCTGTGTATTGATCCTGGTGCCTCCTCCGTCTCTTAAGCCGAGTGGAGATGCATTTCCTGTGGTACATCCTTAAGCTGAACTGCTACTGGCGGGGGAGATTTGTCAACCTGAAGATCCACCTCCCACAGCTTATTTCACCTGAAGATTCGCCTACCACGGCTTATTCCACTTGAAGATTCACCTACCACGGCTTATTTTACCTGATGATTCACCTACCACAGCTTATTTTACCTGACGATCCGCCTCCCACAGCTTATTTCACCTGAAGATTCGCCTCCCAACGCTTATTTTACCTGAAAATTTGCCAACCACAGCTTATCTTGCCTGAATATTCGCTTACCATAGTTTATTTTGCTTGAATATTCGTCTACCACAGCTTATTTTACCTGAATATCCGCCTCCCATAGCTTATTTTGCCAGAAGATTCGCCTTCCACCCACAGCTTATTTCAGCCGAAGATCCAGCCCCACCCACAGCTTATTTCACCCGAAGATCCAGCCCCATCCACAGCTTATTTCACATGAAGATTAACCACCCTAGAGCTATCTTCAGTAACATTTACGTATTCACAGATTTTCGTTCAATTCCCAAACTGTAAATTTTTCACTCTTACGTATATATATATAACTTGTGTGTCCCAGTTAATCGTTTAGCAGTGTTCCCCTTACCTTACCTTACCTTACCTTACCTTACCTGAGCCTATGTTATAATTGTCTAGAAGGAAGGAGGGGGGAAGTGTGGAGAGGAGAGGGAGAAGAGGAAAGGTATAGTAAAGGAGATGAGAGGAAAGGGAGAGGACAGAAGAGAGGAGAGGAAAGGATAAGGTTAAAAAGACAGGAGATAGAGAGAGAGAGAGAGAGAGAGAGAGAGAGAGAGAGAGAGCCACATCCAAACATTATTACTCACCCATACCTCATTACCAACGCCATCACGTAGGCTCCCGTAGAGAGACGTTCATTCGCTGATATATTACACCCCTGAACGTGTCCGCCGTGAATACCAAGCCATTTAGGTGGTAAAAGAACGGCCCTGATCGATGTGCCACTGAACGAATGCCATGGGGAGCCACCTTCATCACTGTCAAGGAGGTGAAGGAAAGTGATTCTTGCTAACTGTCTTGTAAGATACGGAGAGAAGGACTTGTAAAGGTGTTATACTCTGATGTGTTGTTTTGATTTTGTCTTCAGCCTCATCAGTCAGCTGTTAGGATACGTGGATTTGACATATATTCACTTGTATTGGTGATTAATGGTGATCTTGAATATATTACTGGGAGAAATGGTGATTAGAATGATGAGAATGGTTGTGAATATGGTTAATGGTGACTACAATACATTATGTGATCAAAATTTAATGTATATGAAAATAAAACGGTATTTGGTGAAACTGGTGTGTGGTGACATTTTTTTCGTGCTAATATCAGGTGCTGGTGATATTTGTGGGTGACTTTTTACCATTATTGATGTAAGCTGCTGGTGATTGTGCTTCGAGTTTCGTCATAATTGTTTTAGGTGAGTTTGCTGGCGATTGTGTGATGAATTTATTGGTGATTGTGTGATGAATTTATTGGCGATTGTGTGATGAATTTATTGGTGATTGTGTGGTGAGCATATGGTCTGGCTGGAAGTCCTGAAATACTGAGTCACTGTGTGTACATATATATCATTTTCAGGCAATTTTTTGATTAAGTGTGTGTGTGTGTGTGTGTGTGTGTGTGTGTGTGTGTGTGTGTGTGTGTGTGTATGCGTGTAATTTGCTTGATACCAAAGAAGTTGACAGGTGTACATAGAGTAATAATGATGATAATGATGAAATGATGAAAATAACAATGATAATGATGATAATAATGATGATGCTGGTGATAATGATGACGTCTGGTTGTGATGTTGGGGATGTGATGTTTATTAATGATAATGATAATTTTTAGTGATTATGAACATCATTATTATCATCATCATCATTATCATTATCCTCTTCCTCATTATCATCATACGGACATTTTTTTCTGTACTTAGTCCAAGTTAATCCTATTGTCTCTACTCACACATGAGGCTCCAAGCTTTACAGTAATAATTCAACGCATCTCAATAATCTGAATTATCGCCCACTCTCACTCATTCCCCTAAAATGAAGTTATCGGGAAAAGAAACGAAGGGGTGTAAATTAATCGGGCCGATGCCACAGAGACTATCGGGTTATCGGGACTCTGTTGTGGCGTGGATCAGAAGCTCAATATTAAAAAAAAGGCAATCTTGATAAATACACTGTATGTTTATCGTGTTTCTTCTTGTAAATACCAAATGTCGAACGTATATTTTTTACATGTTGTTGGCATAATAAAATATGTGAAAATGATAATATGTTGTTTGTTTTGGGTGTCCTATTTAGATGTAGATATGTTGTGAAGTAGAATTAATTGTCGTTTATTAATTTAGAATGTTAATTAGATCCTGATTAGAATACTAATTATGGTAATTTATACGTTTGTTATGTTTTTATACTCACACATACATACATACATACTGTACACACACACACACACACACATTTAAACTGCTTTCTAAATTTTCTTATTTGTCGTATTATTTCTTGTACACAAATATGGCACTTACAAACGACAGATACAGCTACAGTTACAGTAAGTTACACCTACTGACTGTACCATACCTGTAGCGTAAAGGCGTTGCTTTTACTTGATCATGAGGGGACTATACATAAAGAAATACATGTCATGGTGCAGCTCACACACTGGCCTCGACTGAAACACTATCGGTAAGTACTAAGGATTTGGTTTTCACACGTGTAGCCCAATAACACTTTTAATACGTATCTTTAACACAAGTATTATAGTTTTAATACACGGGTTACTCACAAGGTCTCTAGCTTAGTTTTAACCCAGGTGGGGAGTCTGTAACACACTAGGTACAGTCACCCAAAAAAGTCCTGTCGCGAACCACGAACCCCGAGGTTCAGACTCGTGAACCCGAAGCAGTAGACACTGATACATTATTCTGTCCATAAATGCTTCGGATTCAAGAGTCTGAATCTCGGGGTTCATGGTTCGCGACAGGACTTTTTTGGGTGACTATACGGAGGCAGACATAAAACAGGGAGGTGCTACTGCCGGAAGCATAATATGTTGTCTGATGGTAGACCCTGCTGCTAGAGGCAACACGAAAATTTTCACAAAGTCCCAGGTTGGTGACCTGACTGAGTTTCTGCCTCAGGTACACACAGTTACAGGATCTCAATTGTTTCTCTTACTTTGACAACACAACATGTAGTATATCGATTCTCACTATTGATTTGTTTTACTTTTGTTTCCATTTCTCTATTTATTTATGGTTCGATTTATTTTTTTCGCCCCCCCCCCCCCCCACCGAGGCTCTGATGTGGGTCAGTGACTTGTACCCGGGTGGACTAATGGGTCAGTGACTTGTACCCGGGTGGACTAATCCCCGTAAAAAAAAATACAGATATGACAACCTCAGCGATTGACCACCAGATGGCAGCAGCAGTGACGTACATAATCAGCATGGCCGAAGTTTGTTGACATGTACGAGGTCTGAGCTGTGAAAACTTTACATAACAGGTCATTAGATACAGTAAACATGTGTCTTCAAGGTAGATCACCGAGGGAGCTACAGTACATGAGGGAGACGACTCAAGGTAAGAAATTGACTGATAATTTTGAGGTTATTTCTATGAATGACCATTACGTTGCATACAGTGTGAGTTGCTGTCACACCACAACACAGCACCACACCACCACAACACAGCACAGCACAGCACCACAACACAACACTACACCACAACACTACACCACACCACTACACCACAGCACCACACCACATCTTTTGTTCATAATAACTTAAATAGCATTCTAATCCATCTTTGGTCTGTGACGTCACTCTTCGCCATCAGAAGTTAACCAATAGCGAATCTTGTTGTTTGAGCCAACGACTCCAATTAACCAATCAGCTTGTGAGTACTTCCTGGTCCTCAAAATAAGTACTAAATATGATGTTAGGTTATAGATCACAATTAAAGAAGATTGTCCTTCATTATATACCAGAATTATGGACAGGTGCTATCTTACCTGCTTCATTAACTCTAATGTTTTTTTTAGGTTCACGTATGTTACCCATATGAATTACATTTACCTATTACTCTTTTGTTCATTTATTGTCTTCCGTTTTATATATTATCTTCACTATTATTTATTATATTTATGTCTATTCTTATTTATTTTATATTCATTTATTCTGTATTTATTTGATTTTATCTTCATTCAATTCAATTTCAATTTCAATTGTTTATTCCTTGATAGAGGAAGCGGGATCCTAGTGCCGTCACTAGGTACCCCTGTACAATGACACCAGAAGTATCTGGCAAGTGTGACAAGTATATACAGTATAAATATTTTAAAGGGGCTTACCAAAGCCTAAGGAAGGAAGGATATTCCTTTAACACATAATCAATGTTATTTACAAAATATCTGGCCAGTATGGGGAGGATCATCGTGTCTCCGTCAGGGGGTCGTGGAGTGGTGGTCCAGCAGGCGTCACGGAAGCGTTGTGTGTGGGGACATCTTAGGAGGTAGTGGATAAGGGTGCTGCTGTCGAGTCTTCTGCATAATGCACAAGAGCGTTGCTCAGGGGATGCGGGGATACCAATCTCCCAAGCAAAGTCATACCCAATGATGATACGGGCAGCAATCACGTCCCTTTTTCGCGACCCTTTCCCATAGACATACGAGAGGTCAGGAAGTTTACGGAGGACATCGCACCAGGTGGGCGGGGAGTCCAGGGGGATGGCTGCTTCCCCAGCTTCTCTCTGTTTGCGGCGAATTTGGGTCCTAATCTGTAAGAGTGTTCGAGGAACAACGTAGTCAGGTGTGGCCTTGTTGCAGCCAGTCTTGGCAAGGTCATCTGCTGCCTCATTCCCCAAGATACCGACATGACTGGGTATCCATAGGAATGTCACAGGACGGCCTGCATCCTGAAGTGTGGATGTTAACCCTCGTTTTCGGAGGATGAGGTCCTTATTTTCCCCTGATCCAAATGCGATCCCGTCGAGAGCAGACTTGGAATCGCAGCAGACAAACAAGGGACAGAAACCATCTGCTTCTTCCTTTTATCTTCATTTATCTAATTTTAACTATTTAACAGTGATATGCCTATTGTAAGTAGAGAGGCTGTAGAGTACTGGAGGTGGTGGTAGTGGTGATGTAGAGTAGTGGTGATGGTGGTAGTGGTAATGTAGAGTAGTGGTGATGGTGGTAGTGGTGATGTAGAGTAGTGGTGATGGTGGTAGTGGTGATGTAGAGTAGTGGTGATGGTGGTAGTGGTGATGTAGAGTAGTGGTGATGGTGGTAGTGTATAGAGAATGGGTAAGTGAAAGAAGGAAAACAAAATAATAGAGATAACGAAAGAAAGATAAACACATAATATTATTGTTTTGCCGAAACCTAAACAGTGTCTGTAACTTCTATCAGTTTAAGGTGAAGAAAAAAAATCAGGGCTTTTTTTATTAATTGACAAAACTATTTCACATTAACACAGTATTCACTAACTCACCACTTAAATCATTTATTTAGGCGTTTCCATACCCTGTGAAACGCCCTTCTTATTATGCAATCCTTCTTGTTTTTATTTTTTGGTGCAGCCACACAGTCTGTTGTTTGGTGGGGCGTGGCCTCACAGTCTGTGGATTGGTGGGGCGTGGGCACACAGTGTGTGGTTTGGTAGGACGTGGGCACCAAAGAGCTCTTCAGGGCCACCACAGTGGCTTACAACTCATGCAGGAGTAGGGGCAGAGATGGCCTGTCGCATGGTTTGAACTTTAAGGCGTCATCAGCCAAACTCTCCATCATCAAGGGGAGTTCCAGGTTTATTTTATTCAGAATCAAGCGCAGTATGATACCGAAGCTGTAAACGTCACTTTTGGTGGTGCTGGGCTGACCGTGGAGCACATAGGGACACATCCACCATAGCTTCCCCAAACCCCTTTCACCTAATTTTAGGTTGAGGTTTCCACCGTCATATGTGGCCAGACCAAAATCTATTATGCCTACCTTCAGGGGATCATCCAGGGACCCAGTTTTGCTGACCATAATGTTTTACCAATGGAAATCGTTATGGATAACACCTTTTTTGTGGATTTCCAGCAATTGTTGACCAATTTTAAGGGCCAGCTGAAGTAGCTACCAATTTGGATAAAGATGGGTCCGGGTTTCTATGAAATGCTTAAGTGCTTGATCACCGGCATAAGAGGTAATTATACATGCGGGAAACTCACAGACACCAAGCAACAAAGGTGTTGACCCGGCGCCGTCCAGCCACAACAAAAATTCGCATTCTTATACGATTGTGCGATCAACCACCCCGCTTTTATTTTGTTTTATGACAGCAGTATAAGTTTGGCCTTGGAACTCATGGTTTACACTCTTGACACATCCATATGTCCCCTCTCCAATGAAGACTGATCTTCGCAGGAGCTCTTCCATCACCTTCCTGGGTATAACTTGAAAAGTTTGCTGAGACATATTTTGGTTTATTACCTTAATATTTTTTTTTATATCTGGTGATACAATGCTCAAATAACTGCTGAACTTTTTTGTAGTAAGAGGCAGTTACGATCATTCCAGGTCACATGGTGACGGTGGTAGCGTATAGTAGTGGTGATGGTGGTATAGTAGTGGTGGTGGTGGTATAGTAGTGGTGACGGTGGTAGTGTATAGTAGTGGTGATGGTGGTATAGTAGTGGTGATGGTGGTATAGTAGTGGTGATGGTGGTAGTGTATAGTAGTGGTGATGGTGGTAGTGTATAGTAGTGGTGATGGTGGTATAGTAGTGGTGATGGTGGTATAGTAGTGGTGATGGTGGTACTGTATAGTAGTGGTGATGGTGGTAGTGTATAGTAGTGGTGATGGTGGTAGTGTATAGTAGTGGTGATGGTGGTAGTGTATAGTAGTGGTGATGGTGGTATAGTAGTGGTGATGGTGGTAGTGTATAGTAGTGGTGATGGTGGTAGTGTATAGTAGTGGTGATGGTGGTATAGTAGTGGTGATGGTGGTAGTGTATAGTAGTGGTGATGGTGGTAGTGTATAGTAGTGGTGATGGTGGTAGTGTATAGTAGTGGTGATGGTGGTAGTGTATAGTAGTGGTGATGGTGGGTATAGTAGTGGTGATGGTGGTAGTGTATAGTAGTGGTGATGGTGGTAGTGTATAGTAGTGGTGATGGTGGTAGTGTATAGTAGTGGTGATGGTGGTAGTGTATAGTAGTGGTGATGGTGGTATAGTAGTGGTGATGGTGGTAGTGTATAGTAGTGGTGATGGTGGTAGTGTATAGTAGTGGTGATGGTGGTAGTGTATAGTAGTGGTGATGGTGGTAGTGTATAGTAGTGGTGATGGTGGTAGTGTATAGTAGTGGTGATGGTGGTAGTGTATAGTAGTGGTGATGGTGGTAGTGTATAGTAGTGGTGATGGTGGTAGTGTATAGTAGTGGTGATGGTGGTATAGTAGTGGTGATGGTGGTAGTGTATAGTAGTGGTGATGGTGGTAGTGTATAGTAGTGGTGATGGTGGTAGTGTATAGTAGTGGTGATGGTGGTATAGTAGTGGTGATGGTGGTAGTGTATAGTAGTGGTGATGGTGGTAGTGTATAGTAGTGGTGATGGTGGTAGTGTATAGTAGTGGTGATGGTGGTATAGTAGTGGTGATGGTGGTATAGTAGTGGTGATGGTGGTAGTGTATAGTAGTGGTGATGGTGGTAGTGTATAGTAGTGGTGATGGTGGTAGTGTATAGTAGTGGTGATGGTGGTATAGTAGTGGTGATGGTGGTAGTGTATAGTAGTGGTGAATGTGGTATAGTAGTGGTGATGGTGGTAGTGTATAGTAGTGGTGATGGTGGTAGTGTATAGTAGTGGTGATGGTGGTAGTGTATAGTAGTGGTGATGGTGGTATAGTAGTGGTGATGGTGGTATAGTAGTGGTGATGGTGGTAGTGTATAGTAGTGGTGATGGTGGTAGTGTATAGTAGTGGTGATGGTGGTAGTGTATAGTAGTGGTGATGGTGGTAGTGTATAGTAGTGGTGATGGTGGTAGTGTATAGGTGTATACTTGTGCGTATAAATGTTGGTGTTTTTGTCTACTTTATGAACGTATGTACCGCTACTCTGTATTTATTTTCACCCACCCTTATCCACCCACCGTCACCTATCATAACCCACCCACAGTCACCCACCCTCACCCATTACTCCACCCGTCAGCACCTGTGGTTAGATGTAGTGGCTACAGAACCAAAGTTACACATCTACCCTAACCTGAAGTAAGTTATGAGCTTAAGTTTTACACACACACACGGGGTAACACTCACCTTAGTTAACCTGACCAATTAACACATTACACCTGCCTTAACACCTGACTTTACTTGAGTTGTAAGTCTTTAGAGATGCTGGTACATATCTGTGTATGTCTGCGTGTGAATAAATCATCTATGTTACGTCAGAGGAGCCAATAATTTAGGAAAGAAAACATATACAATTAACATTAAAATACACAAGTAAGAAATCCTTACCTTCGATTTCCACCTGACTCAACCCTCAGTCCATCATACTTGTAAAAAAAAAAATCTTTATAATACCGTATCCACTTTTCCCCTTGAAGAAACGAATCTAATATATCTTAATCAATATCATATAACCTCAACCGCGTAGTTACTGGGTCACGTAAACACCAAATCTCTCTGAAATTAATAAAATATTTGTATCAGTAAAGTAGTCAAGATTACTGTCGTGTGTTGGGTGAACTGTACAGGCTGACGCAGGGGCTCCGAGCAGTTCCGACATCTCGTCCCCAACTAGCGAACGAGCAATCACGTAATGTCATCAACCTTATGTTTATGTTCATATAGGGAGATAGAAAACAAAATTATATTTACATATCTGTCGCAAGTTTATATTTTTCGAGTATCTTGGGCTTCACTGTTTCCATCTGACTCACGCACTAACCACCGTAAATCTCGGTAACTTTGGGTAGCCAATCAGAATTGCTCTCGCTGTCTCGGGATACTCCTGCGCATGCCCAGAGTTGGCTCGTGGCAAGGAGGCACCTCTCTGCACGGGTGTTTTATCTCAGTTTGGCAAACAATTTATCGTTTATTTGAAAACAAATTCGGTGCCATTGATATTTTTAAGGCTCAAGGGATTCTGTCAACCTCTATGAAGTGCTAGAAACGTTCATACGCAAAATACTGTATATAGAACGATTTTGGAAGGATATCAAGTGTTGAGTGCTTCGTGGCGGCGGCAATAACAAGGAACACTACCAACAACATTTCTCGGAACATATTCCAAGCCGGATACAACGATCACCAGACCGTACTCCAAGTAACATCATTGTATCCTCCAACCTCTGTTAATTAAGGTAATACATTAAGTAATTTTACGTGTATTATTTTATTTTTTGTTTATTTTTTGGACGTGAGAGTACGTCCCGACCAAGCTGGCCGACAACGGCAGATACCTAAAATGTCTGGGGTTAGGTTAGGTTGAGTGGGGCAATTAAAAGCAAATTTACCCTAGGTTCCTCAACTCTCTCACCAAAATACAGAGTTAAAGTGTGAATGAGTGAAGGTTGTTGGTACAGTGTGTTGAGTAAACAAAGCTGTGTTGACACGAGTCTACCGAGGCCCCATGACTTGTTACATCCTTGTGTTTCTTGTACTGAAATATGGATGGTTAAGTTATCCCTGACCTGTTTGTGAGAGAAAACGGGAAATGGAACTGGGTTATTTACCGTGTGTGTGTGTGTGTAAATAGGTCATGGTCTATTTATATTATTGCCTTTGAAAACACACCCTCACAGCACACCCTCACAACACACCTTCACAGCACACCCTCACAACACACCTTCACAACACACCCTCACTACACACCCTTACAGCACACCTTCACAGCACACCCTCACAACACACCTTCACAACACACCTTCACAACTCACACCTTCGCAACACACCCTCACTACACACCTTCACAACACACACCCTCACTACACACCCTCACAGCACACACCTTCACTACACACACCCTCACTACACACCCTCACAGCACACACCTTCACTACACACACCCTCACTACACACCCTCACAGCACACACCTTCACTACACACCTTCACAAAACACCCTCACAACACACCCTCACAACACACACCCTCACAACACACACCTTCACAACTCACACCCTCACAACACACCCTCACAACTCACACCCTCACAACACACACCCTCACAACACACACCTTCACAACACACACCCTCACAACACACACCTTCACAACACACACCTTCACAACACACACCCTCACAACACACACCTTCACAACACACACCCTCACAACACACACCTTCACAACACACACCTTCACAACACACACCCTCACAACACACACCCTCACAACACACACCCTCACAACACACACCCTCACAACACACCTTCACAACACACCCTCACAACACACCCTCACTACACACCTTCACAACACACCTTCACAACTCACACCCTCACAACACACCTTCACTACACACCTTCACAACACACACCTTCACAACACACCCTCACAACACACCTTCACAACACACCCTCACAACACACCCTCACTACACACCTTCACAACACACCTTCACAACACACACCCTCACAACACACCTTCACAACACACCTTCACAACACACCCTCACTACACACCTTCACAACACACCCTCACAACACACACCTTCACAACACACCCTCACTACACACCCTCACAACACACCTTCACAACACACCTTCACAACACACCCTCACTACACACCCTCACAACACACCTTCGCAACACACCTTCACAACACACCCTCACAGCACACCTTCACAACACACCTTCGCAACACACCTTCACAACACACCCTCACAACACACACCTTCACAACACACCCTCACTACACACCCTCACAACACACCTTCGCAACACACCTTCACAACACACCCTCACAACACACCTTCACAACTCACACCTTCACAACACACCCTCACTACACACACCCTCACAACACACACCCTCACAACACACACCTTCACAACACACACCCTCACAACACACTACGAGACTATTTTATACAGCTATATAATGCTAAAAGATACTAGTAATTGCCGGGGGCCAACCTTCACAAAACATTCCTCCCCCTTCTCCCTGGTGCAAGTATCGCTTCCACTACTTTAAACTACCGTCCTTGAACTCGACACCACTTCACCACCACTGTCTTATCACTCAAGGTGGATCGGATTCTTATCAGCTCTTACCAGATAACACTACCTCTACCCAAGACTTTTATGAATCCTGTAATGTAAGGTTTTAGTTTTCAAAATCAGTCAAGGTTTAGACACGCTAAGCATCAGTGGAGCAATGCTAATGGCTGCCCGACAGTTTGTGTATGATAGGGCTTACTGGCCGAGCAAAGGCGTGACACTGCAACCTGATTGTATTTCTTGGGGGGGGCCGCTTATAGCCATCACGTGGGAGCTTCTATCCTAATCCCCCCGATCTCTATCCCAAGCCCCCATCCTCTTTCCCAACCCGTGGCCTGTATCCCAGCCCCCAAATTTTCCAACAAATGGGCGTGACACATAACCAGTTTTATCAGTCACTCATATATTTCATCAAGCAATAACCATCAACATCATTATATCCTGAATCTTGGCGCGGCGACGTCTTGTAATAAATGGACGAGTTATAGTTGGGATGTCAGTCAGTAGAGGCACTGGTAGTACACAAACTTTCTTACCGAATTTCTTGGAGATTACGTCACTTTTTGTATTAAACAGCAAAATTTTCTTTACTTATTGACGTGATTTTGTTTTTGTATTATAAACATTCACTCGCTAACGAAAATCCGCTAAATCAGTATCTGTTTATAGTTTGCCGCACCCTGCAGGTGTAAGCAATACGTGGTAACTCTTCAGACTGCCGCATCAACATTTATTCCTGAAGCTTCCCATATTGAGGGCAACAACTAACACCTCAAAGTGACAAGAGGTGAAAGAGTTTAAAGCAATATACAAGACTTTAAAACATTTTGGAGTTTAATGAAACGAATATCAAGTGTGGTTTAATCTTGTTTGTATTCGTAAGTGTACTAATGAAGACTCATTGTAAGTATGATGATAGCGAAGATTAATAACTTTTCCAAACCAAAATGGTGTTATGACAGACAGTGAGATGATGTTATTTTTATATTACTTGTCCCACTGAGAGTATAGTAGGCCTATAGTTTTAAATACCAGTGTAGATATTTATATTTCAGTGGTGTAGGCCTGTTGTATTGTTTATGAACTACTGGATTATTTGTTTGATGTGTGTATGAGAGTCAATATACAATTCAGTGTTACGTTACTATAATGCCAACGTACTTTCCAGGGTTACGTTACTACAGCGCCAACATGCAGTCCAGGGTTACGTTACTACAGCGCCAACATGCAGTCCAGGGTTACGTTACTACAGCGCCAACATACAGTCCAGGGTTACGTTACTACAGCGCCAACATGCAGTCCAGGGTTACGTTACTACAGCGCCAACATGCAGTCCAGGGTTACGTTACTACAGCGCCAACATGCAGTCCAGGGTTACGTTACTACAGCGCCAACATACAGTCCAGGGTTACGTTACTACAGCGCCAACATACAGTCCAGGGTTACGTTACTACAGCGCCAACATGCAGTCCAGGGTTACGTTACTACAGCGCCAACATACAGTCCAGGGTTACGTTACTACAGCGCCAACATGCAGTCCAGGGTTACGTTACTACAGCGCCAACATACAGTCCAGGGTTACGTTACTACAGCGCCAACATGCAGTCCAGGGTTACGTTACTACAGCGCCAACATGCAGTCCAGGGTTACGTTACTACAGCGCCAACATACAGTTCAGGGTTACGTTACTACAGCGCCAACATGCAGTCCAGGGTTACGTTACTACAGCGCCAACATGCAGTCCAGGGTTACGTTACTACAGCGCCAACATGCAGTCCAGGGTTACGTTACTACAGCGCCAACATGCAGTCCAGGGTTACGTTACTACAGCGCCAACATGCAGTCCAGGGTTACGTTACTGCATATCAACATAGTGCCAGTGTGTGACGGGGCGAAACAGGGGCTAGATCGGCGTCATCTGAGGTGGTGAGTACAACGATATATTTTGAGTATGGTTGATTTTTTGTCTAATGGGGAAATGAAGGTTTCAATTGGGTTAGGGTAAGTCCTAACCTAATTGAAACATTTTTGTTTTTATTTGACTCTAAAAATTAAGTAATTTCGTGAAATGACTGATTACACGGTTTGACTGTAACACAGGCATGTGTGTATGTGTTCGTTATACGCAGTTGATTTTCTTATTGATTATCTTAAATAGTTTGTTTAGTATTATTAGCACGCGATCTCTTACGAAAATTACCAAGGATTTTTAAACTCGAGTGTAGAACGAAAAACGAAATTAATGACCTGTTATTTTCACAAAGCAAAATTAATTCTTGTGGGTCTTAGATTTATAGCCATTAAAAATTAATCTTATTTATGGATATGAAGAAGAAGCTGATAGTTAATATTTTAATGGTAAAATATTGGTGTGTAATTGTGAATAGTAATTTTATAAAAGTTGTAGTGGTTCAGGGAGCCATTAAGTATGAAGTTTATTGGCGCAGCGGTGTATTAGAGTGATACAGTGAGGCATTGGAGTTAATGTTTTGTGGTGTAATGATGTATTAGACCTTAAGTGTCTTTATTAAGTAGCACCTAGAGTGATCCACTGGCGTACTACAATGCCAATGATGTGTTAGATTAAAGCTTAATGTACGGAAGGTGAGCAGGCCGTCCCATCCTCACTTGATGGTAGGAAAATAAAACAACAAGTGCAAGAGTACCGTGAGGATAAGTTCTCTTAATCCACATGAAAATCGTGACAAGTTTCCAGTACTAAAAAAAAATCACACGAGAATTGTTGTTTTACAGAGAACATAAATAAAAAGTTCATATCGTAACGACTGCTTTGGCTGTGCAAGAAAAGTTAAGTTCGTGTTATCGTGTATATTATTTGGTTTGGGAGACGATAAATACAACCAGCGTTAGAGTACAGTGAGGGTTAGTCCCCGAGCGGCCATGTTTGTTTACAAATGGCCAGCCGAGGACTCCCTGCTTCTACATTTTCACTGTACAGACTTACGAACGCCACATGCCGTACATGCTGTGCATTAGAGTGGTTCATGCCATAGACTGTACCCGTACGTGCTGTGCATTAGAGTGGTTCATGCCACGGATGGTTCATGTTACGAACCTCAACTTAACATTGCTTGAGCAGCTTAGGCCACGTACTGTGCATATGAGCATGGAGAGTGTTGATCGTTACGGACATCTTGACGAGTGGCTGGTTGAGGCCCAACACATCCCTGGGTCAAGTGATAAACTATTTTACGACTGACCAAAACAGATCTAGTACAGCATCTCCCGCCACCGCCAGAGGGAAGACAGCCAAGGGTTCCTTCGTCTCCTTTGGGGAATATTTAGTACAGCTTAACCTGTACAACACAGCCTCACCGGCCCCCAACTAGCTCTCACCAAACTTCACTAGCCCTTATCAGCCCTCAGTAGACCCCCTCACCACTCCTTCACCACCCCCTCACCACTCCCTCACCACCCCCTCACCACCCCCTCACCAGACCCTTCACGATAAAATATTCTTATACATGGGTTAATACATCACCAGTCTATTATAAAGCTTACTGTGACCATCAAGACCACACTATTATTATACTGTCACCACCTGTACTAATGAATTCACCTGTATTTATTCCTGCACCTGTACTAGACGAGAGAGAGAGAGAGAGAGAGAGAGAGAGAGAGAGAGAGAGAGAGAGAGAGAGAGAGAGTGTGTGTGTACCAGGTCAAACTGTGATCACGTACTAAACAGAAATACAGTTCAGTAATATTTAAAAACTGAAACATTACTCAACTAAATGTCAAAATGGCGTGAGTATAATTAGGAGATTAAAACTGTAAACAGAACATTAACATAAAAGTTTACAAGAGTTAACTATTAAAAGAAAATGAATATGACAAGTTGACATGACAGCAAGAACAGACATTAACTGTAACAAAATTAAACGTAGAATATTAACATAGATGTTAATGATATAATAGAATATTAAATACAAGTTGACAACACCGTCTTGTCCCATAGTCATGACAGTTAAGGATAGGTTACATTTAGGTTCGGCTTGGTTAGATTTTGGTTAGGATAGGTTTGGCAAGGTGTCCATTTACAGCTGGGTGTACTAGGAGTACTCCGGGAGGGATCTAACTACCGACCGTGAGGACAGGAAGCGAGCATTATATCCACTCGGCCACCTCACCCCTATATGAGTGTCTGTGTGTCTGTCTGTCTGTCTGTCTGTAACAGTTAAAAGCCAGCAGATCAGGAAACAAATTTAACCCCACGCGTTTCATTTTCCCATAAATATTTAATAACTTGTAATGTAAATCTCTAATTGAATTCCTTGTTTATGACCAGTAATATATTTCAAGATTAATGTTGACAGTGACCACGAGTGTCTGTGTTAGTGTTTGTCAGACTTTACTGTGTAGGTCATGTGAGCTTTGTATGACTGTGTATTTGTTGTTTAAGTGCTTCAACTACCACCAAGGTTATTAAGCACCGTTCATTAGGTCTTAGTTTTAAGTGCTTCAACTACCACCAGGGTTATTAAGCACCGTTCATTAGGTCTTAGTTTTAAGTGCTTCAACTACCACCAGGGTTATTAAGCACCGTTCATTAGGTCTTATAGTTTCTCACAACTCACAACTCTTACACACAAAATAAACTCAAAATATTGCTCCTATAACTTGAGTTTGATTTACAACACTAGTTAATGCTTGTCCTGTGCTTCTTGCCTATTAGTGTATCTTGGAAACAACTTTGTGTGGTCGTAAACTGGAGGTAATTGGCGGGGAAGACAAGAGGTGGTCAGCGTCGGGTTATTTACTGCCGGCGTGCATGAAGGAACTGTGAATTGTACACGCAAAAACCTTAATATCCAAGAACTGTGGCATCGCACTGCAGTAGTCGAGAGAGAGAGAGAGAGAGAGAGAGAGAGAGAGAGAGAGAGTATGTGTCCACTTATCTTACAGTACGTACGCATACCCCACCCCAAGCCCTTTACATACCCCCCACCGCACCCCTCACATCCCCCCCCCCACCGCACCCCTCACATCCCTCCCCCACCGCACCCCTCACACCCCCCCCCACCGCACCCCTCACACCCCCCCCCACCGCACCCCTCACATCCCCCCCCCCGCCGCACCCCTCACATCCCCCCCCCCCACCGCACCCCTCACATCCCCCCCCCACCGCACCCCTCACATCCCCCCCCCACCGCACCCCTCACCCCCCCCCAGCCCTCATAGCTCCACCCAGGCCATTACCGGATCAAACGACTCCCTGAATCATGTGTACATAACGTATTCACTGATCCATCTTCCTTAGCATAACTCCCACCAATATACAACCTGCTATTGAGAATCGATCCCGGGGTAGTTAAGAGTGTAATTACCTCGTTAAATGCTCTTTCTAATGAGATGGATCTTATACGATGACAAATTGAACGATAGTAATTACATACAATCATTCTGACAGGATTGTGCTTATTGTTGTTGTTATTGAGGTGTGTGTGTGTGATTTAGGGTCTCTCTCTCTCTCTCTCTCTCTCTCTCTCTCTCTCTCTCTCTCTCTCTCTCTCTCTCTCTCTCTCTCTCTCTCTCTCATGTACAATCGGATAAGTGCAGCAAAAGTTCTCCTCGTATAATGACACAAGAGAAGAATTTCTGTGCATACAAAACTTATGCTTTAAGAATTTATCCAAACTTGGTGTATTGTTGTGAGCCAAGTTGAGTCGTTCCTACCCCATAAGCGCCACAAACTCTACCACAAGCACCACAAACACTACCACAAGCATTACCACCAACACCACTTCAAACACTACAAACACCACCACAAGCGCCACAAACACCACCACAAGCACCACAAACACCACCACAAGCGCCACAAGCACCACTCACAGAATACATCGTTTTGGGAATGGTTGTCTGCTGTGTAATGTTTTTGTTATTTGCCACCACAACTCTGCACCCGTCAAGAGACCAAATATATTTAGTTATTCTGTTTTCTGTGCGTGTGTTTGTCCTTATGTCTCTGTGCCTCCGTGACGATCAGGTGCCGTGTGTGTGTGTGTGATATCATCCGTTACAGTGGATAATTTTTAACCAAGCTCTATACACTTATTCTTCACAACTCAGGAAAGATTTTTATTAACTTTCAGGTCACTAGGTCAAAGTAATCAACCCCCCCCCCCCCCCCCAGTAAGAACAATAAGATATCCTGCAATAAATGTTAAAAGTTATAATGTTATAATTTTAAGCAAAGGAAAACACAAATTTTTCAGACATCACTTGGCAGTACTGACAAACTTATTATGTCGAGTGAGTTTTGTCCTCCTCTGTACACAAGCAAGAAATTCCAGTTTATTTAAAGTAAGAACAAAAAAAGTAGCTGATGTATTTGCACTTCACTCAACACAACTGACAAAACTCCTGTACACTTATAAAAGATAATAAGACACTTTTAAGCAACATTCAATTGACGTAACACAAAATAAGACTTCTTAAATCAAAGGGACTTCCACTTTTTATTAAACAACATCAAAAGTGTAGTCGAGTGTGTTTACGTGTACCAGTACTTGTAACTCTTGGTGTACACAGTCTTGTTGACCTTCACTGTTTACACGACAAACACACACACACACACACACACATGTAGACGTAAACGGCCGAGTGCTACTGTGTGACTGTGACTGTAACTGTAACAAGTGTGTGTGTGTGTGTGAGAAGAGAAAAGTTTAGTTATAATCATGTGTATGTTTTATTTAGTTCTAACACACACACACACACACACACACACACACTGGCCCACTTCCTTAATTACCGTCAATATTAGTATAACACTTTCCTACCCCTGATTTGTTTTTCTAGGGCATTTATTGAGACATTTATCCTGGTAATAAGGTCGAGTTTAACATTAACCCCAAACTGTTGCTCCGGTTAAAGGTAGTCTCACACCTCCTGCTGGTCCGGTTAAAGGCAGTCTCACACCTCCTGCTGGTCCGGTTAAAGGCAGTCTCACACCTCCTGCTGGTCCGGTTAAAGGTAGCCTCACACCTCCTGCTGGTCCGGTTAAAGGCAGTCTCACACCTCCTGCTGGTCCGGTTAAAGGTAGCCTCACACCTCCTGCTGGTCCGGTTAAAGGTAGCCTCACACCTCCTGCTGGTCCGGTTAAAGGCAGTCTCACACCTCCTGCTGGTCCGGTTAAAGGCAGTCTCACACCTCCTGCTGGTCCGGTTAAAGGTAGCCTCACACCTCCTGCTGGTCCGGTTAAAGGTAGCCTCACACCTCCTGCTGGTCCGGTTAAAGGTTGTCTCACACCTGCTCCTGGTTACCATTATCCACTGTAACATTAATCATCAGAAATGTTCCTTTAAAAGCCCGAAAACGGAGACTAAAGGATTGTTTTTTGTTTACCATAACTGGGGTGGGTTCAGGGATTCGGGTTCGATGATTTGGGTTGAGGGTTCGGTGTCCGAGGTTCGAGTTTATGGCTTCAGGTTCGGTGATTCGGGTTCGTTTTCTCCTAAATGTTAATCAAATTACACCTTTTTTTTATTATACAATGCGTGCGGTTATCAGTTGAACATTTGTATGCTGAACAATATTCATGAAAATGCATAAAAAAAACAATTGCATAAATTCCCATTTTTTTCGGAACACTTTGTATATTTTTTGTTACTTTTTTAATCTTTTGTTGCGGCGAAATTAATGTTTATTGAAGAAATTATAATGATGGTTAAAATAAAACAAAAATAAGGATAAGAAAATTAATAATGGGTCGGCACTGCACTCGACCGCCTTCACTTCCCCAACTGTTAAATTAGGTACTCGTGACTTGGACCAAGAAACCCAATGGGGAGAGAGAGAGAGAGAGAGAGAGAGAGAGAGAGAGAGAGAGAGAGAGTTACACCATAATCTACGTACACATTAAAAAGTCCGATTATGTTTTGCATCAAATTACTAGAAGTCTTATTAAACAGACGGACAGGAAGATCACTACATACACCCAGCATTACGTGTTGAGTCAGTCAGCCCAATACCTGCCTTATTCACGGTGCATGTGCGTGCGTGCGTGACTGAGTCTGTCTCGTATATTACCGGGGGAAAAAATGATTGCTATTGACAACTAAATAACATAGAGAGATTAACTGACCCTTTTTTTGTGTGAGGAAGTTTTTGTCTTATTTACTGATATGTCTTGTTATAGACACACACACACACACACACACGGAGAGGGGGGGGGGCAGAGAAAGTCCCTCGAGGAACATCATCAATGAAGAACAAAGTTTCAAGATTAATGACGACCGTCTCGCTTAGGCAGAGAGGAAGGGACAAGGGGGGTGGGAGGAAGGGGTAAGGAGAGAGATATTGGAGGAGTGAGAGAGAGGGGAGGAAAAAGAGAGAGAAAGAGAGAGAGGGGGGGGGAGGGGTAAGGTGAGAGACAATGGGGCAGAGGAGAGAGAGAGTGTTGCTGCGGGCTGAATAAACTGAAGGAATTATTCGGTGAGTTAATGGTAATGTTCGTCTCTCTAGGGATTTGTAGGGAAGGCGTGGGAGCTGTGGGAAGGCGTGAGAAGGTGTGGGAAGGCGTGGGAACTGTGGGAAGGCGTGGGAACTGTGGGAAGGCGTGGGGATGAACTCCTAACCCCTTACATGACCCCCTAACCTCTGATATGGCCCCTTGACATGACTTCCTAACCACCTGTCATGACCCCCTAACCCCTTACATGACCCCCTGACCTTTGACATAATCTCCTGATCCCGTACATGTCCTCCTAACCCCCTGACATGACCTCCTATCCCCCTGACATGACCTCCTATCCCCCTGATATGACCATCTATCCCCTTGACATGACCTGATAACCACCATTCCTAACCATTAAAGAACCATCACACAGAGACACACCTGGACTAGTTTAGTAATTAGAGTCAATACGTCGTGATGTAGGTTCATGCGGTTTACACACACACACACACCCACACACACACACACACACACACACACTGGTACACACCCACACATACAATCTATTTCCAGTGTATATGTTTGTATCTGTGTGTGTGTGTGTGTGTGTATCAGTATGCATACACACTATTACATCAGCTGACTGTATTGGTCTACTTCCCTTCTTATAAACATAGACCATAAAAAAGTATTACCGTGCCTAAGAAATTACCCAAACACACTCATCATTATACACCATATGAGTGTACCTGCGAGCCCGGCAAGTTTAGGCAGAGGCAAATAATGTGTCATTGTGGAGTGAGGAAGTTGGTGAGACGCAGGAGTAAAGAGAATAACCCTTCGCCCCAGGGACACAAACTTTGACAACACCGACCGTCTCTGGAATTGGATTGACAACGGGATGGATGTGGAGTGGAGGGGTACTGGGATGGAGGGGTACTGGGATGCTGGAGTGGGGGGATGGAGGAGTACTGGGGTGGATGTGGAGTGGGGGGTGGGTGGGTATTGGGGTGGATGTGGAGTGGGGGGGCGGAACTGGTACTGGGATGGGAAGGGGAGTACCGGATGCAGGGTAGGTGGGAAGGAGGGAGGAATGGTACAGGAATGACTGGGAGGGAAAGGAAGGGAGGTACTAGTAAAAGAAATAACTACCGGTGGCACTAAAACTAGCAACAACACTAACAATATAATTTGATAGCAGAAAACCCACAGAAAAACTAACATTGACAAATACTTCCCCCCATGATTGATACAGCCAGGAGTTAACTTATCAAAAATCTTCCACACCTGCTATGTGTGTGTGTGTTTGTTATCGACTTAACTTGCAAGACGTCAGGAGAAGTGTCCCCTTCTGGTAGAAATCCTTACGCACTTCACCCTTTACCAACTGTTTACTCGTGTTATGGAATATTGGCGCTGAATGACGACTTTTGTATCATGGAGTGTCTTGTTGCGCCCTAAGGAAGTGAATTAATGGTGGTATTTTATTTCTCTACGCCATATAGGGAGGGAGTTAGTGGCGCTATGTGGACTTTTTAACGCCTTCAGGGAGTGAATTACTAGGAGGAGTTACTAGTTATTTTACATATAAACTTTTTTTAACCCCCCAATGGTGAGGTAAAGTTAGAGTAAATAAAAGTAGTATTCCTTATTCTTCAGGAAACTCGATAATTTCTTTTAAGATGTCTCGTCTCTAATGGACCTTTAACTTGTTCCTGCATCAACTGAAATATTCCCTTTAAAGTCTCTTGTAAACATTAATAGTGTCGGACCTAATTATATTGAAGGCAAATACAAGTGAAATATAACCATCAGTCTTTAAATACTGACATTAAACAAATTACTACAGTGAATTTGATTTAATTTATTTCTGGAAGTTCTTGTGTTTTTCGAGGGGTGGGAGGAAGGGTCTTTGAAGGCGTAAATTTTTGGGGGGATTCCGAGAAGCAGCTTGAGGTTGGAGGAGGAGGAGGAGGCTATCTGATGCTCGGGTGAATAGTGGCGCCATTGTCGAGATTTATTATATGTAAACTACACACCAGCTGACAGCAGGATGGTGTGTGTGTGTGTGTGTGTGTGTGTGTGTGTGTGTGTGTGTGTGTGTGTTAACTTGTACATAATTGTAGGAGATGAAAATTAATAAGTAAAACTTTTCATTTGTCTCTTATAAGTGAAGTAGCTTAAAGTAATTTACCATTTGTAAGGTAAAGGCTCTTATTACCTGGGAGGGAGGAAGGGAGAGCACCAAAGTTTTGTGAGGTAGACCCCATCCAGCCGCTCCTCCATCCAGCCGCTCCTCCATCCAGCCGCTCCTCCATCCAGCCGCTCCCCAGCCAACCGCTCCTCCATCCAGCCGCTCCTCCATCCAGCCGCTCCCCAGCCAGCCGCTACTCCATCCACCCGCTCCCCAGCCAGTCGCTCCTCCATCTAGCCGTTCCCCACCCAGCCGCTCTTCAAGCCAGCCGCTCCTTCAAGCCAGCCGCTCCTTCATCCAGCCGCTCCTTCATCCAGCCGCTCCTCCATCCAGCCGCTCCTCCATCCAGCCGCTCCCTCATCCAGCCGCTCCCCAGCCAACCGCTCCTCCATCCAGCCGCTCCCAATCTAGCCGCTCCTCCATCCAGCCGCTCCTCCATCCAGCCACTCCTCCATCCAGCCGCTCCCCCATCCAGCCGCTCCTCCATCCAGCCGCTCCTCTATCCAGCCGCTCCCCAGCCAGCCTCTCCTCCATCTAGCCGCTCCCCCATCCAGCCGGGAGAAGAAACTTTTGACTCACTCATTAAATTTAATGATAACTATACTGGAGAGGAAAGTCTCTCTCTCTCTCTCTCTCTCTCTCTCTCTCTCTCTCTCTCTCTCTCTCTCTCTCTCTCTCTCTCTCTCAGTCTGCCCCACTATAAATATCACTCAACAGATCTCTCACCCTGCACCATGATCACGTTGTCTCTCTTCCTCGCCTCTTTAAAACGAATCAGTATTCTAAAAAAAAAGAGGCGCTTGAGTGAGAGGTGGCGGACAAGTGGTAGCTCACACTCGAGTTATTCCTCCACATATCAGACGTGATAAATCTTGGAGGAGGAGATCTCTCTATCCTTCCATCTGTCTTGCTTCCCTGTGTGGAGGAACAGCTTGGTCTCTCTCTCTCTCTCTCTCTCTCTCTCTCTCTCTCTCTCTCTCTCTCTCTCAGCTGTGAGGGCACCTTTGTCTGGTAATGTCTTAACCCGGAGGTGAACTGAACCAGCTGAAAGAAATGAAAAATGTGTACGATGACGCAAACTGCTGAACTGTTTTTATTATTCTCTCTCTCTCTCTCTCTCTCTCTCTCTCTCTCTCTCTCTCTCTCTCTCTCTCTCTCTCTCTCTCTCTCTCTCGAGCGCGCCAGTTCCCTTCTTCCATTTTCCTTCCCTCTATCTTCCCCTTCCTCCCTTCTTCCTTTTTCTTCTCTTCCTCTCCACATCCTCTTTCTCCTCTTACCCCCTTCTCCACCTCCTCCCCCTCTTCCTCCGCTTACCCTCCCCCTCCTCCCCCTCTTACCCCCCTCCACCTCCTCCCCCTCTTCCTCCTCTTACCCTCCCCCTCTTCCTCCCCCTCTTCCTCCTCGTCAGCTCAGGTGAACAATGGAGCTCCCCCACCTTCACCTTATTAAGTCACCTGTGGTCGTAGCTTTTGTTGTGATGTTTGTTGCTGTTCATCCTGACCTGACGTACACACACACACACACACCTACACACACACACACACCTACACACACACACACCCACCCACACACACACACCTACTTCCCTCTTTCTTTTTTTCTCCTCTCCTCCTCCTCCCCCTGACAGGAACGTGAGGGAGTGAGCTACTCTTCCCCCCTCTTCCTCCCTTCTACCCCCCTCCCCACCCACTCCCCCTCTTCCTCCCTCCCCCACCCTCCCCCCTCCCCTTTGATATCCCCTTCTGACAGGAGGTGTGGGGAGTGTGAAAGGTACTCTGACATATTACCGTGGAGACAGGTAGAGCCACTTAGCGGGGCAGGTGATTTAATTACCACTACAGGTAATCCCTCGTTGTCCCTCCTCCTGCTGCTCTGACGTCATGGTCGTTATGTGACGTCATTGAAGTTTGTGACGTCATAAATGCTCTTTCGTGTTTTTTGTTTTATTTTATTTTTGTCATTTATCATAATTTTTGTTCTCTTGTCTTTATCTTTATCTTTGTGTTATCTTTATTTTATCCCCCACTATCTTTATTATCATTATCTTTCTCTAACTTTAATATCTATCTTAATGGGACAGTTTTTAATGACTTACACAGGGGAGAAAATATGGTGAGGGTGCCTGCTGTTACACTAAGAATTTTATATGCCATTAAAAGGTCGTGAGAGAGGCT
The DNA here is from genome assembly GCA_958450375.1 of Homarus gammarus. Taxonomy (NCBI): domain Eukaryota; kingdom Metazoa; phylum Arthropoda; class Malacostraca; order Decapoda; family Nephropidae; genus Homarus; species Homarus gammarus. The sequence continues at coordinate 73,842 of CAUDMG010003569.1, read as the reverse complement.
GTAACTGAGTGGGGGAGCGAGTGAGTGGGGGAGTGAGTGAGTGGGGGAGCGAGTGAGTGGGGGAGCGAGTGAGTGGGGGAGTGACTGGCAGAGTAGGTGGATGAAGGAGTGAGGGGGAAGTAGGAGATAATGGAAGAGTTAATTGAGTGGGAGAGTGAGTGGTGGGAGGGGAGGGGGTGCATGAGAGTGGAGTGGGAGAGTAGAGGTAGATATTTTTTTACTTTTACACACACACACACACACACACACACACGTACGTCAGCATAAGTACAATATATTACAGTATCAGAGACAGCGGTGAGGTAGGCGGCCCCAGCGTCACTAGGGAGCTGTAACACAACTTTATAGAGAGGTAGTTTGGCCTCGCTATAATAAAAACAATGTTTGAATGTGGACGACTGTAAATGGAGTGGTCGTAGCTCCAGTCACGATCAGTCACTGGTGAAGGAAACTGTCATTTTTGGGGGTTAACTGTGTGTGTGTGTGTGTGTTTTAAGTTGGTCCAAAAAAACGACTATATTAAGAGAATCAATTTGTCCTCTTGGTTCAAGGTAAAACCCACTCAACAATTGATGATCCTCCAGCGGCCACAAGCAGCCCCGTAAACCTTTTATTTGAGTTATATCCAAAACTCTTCAATAATTTCCAGTCATAATTCACAAGATTGAGCGTGTAGTGGTCGAGGTCAGGTCAGGTCAGGTCAGGTCAGGTCATCATGTATGTTATGGTGGTGGTCACAAAGTTGTCTGTAAGTTTGTCTCGTCTTAAGGTTTATACTTTGCCTCGTAAAGGTTATGTTACTCTAAATAATTTACTCGTCATAAGTCAGGAAACTTTATCTACAGAGTGTCTCAGAAAATTGTATCCAGATTACCTTACACATTATATCGTGGAGGTCGTGTGAATGTTTGTATTACCACAGCAACATTATCCTCATTCGTACATCAATAAGTGTATACATTTTTCTGAGACACCCTGTATGGGCGTCGTAAGAATAATCTCATTAACTCAGGTAAATGAACAGGTAATTTCAACAATGTCCGCTCCCAAGATTCATTACTAAGGTTTAAAACGCTCCAATAACTTACCATGAAGGTGAACAGAGTAGCTTCAAGAATTAATAAACTCCACAACCTCGTAATTAACCTCAAAAACACTTAACTGTAGTATTACCAAGAGTCTAAATCACTTTCTGGACATAATGTACAACACGCCAGCCTGAGTGGTCGTAGTTCAGGTGATGGTGAAGGAAACAGCTACTTCAGGAGTCGCCCGCCCTTCCTCCTCCTCCTCCTGCTGCTGCTGGTGGTGGTGGGTCATACTTAAGCCATAAACATTTTACTGACGGTATTTCCAACTCGGAGTCATTTTCTAATCGTAATTTTGTGTTGGGTGATTCCAGCTTAGGTAGTGTTCTGGCCCTATAAAACGGTCGTCAGTCAGTCTCTCTCTCTCTCTCTCTCTCTCTCTCTCTCTCTCTCTCTCTCTCTCTCTCTCTCTCTCTCTTTTTGTGTCTATTTGAAGGAGTTTTGGTTTGGTTTTCAAAACTTGCAAATGAATCTTATTACATGAAGGAAAATTGCAACTACCATCACCACTATTACCACAACCACCACCATCTTCACCACTTGTCACCCCCACTACCACAACCCTCACCTGCCACCACCACTTGCCACCCCACCACTACTTGCTACCACCACTACCTACCACCACCACTACCACCACCTACCACCCCCACTACCACCCCCACTACTTGCCCTTGGTACCCTCGACTCAGGTTGTCACGCTCTTGTCTCTGAAGCCAGACACAAATATGCGTGCCTTGTTGACCGGGGTGTCAGGGTCAAACTGTTGTGGATCCCCTCTCACATAGGCCTCATAAAGCATGACAGAGTTGATGCCCTCGCCAAACTCGCGTCTAACAAAGACACCGTTGAATACAATTTGGGTCTGTCAAAAAGAACCCTTAAAACTGTAATTAGGAAAGAACTTATTGATGAGTTTGACGCAAGTAGACAAGTGCAAACAGGCACTAGTCAATCCATAGTTTACCATGATGAGATGTATCAAGTGAAACATGTTTATGGAGCAAGTAACAAGATCACTAGATTACAAGATGTTGTAACAGCTAGATTAAGGTTAGGATATAAGTACCTTTGGCAGTATGTTCCTCAAGCAGATGTAAACAAAACTAAATGTAAAGTGTGTGGCCATACATATGGCCACACACTTGAACACTACGTCCTCGACTGTGTGAAGATAGAACCTTTTAGGGACAGGTCCAAGCACACTGTGTGTGAAATGGCACAACACTTCATCTCTAATGGCAAGATAGCCGACATATTAAGATTGTATCCACTTTTTTGCACTTAGTATCTATGTCAGTTCTCATGTACAGAACCAAATACGCAATGTGCTTGAATACCTCCCACGTAAATGTGAATAACAAAGTGTGAGGCCAGACATACTGCCTCACACGCCTGTTCTCACGCATTTGTGAATAAGTTACCCTTTATGTATAGAACTAAACAAATAATGTAAATGAAATACTGTGTAACTTTCAGTGCCATAATACCCTGACAACCGGGGTTAATTATTATGACCCTTTGTAAATCCTACTCTGTAATCCTTTTGCGCTACCGCTCACAGGATGAGTGTGGGGTGCACAATAAAGTAGCCGCTGCAAGCGGCAAAATCAAAATCAATACCACCCCCACTACCACCACCTACCACAACCCCCACTACCACCACCTACCACAACCCCCACCACCATCGCCACCTGGCTGGTAATATTAGCGTCATCCATCAGGTCGTGTCATCCGCCGCTTACCTTAATGACATTTCACCCGTCACACACCTGTCCCGTCTGGTTTACCTGTAATTATTATACTATCAGTCCACCTTTATTTAATTTTACTGATTTTAATTTCATATTAATTCATTTTTAATCATGTATAATTTTTATTTGTATTTTTATCTTCAGTTTTATTTTAAATTTATTTGGGATTTTTTTTATTTTCAATTTATTTTTTTATTTCAATTCTGTATATCGTTTTTATTTCAACCTTAAAAATATCAATTTAATTTAAGATTACATTTTTTCCTCCAGTTTTCGTATTTTTTTTTCCATTTTATTTTTATTATTTATTTTACTATTTTATTTTATTTCACCTACAGTTCATTTAACCTTATCATCCAATACTTTAGTTAACGACAGGTAGTAATGACCAGGTGAGGTTATTAAACTTTATGACAGGTAAAATAAGTGAGTTTATGCGCTATTAAATTCTGGTCGTCTTACATATTGTTCAGTAAAATACATGTTATATAATCTTTATCTATCTATCTATCTATCTATCTATCTATCTATCTAAATATAATAGAAGTATACACATTCATATAGTTGTTGGTATACATATACGAAAAATATACTTACCTACATGCGTATTTTTAGTGTATACTGTACATGCAGAATACATACACACCTACGTATTCTTGGTGTATACATGCAGAATACATACACGGATGCATGTTGTTGGTGTTCGCCCGTGTTTGAGATTCAATTTCCATTCAATGTTCGGCTCAACGAGTCTGCCTGCAAAAGGAAATAGTTTATCAATACTTGTGGGGCTAATGGTAGCGAGAGCCAGGCACCTGCTGAGAGAGAGAGAGAGAGAGAGGGAGAGGGAGGGAGGGAGAGGGAGAGAGAGAGAGAGAGAGAGAGAGAGAGAGAGAGAGAGAGAGAGGAGAGACTAGCTTCAACACCTCTTCTTCATCTCCTCAGTACACACTAACATTATAACACACATCACTGAGACTCATATCATCACCAGCGTCTGTCTATCTGTCTGTCTATCTCTGTCTGTCTCTGTCTGTCTCTGTCTGTCTGTCCATTTAAAGTATTTGTGGATATTTCTAGTACATGTTGTCTTAACTCTCTGCTCCCACTTCCTACTTTTGTTTGTTATTACTCTCCCCTAACATCTCCCTAACCATCTCCCCATCACCAGTACTCTCCCCTTCCATCTCCCTATCTCCCCTACCATCTCCCCATCACCATTACTCTCCCCTTCCATCTCCCTATCTCCCCTAACATCTCCCCATCACCAGTACTCTCCCCTTCCATCTCCCTATCTCCCCTACCATCTCCCAATCACCATTACTCTCCCCTACCATCTCCCCATCACCATTACTCTCCCCTTCCATCTCCCTATCTCCCCTACCATCTCCTCATCACCATTACTCTCCCCTTCCATCTCCATATCTCCCCTACCATCTCCCCATCACCATTACTCTCCCCTTCCATCTCCCTATCTCCCTAACCATCTCTCCATCACCATTACTCTCCCCTAACATCTCCCCATCACCAGTACTCTCCCCTTCCATCTCCCTATCTCCCCTACCATCTCCCCATCACCATTACTCGCCCCTTCCATCTCCATATCTCCCCTACCATCTCCCTATCACCATTACTCTCCCCTTCCATCTCCCTATCTCCCCTACCATCTCCCCATCACCAGTACTCTCCCCTACCTTCTCCCTAACCATCTCCCCATCACCATTACTCTCCCCTTCCATCTCCCTATCTCCCTAACCATCTCCCCATCACCATTACTCTCCCTTTCCATCTCCCCATCACCATTACTCTCCCCTTCCATCTCCCCATCACCATTACTCTCCCCTTCCATCTCCCTATCTCCCCTACCATCTCCCCATCACCAGTACTCTCCCCTTCCATCTCCCTGTCTCCCCTACCATCTCCCCATCACCAGTACTCTCCCCTACCTTCTCCCTAACCATCTCCCCATCACCATTACTCTCCCCTACCACCTCCCCATCACCATTACTCTCCCCTACCATCTCCCTATCTCCCCTACCATCTCCCCATCACCATTACTCTCCCCTTCCATCTCCCCCATTTTCTCTAAGGCTTCTCCACCCTTTACTTCACCCTACACAAACCTGGGAGAGGAGTAAAAATATATAAAGTAAATACAGTGCTGTTTATAAAGTCCATCTGTTTCTCTAAACTTGAACAACTTTCTATGTAAACCTGATAACAAACCGTAGATGCTGAAGGTAAATTTGATATAAAGTCGTAACATGATTAGTTTTAGCTTTCAGTGTAACCATTAACGTGATATATAGTCGTATGGGGATAGTAAGGTAGGATATTATTTGTGTTTGTAGACTGAAGGAAATTTATCTCTTTATTATGCCTCTTGACAGGAATTTACCTCTTTCAGAACCTCTTCCACAACCTCTTGACAAGAATTTACCTCTTTCAGAACCTCTTCCACAACCTCTTGACAGGAATTTGCCTCTTCCACAACCTCTTGACAGGAATTTCGAAAATGATTCACGTCTGCAAATCAGAATTGACAAAGGCAGACGCCCTCACGTAAAAACTATTTGCCTGTCGGGGGCTGTAATGGTGAGAGGAGGAGGAGGAAGAGGAGGAAGAAGAAGAAGAGGAGGAGGAAGAGGAGGAAGAAGAGGAAGAGGAGGAGGAGGAGGATCAGGAGTAGAAGTAATGGGATGAAGGAGAGGAGGATGAGTAGGAAAATAGGAGATAGAACAAGAATATAGGGAGGGAAGACTAAGGAGGAAAAGGAAGGAAGGAAGAAAAAAAGGAAGGACAGGAACGAGAAGGAAGGAAAAAGGAAGCGAGGAGGAATAAAAGGAAGGTGAAAATATGAATAAAAGTAGGAGGATCAAGAAGAATCAGGAAGAGAAAACTAAGGCGATGTTGGGGTAGCGAGAGAGAGGCAGGTCGGAGCCGGGGCAGGCAGGAAATGTGTGGGTGAGAGGTAATGAATGTGAGCGAGACGGACCTACCAAATACGATGATGGGTCGGTGAGTGCGTGCTGCAGGCCAAGCTTTTTTAAAGTAGGTGGGGGAGGGAGGGGAGGTGGGTGAAAGGTGGAGGTAGAATGGGGAGGACGGGTTGAGAGAGAGAGAGAGAGAGAGAGAGAGAGAGAGAGAGAGAGTGAGAACTATTTTTAACCTGTAGTCTCTAGGTCATAATGTATTATTTAAACTCCTCTTGAATACGGGTCATACTTGTCACGTCACACTCACGTCACTGTCACGCCACACTCATGTCACACTGTTATGTTACTGTCACGTCTCACTGTCACTTGCACCTCCAGTAGACCATGACAGTGTTGACAAAACATAGCGAATTATGTCTTATTGTTGGGGAGGAGTAACGTGACTCTTCTATTTTAATACCTTCAGTAAATTTGCTCAAAGTTGGTGACAGAAACATTGTTGACAGACAGACAGACGGACGGACGCTTATAATTGGTTCAGCATGTATGTAGACCGTGCAGGTATACAACCAATGTAAAATATTAATGAAAAATAAATTCCCTCATAAAATTTGAAATAAAAAGTAAAATAAATCTGGATTAATTTTATGAACACATCAGGTTGTAATGAATAAATTAAGTTCAAATGATTTACCTCGATGTTTCATAAAGGAAAAATTACGTAAATACCTTGAGAAAAAAGAATCCGAATTACACTTTTCATCCAAATATAAAGAAAAACATTATTACACAAATATCCGATCACAAGAAAAATTACGAATATTCTCCGATAGAAAATAAAACCCCACGTTGAATTTACATAAGAGAGGAAGAATTATTGTATTGCTAGAGAAATTTAATAACAAAATAGGCGGCGGAGTCCAAGGCTCGTGTATGTCCTTACTCACCTTCTTCTGTGTCTCCTTCTCCTCCTCCTCATCCTTCTTATTCTCCTCATGCTCCTTCTCCACCTCCTTCTTAGTCCCCATTTTCCCATCCTCCTCCCTCCCTCCCTCCCTCCCTCCCTCCTCATTTAATTTTTCCATCCTTCTCCTTTCTCCTCCTCCCCCCCCTTCTCAGTAGCCATCTGATGTACTGCACAGTGTTTCATGTCCCTAAATAACTCTTACACACAATGGCCGCAACCTGGTAAAAATGGCTCGTGACTTACCACACTCTTGTTTGAGCTCTTTTAATCAGTAGTTATTATGAATGAGAACAATGGCCTCTCTCTCGACCCTTACATACATCCATCCATCCATCCATCCATCCATCCATCCCAACTCATTTTTAGTATTTTTTGAAGAGAGAGAGAGAGAGAGAGAGAGAGAGAGAGAGAGTTATAAGGAAAATATTCAAGACATCAAATCTATCTCCTAGTGACATAACGCCAACATGGATCGAGTCGACGTATGCAAGAACAAATTGAACTGACTTATATAAAATGATTCACTTGTAGCTGTCTGATCTCTCTCTCTCTCTCTCTTCTCTCTCTCTCTCTCTCTCTCTCTCTCTCTCTCTCTTGTGTACCAATGGTCTTTCATGGTTAACAATGTACGTATCTGTATGGTCGACCTCTTAGTACCATCCCTAACCTGCCAGGCACTTGTATGGTTACCTTTGCATTCTGTACCAAAAATCTCTCCCTGTCTCCCTCACCTCACCAGTCTCTTTCTTTGTTCCTCACATCACCATACTCCTCTCTCACATTTCTTGCCCTCTCACACCTCACCTTTCCCCTCTCACACCTCACCTTTCCCTCCTACATCTCACCCTATCCCTCTCAACCCTTCTCTCCTCCTCTCACTTCACCCTATTCCTCCTACACCCTTCTTTCAATCACCTTACCTCACCCCACCGCTCCCGTACTCTCCGTCACCCTACCTCTCCCACACACCTTCTCACCTCACCTCCCTTCACTATGTAACACCCTCACTCTCATCAGTATGTGAGAGGCGCTACACACCCTCCCTCTCTAAAGGATAAAATTCTGACTTATTTGAGTCCATTGTACCTCTCCATTCCTCTACATTCTCAAAAGAGGAAAAGTATTGCTCAAAAAATGTGTCTGGGAGATTTTTCGTGTAGGTGGGGTGTGGGACCAGAGCCAGACACCCAAGGGTACTACTGTTGAATGAGGGAAGATGAATCTCCCTTCTGTTCTGTCAAAAAGGGAGGGTAAATCTCCCTTCTGTTGTAAAAAAGGGAGAATGAATCTCACACACGCAATAAGTGAGAGGGAGAGACACCAAGATAGAGAGAGGGAAAGGAAAAACCCGACCATCTGTAGGCATCACGGCCTCTGCCACACGTGAGGAAGGGAGGAAATTAGGTGGAGGCTCACCCTGGTGAAGGAGGTCGGTTCACCCTCCCTCACCTCACCCTACTCCTCTCACACTATTCTCTCCCTCCCTCCCTCCTTCCCTCCCCTCACCCCTCCTCTCTCCTGCACCTCGCCCCTCCCTCTCCTGCACCTCACTTAAACATGTTCTTCAATACATCGTAAACATGAAATAAACTATTTCAGGATAAAAATACCAGATAATTAATATTACACCTGAGAGGTCTTGTGATGTCTAAAAATATTTCTTGAAAGTTTAATTACAGGAAACATTACAATGTAAATTATCCCTTGTAAAGTGTAGTGTGTTGTGTTGTGTGGTAGAGTGTGTTGTGGTCGCTTCGCAAGTGACTGGTCCCGGGATTTGATCCCCGGGCAGGGTGAAACTATGGACAAGTTTCTTTACGCCATTTGCCTCTGTCTACCCAGCAGTAATTGGGAACCTGAATGTTAATCGACTTGCGGATCGTATTCAGGGGTAATGGTTAACCAGTGCAGTTGGCGAGTTGTCCGGTCTTCTCGGATTATTCCTTGACACTGGGTCATGCAGCTCGTTAACTCAGGGTGTGGTTGTTGTGTTGGCGACAGCTTCTACACCTTAAACAAATCCATGCCTAGGTGGCCCTGGTACCGGCCATCCTTGAACACGAGTGTAGTGTAGTGTAGGGACCCGGATATTCAGAGTTCATTGTTATTCATGGAAGGGTTACAGTAGCTAGCTGTAGAGAACTTTAAACACAGACACAAACTACGAGCATCAAGGGACTTTATAAACATCATGCAGGAACTCGACACATCCACCTTTCAGTACTGGCTCAAACGTATGTATGTATGTATGTATGTATGTATGTCAGACAAGAACACAAAGGGAGCTGCTCACTCATAAAATATAATATCATACGTGACACAATCCCCGCTCCTGATCTGTCAATACCCAGCGTTCGTGTAATTATGTTGAGACAATCTGGATTCTCGGGTCTTGTTTTAGATGATGAATCCGGGTTGGTTCGGCTCCTCCTAATGAGACTGTGACGTGGATGTTTTTATTCCCTCGAGTATTGAGAAGCAAAAATGTTAGAATTATGTTCCCAACTTCCTGTGTTTTTTGGGGGGGTGTTGTTTTGAGTCAGTCATTTTGGGGTGTGGATGATGGATGGTCGGATGGATTGATAGATAGATAGATAGAGTACTCCACACTACAGCACTCCACACGACAGTACTCCACACTATAGTACTCGACACTACAGTACTACACACTACAGTACTCCACACTACAGTACTCCACACTACAGAATTCCACACTATAGTACTCCACACAATACAGCACTCCACACTACAGCACTCCACACTATAGTACTCCACACTATAGTACTCCACACAATACAGTACTCCACACTACAGTACTCCGCACTCCACACTACAGCACTCCACACTACAGTACTCCACACTCCACACTACAGCACTCCACACTACAGTACTCCACACTACAGCACTCCACACTACAGTACTCCACACTACAGCACTCCACACTACAGTACTCCACACTCCACACTACAGTACTCCACACTCCACACTACAGCACTCCACACTACAGTACTCCACACTACAGCACTCCACACTACAGTACTCCACACTACAGCACTCCACACTACAGTACTCCACACTCCACACTACAGTACTCCACACTCCACACTACAGCACTCCACACTACAGTACTCCACACTACAGCACTCCACACTTCAGTACTCCACACTCCACACTACAGGGAATAACTCTTCGTCACTATGGCCTCTTCATCAGTAATGTAGAAGGACATATGGACGACTTGAGGTGAGCTCGATCAATACACTCGCGGTTTTTTAGCCGACTCAGTGTCTACCTCACCTGAAGGTCGTGTCTACCTGTGTATTACCTGTGTGTCTGTCTACCTGTTTTATCTACCTGTGTATTACCTGCATTCCTGTCTGTCTTCCTGTCTGTCTACCTGTCTTGTCTACCTGTGCGGTTATTAATATTATTGTTGTTGTTGCTGTGGTTGTTGTGGTTGCTATTGTTGTTGTCAATCCATACACATAATAACAAAACGTCAACTCTGGAGGAAATATTACAGATTAAAATTAATATTAATGTTATAGTCGTACACACACACACACGCGCGCACACACACACACACACACACACACACACACACACACACACACACACACACACACACACGACTCCTAAAAATCTCATTTACTTGACGTATTTGTTAATTATTTTTATTTATTCGGTGTTGGAAGGAATGTTTTATGTATTACCTCTCAAACTCGATCTTTGGAGTCACTCAGTCCCTTACTCGCCTAACTGAAGTGATTTTATGCTGTGAGGAGAAAACGCTGTTATACACCACAAGTTATACACTGTTATACACCACAAGTTATACACTGTTATACACCAAATATACACTTATACATCACATGCACTGTTATATATCACAAGTTATACACTGCTGACACAACATATTATTCACATATACACCACATATACAGTAATAATGGGTTAGTCGCTAGACACAGGGCTCAGAGCATGATAAAGTCTACGGTCGCAGCCAGCCACGTTTCACTTACTCACCTATACTAACTATATAATATACACCACATGTTATACACCATCATCACTCTAATGTATAACACAACTCGTTAGATTGAATAACATTGGTTGCCAGAATACCATGAACATTATATATAAATATGAGAAGAACAACACTAAGTCAAGCAGGAGTGCAATATTGGAGAGCCAGTGTTACCTCCTGTGAGTTATTGTCACAGTGCAGGAGATAATAGCGACGTGAGACTCCGTAACGCAAGAGTAACTCAACGCTTGGGGGTAAATAACATTTTTTGTTTTCACTGTGACAAATGTTTACGGTAGAGTTGTGTTATGAGGTTCTGGGGAAATATATAGATAGATAGATAGATAGATAGATAGATTCGTAGGTTAGCAGACACAGTAACAGAAGCAGACTCGTAGGCAAACAAACAGAAATGCAAACAAAAAGATAGACAGATTCGCAAACAGAAAATAGAGACATATTAACAGAATCGGACACGCAAACAGACAGACACATACTAACAGAAACAGACAGAGACAGACAGACTCCCAAGCAGACATATAGAGACAGACTAACATAAACAGACAGACAGACACACAGTGGATTAAAACTTAGCCCCCCCATCACAAAGCAGTAACTTCCTCCGTTCACTTGTGTGTTACGTTCTGGGGAGATTCAATTTTTTCTTGTTTGTTTGTTAGTTTATCTCGATCATGTTGTTTTTGTTCTTGTTCTTGTTTTTCTTGTTGTTGATGGTGTAGTTTTGTTGTTGTGACGTCAGTAGGGCGGCCAGTGACGTATGTGTCAAGGTATTTAACGAATAATAATAATAATAATATTCATAATAATAATAACGACAAAACAAGCAACACCACAGCACCACCACCACAGCACCACCACCACAGCACCACCACCACCACAGCACCACCACCACCACCACCAACACCAACCACAGCACCACCAACCACAGCACCACCAACCACCACAGCACCGCCACCACCACCACCACCACCACAGCACCACCACCACCACCACCACCATCACCACCACCACCACCACCAACAACAACAACAACAACAACAACAATAAAAACAATTTGCTGGCTCTGTAGTAATTGACGAAGGTTTGAGTGAGAATCAGAGTAGACGGCCGATCAATCAGCTGAAATTCATCTATAACAAGGTGTTGACGCATCTGAGTGAGTGACAGGAAGAGTAAGGGAGATGAGGGAGGGGGAGGGGGAGGGAGGGGGAGAGGTGGGAAGTACAAGGTAGGAGGAGGGGAGAGAGAGATAGGGAGAGGGAGAGTAGGATGTATGATAGACAGGTGAGAGGGGAGAGTGAGAGTATAATCGGAAGTTTGATGAGTGAAGTGTGACAGAGTGAGAGAGTGGGGGGGGGGGGGGTCACACTGTCTCTCTCTACGCTGACAACCACAACAAATAACTCACCCTTTTATCTCTCACCTATCTCCTTCTCCCACCTCCTCCTCACCTTCTCATCACCACTCCTTTCCATCTCCCCTGCACCTTCTCCTTACCCACATCCCCCCCCCCCACGTCCCCGCTGTTCCCTCCCCCCCCCCCCCACCTCCTCACACCCCCCTTTCTACTATTCCTCTCTTCCTCCCCCTGTCCCCTCCTCTTCTTCACACCCCTCTTTTTTCCCTCTCTTCATCCTCACATCCCCTCTCTTCCTCCTCACCCCCCCTCCTCACCCCCCCCCCCCCACTACACCAGTACAGGTTTCCGCCATAATTCTTCAGCGTGAGGCGACAGTAACCTTTAATAGAATTCACTAGCACTTACAAGTTCCTCTTATCCTCGTAACTAGCGACGTAACAACATACATACACCATAGTCTCTGTTAGATTTCGACGCCATCTTGGTAGTATAGTCATTTGTATCGTAGTTTATAATGAAGCTTGAGATGCGTTTTCACTTATGATAAAAATTTAACTTCTTTTTTGAGAGTCTGTTGTAGGTTATTGGATCAGTTAGATGACTGTTGAGGTTTGTAGCTAAGAGAAAAATGTGTGTGTGTGTGTGTGTGTGTGTGTGTGTGTAAGAGAGGCAGGTGGATGTACTGTATGTTATAGGGAACTGTTAACATGTGATAGTGTGATTTGTGCCATATTGTAAGTATGGTCCGTCATATATAGTGAGTGCAGGTATACAAACAATGTGTATAGGCAATGTAAGTATGCAAACACATACATAAACAGTAGAGGTACACAGGTAGTACAGGTAAAAAAAACATTATACACAAACAATAATAAACAGTAAAGCTCCTCAACCAAGGCTAGGACAAAGACGCTATTATACTTACACGATAAGAAGGTGCGCCTCTACCTACCGTCCACGACAATAATGGCGGCGACGCGTTCTGTTGGTGGTATAAAAGAACTTAAAGGAGCCAATATTGGACTCGATAAATGTTGTTCAAGCTCTTGTGTATGTTATATGAGGCGAGATAATGGACTATCTTTCTCTCTCTCTCTCTCTGGAAAGGAAGTTATTTAAAGTTATTTAAAAACTACTCAAGGAAAATGTAATAAAATATGATCTTTCTAAGTTGATGATTTTTGGTGTGTAAAAGTAGTGAGCGGGCGGTGGTGTGGTGAGCGGGCGGTGGTGCGGTAAGCGGACAGTAGTGCGGTAAGCTGACAGTGGTGTGGTGAGCGGACGGTGGTGTGGGGAGCATGAATGATATTAAAACTTGCTTCATTGTGGTAAATTATGCAATTATTATTTACATAAATTACCAGCCACGTATGACACTCTTAATAAAACTGTATTGTGGGAGAAATATTTATACCAACGATATTAAAAAGAAAGCGTGTGTGTGTGTGTGTGTGTGTGTGCGTGTGTGTGTGTGTGTGTGTGTGTGTGTAAGCAACAGACACGAGTCACTGTTCACTGTCAGCACCCTACACAACACTAACATTAGCACCGAGTTAATGTACCAAAGTTGGTCTTCTGCGGTCTGTCTTCCCTTCACTCCCTCCCTTCCTCCCCTTCCCCTCCCCCCAGTCCCTCCCCCCCCCCAGCCCCTCCCCCCTCCCTCCATCTCTCCCTTCCCCACACCCGTCTTCCCTCTCACTCTCCCTCTCTCCCCTCCACTTAATTAAACAAATTAGAGATCGCAGTCTCTCCCCCACCACCATTCTACTAATTGAAGTCTCTCTCTAATTCTCTCTAATTCGCTTTAATTACCGTAGGAACTCTAAATCTCTCTAGTTATCACGGTAAACTTTCTCACGATAATTCCTTCTGCAGTTAGCTAAGTTTGGTCTAAGTTTCCCTGATCTTGTGAGAGGGCGAGTGAGAGGGGTTTGGTAGAGAGAGAAAGAGAGAGAGGGGGGAGTAAGAGAGGCTTGAGAGAGAAGGTGCAAGAGGGGTGGGAGGGATCTGTGTGTGAGAGAGGGATGGAATGAGAAAGATAGAGGTAGAGTGAGAGAAGCGTGTGAGTGAGAAAAGGAGAGAGAGAGACAGAGAGAGAGAGAGGGAGAGGGAAGAGACAGAGGACACTGAAACTGGAAGTGACGAGAGGGAACGAAAAGAATCTGAGAGGGAGGGTAAATGAAAAGGCTTTTGAGAGGGAAGTAAGAGGTGAAGTGAGAGGGGAGTGAGCAGACCAAGACCAATAATAATAATAATAATAATAATAATAATAATAATAATAATAATAATAATAATAATAAATTTAACAATATTATACACTTATCTATTACTATTAACAAATATAATTGATCATGCTAGGTATATATAAGTTGTATAATTACTTAAATACATGATTATACCTCAGAGTACAGTTACAGGTATAATTAGTCTCCTTTAATTGGTGGGGACAATAATCATACCTCGTGTTAAGTAGCGCATGACCTATTTCACCAAGGAGCATGATATATCACTCTCTCTCTCTCTCTCTCTCTCACCCTAAATACTATACACACGAAACAAAATCGCATCCTACAATATTAAATTACGTTATAGAATCAAAAGGGATTATACTCTCCGCTTCACCATGATCCCACACACACACAAACCTATAAACGTAAAACAAAATCGCATCAGGCAATAACAAACCAAAGAAGCAGAAGAAAATGGCTGATCTTGGTCTATATAACGTTTTCCAATAGACACAAAGGCAGAATATACTCCATAAAACACAAGCGAGTCACATTGCGTGGTTGTGACATTTAAACAGAAGACAAATGCACCTCAACCAGTAATAAACTAATGCCAAATGTATATTCAGCCTTAAAACTATAAGTAAAAAAAAACAAAAACGCATCAGCTAACAACACAATGGGATTAAACACGTATATATTCAACCTTAATACTACACCTGGAAAAACAAAAACGCAATAACCAGGAACAAAATATTGCCTCACATATATATAACTCTTGTACTATAAACGGAAAACAAAAACGCATCAGCCAATAACAATAAATACCAGACATACACAAGCCTTATATCGTACACAGAAAACAAAAGCGCATCAAAACCATAACAAACACCGAGACAGCAGCAGCAGCAGGCGGTGGAGTAGCAGGGAGTTAGTCTTCTCAACTTCCTTCTTGGAGATGGTTGAAAAATATCTCTTATTAGCCTCGTAATCTCTCAACATGTGGTCATATATCACACGACATAAAGGGAAAGAACTCTTGCACGCAAAACTCCCCTTAACGTGACCCATTAATCAACAGCAACGTACCATTATCTGCAAAACCCATTGGCTTAAGGACCTGATATCCGTCGATAAATTTCCTTGATTGTGGGAGAATGTGGCTGTGCAGGTGAGGGTGCCGGGCCGAGGCTTTTACTGGCTACAGTTAATTCTGTAATAAGTGTAGAAGACGGCTGTTACAGGGTACAGTTGGGGCTGTTAATTCTGTACTGTATTAGTTATAAAAATGGTTGTCTGTTAAATCTCCCTCCCTCCCTCCCTCCCTCCCTCTCTCCCTCACTCTCTCCCTCCTCACTTTCTCCTTCGTCCTTTCTTACTTCCTTACCTCCTTTCTTCCCTCCCTCCCTCACTTTATCCCTCCCTCTTCCTTCCATTCTTGCCTCCTTGTCTTCTCTTTCCCTCCTTCGTTCCTCAGTTACTCCCTCCCTCCTGCGGACTTTGCGAGGGTAAATAAGAGGATGAGGAAATACGTGTCTTTCTGTGTTTGTGGAGACTCTCTCTCTCTCTCTCTCTCTCTCTCTCCAGGCAAAGGGAAATATGAAGGTACAGAGAGAGAGAGGGCGAGAGAGAGGGAGAGAGAGAGAGAGAGAGAGGATAAGTGGGTCGTCTACCTCCCCGCCAATCATAACTTGAGACTCGAGTTGGTGTGAATATTGGAGGCGCCTCACCCTCAGGTCCTCCCCCGCCCACTCCGCCCTTCCCGCCCTCCCTACCCAACCCGTCCTGTCTCAACTCACTCGCATCTGTTTAATCAACCATTTGGTGCTGTGAGGGTTATGGTGTGGTCTGGTGTGGTGGTATGGTGCACTGAGGTGTGTGGTGATGCGTGGTAGTGTGATGTGGTACTTGTGTGGTCTGGTCTGGTGTGGCAGTATGGTATGGTTCAGTGAAATATGTGGTGTGGTTGTATGTGGTAGTTTGATGTGGTAATGTGTGGTAGTGTAGTGTGGTGGCGTACGTGTGTGGTGATGTGTGGTGATGTATAGTGTGGAAATTCTGTCTCTCTTCAAGTCAAAAACCCGACACAACACAACACTTAACCACAACACTGTAAAAACACCTCCTGAGACAGCTACAGGTACACCCACCCACACACACACCCACACCCACACACGAGTCTTATATAACACAGGTCACATCATATAGGATCTCTGGTTTTAAGTCTTTGGTTGGGGTCGTGTCGAAGCGCTGTGCATGAATCGCTAACATTGAGGATATAGATTGGATTTGGACTGGGAATTGTTGGTCGGGATTAGTTTGGTTGCACGATGTACCATAAAGTTAAAAGGAATGCTGTTAGTTGATTGTGTACAGGACCGTGGCGTGGATAAGGTAGGGAGGGAGAGAGGGGTGGGGGAAGGGAGGGGGAGAGGGGTGAGGGAAGGGAGGGAGAGAGGGGTGGGGGAAGGGAGGGAGAGAGGGGTGAGGGAAGGGAGGGAGAGAGGGGTGGGGGAAGGGAGGGAGAGAGGGGTGGGGGAAGGAAGGGAGGGGTGAGAGATGAGGGAGAGGTGGGGGGAAGGGAGGGATGGGAGGTGATGAGTGAAGGGGGGGGGGGAGGTGAGGGAAGGGAGAGGTGAGGGGGTATATATACAGAAGGGTGTCGCCCAGGACACAATTTGGTAAAACACACTCGTTTGGGGGCATGGAGTACGGTGATTGGTCGTTATCCGTGATGGCATCTGCTGGCCTCCCTAAACCACGGTTGGTGCTTCACTTTAAGCTCACGTAAAGTAAACCTTTCCATAACCTTAATTAAACCTGTTTAGTTATAAATATAATCAGACTAGACGAGTTAATTTATCCTCATATAACCTAATCCTATCCTTAAATTAACCTATCCTAACACAGCCTAAATTACCCCAACATAATTAAACCTGACTAACCTCTATTTAAAACCAAACCTAACATAAGGTTCAGTTTATTCCCATAGACCTATTTAACCAAAATAACAAACCTAATTAAACCTCACCTGAGTTACTACAGGTATGGACACAGGAAACTATCTCGATACACAATGACCAATCACAGCAGGCCAAGCCCTCAAAAGCGTGGATTTAGTTGTGTTAACAGAGCACATAGCAGACATTCTAAGCACTCATGAACTCATTGCAGAGTATAATCATATGCAACACAAGAGCAATATATCGTATGTGTTGCAAGGGTCATGACTCAGATGTGTGTGATGAATAGTGTTTGGTGTGTTCAATATTGGCGTCACAACATTGCAAACATTTCACTATTAATTGCACAGTACAAGAACGTGCAATATAGTGTGTGTGCGTGTGTGCGCGTGTGTGCGTGTGTGTGCGTTTGTCCGTCCGTCCGTTCATTATGGCATCATCATAACGTTGGAAGCATTTTACGAGTTATTGCATAGAGAATATATGTGAGCAATATGAAGGTAATGTGTACAGGGTGAGTGGTATGTGTGCCTCTCATAACACTGTCAACACTATATGACTTAGTACACTGTGTTGGTGATGTGCTGTGCTGTGGTGGTATATAGTGTTGTGGTGGTATGTATATTGTGTTGTGTAGTGCTGTTGTGGTGTATTGCTGTAATTATCGCACCTATCAACACCACCAGGTAGAGAGTCATACCTGGGCACACCTGTCAACACCTGTGTAGTGTGTATAAAGTGGTTTTTACTGAGGTAGAGAGCGTATACTATCATCGTTATACATTGTTCATTTGTGTACTATTTATTATGCATCATATTTATTGTCATCATTATTCATTTATATCCTGAACTAGTGTGACAGACTTAACATAGTAATAATGAAATATCCTCTCTCTCTCTCTCTCTCTCTCTCTCTCTCTCTCTCTCTCTCTCAATATTCCCTCCTTTTCTCCTTCCTCCATCTCTCCCTCCTTCCCTCACTTCCTTCCCTTCCTTCCTTCCTCCTTCCTTCCCTTCCTTCCTTCTTTCCTCCTTCCTTCCCTCCCTCCCTCCCTCCCTCCCTCCTCTTCAGTAACAAATAATTTCCAATTCTCGCAATTTTCGCCAAGTGAGTTTGACAGCTTCCCCGCCAACTTTTACGACCGCAAAATTTCACCTCACGTACACTCTTATGTTGTTAGTCGTCTAGTGTCGCGTAATTAAAAACTCGTTAATATCTGTCATTATCACTAACTAGGCTGCCGAGTAATGATGATTATAACTATTTCCTCTATATTATTCTAACTCAGTCCTGTCGGTGTTTGTTTTTTGTTTATCTTGTGTATTTTGTGGGTTTTTTTAATGTTTGTTGTTTGTATTTGCTTTAATTGATTGTAGTGTTGTGTGTGTGTGTGTGTGTGTGTGTGTGTGTGTGTGTGTGTTGTGCTGTATAGTGTTGTGTGGTAGTGACGTCATCACCTGATAACCTGTGCGTTTCTGTCACCTTAAAGCTGCTGGTGGGAGCCAGACCAGGGTGTTGCTCTCTCTCTCTCTCTCTCTCTCTCTCTCTCTCTCTCTCTCTCTCTAGCATCAGTCCTCAGAATAACCTTATTATCACCTTTC
Organism: Homarus gammarus; assembly: GCA_958450375.1. Lineage (NCBI taxonomy): Eukaryota > Metazoa > Arthropoda > Malacostraca > Decapoda > Nephropidae > Homarus > Homarus gammarus. The sequence continues at coordinate 54,899 of CAUDMG010003569.1, read as the reverse complement.
TTATCTACTAGTGGCAGTGAAGTGAGAGAGAGAGAGAGAGAGAGAGAGAGAGAGAGAGAGAGAGAGAGCAGACTACGACACTAAAGTAGCCAACATAAAGACGTGTTGGCAACCACCATCATTATCAACAGTGGGGGGGGGGGGGGGGGTGTTGAGGGCTAGGAAGGAGGGCTGGGGTGGCATCTAGTTCCCCGCTCCCCCAGAATATCCACTCCCCCAGAATACCCACCCCCAGAATACCCACCCCCCAGAATACCCACTCCCCCAGAATACCCACTCTCCCAGAATACCCACTCCTCCAGAATACCCACTCCTCCAGAATACCCACTCCCCCAGAATACCCACTCCCCCAGAATACCCACTCCCCCAGAATACCCACTCTCCCAGAATACCCACTCCTCCAGAATACCCACTCCCCCAGAATACCCACTCCCCCAGAATACCCACTCCCCCAGAATACCCCACATCCTCGGCTATTATTAAACAACTAGTAAGGGGATATTAATAGGTGTATGTCTATTTATCCATTAACAACCAAGTTTATTCGCCTTATTTACTTAGACTCAGGTGTTTGGTGTTGAGGCTATTTACCTTATCTGGGTTTAATGAGGCTTTTAGGACATGGTAACAAGACGACCTATTTCAAAACATTGTGTGAGGTGTTGTCTCATCTTGCCCCTGTCATATCGGGTCATTGATTACCGTCTTCTGTCATTTGTGGATGTCATTGTATGTCACGTGTATCATCATTCTCATTATTGAAGTAAATTAGCTCACTTCTAACCTCATTCTTGAAGTAAAATTAGTGATTCCAGTATTCATCAATAACTTTACACATACACACACACTGGTAGCCTGATGAGTCTAAGTCCATACGTCCTGTGAGCCAGTAGCGGTGTATCTAACCTTCTAAAGACACTCTATATGCTGGAGAGTCTGTGAGGCATCAATAACTCCATCATTCAGCCGCTGGATATTTGTATTAATGAGTTGGAGACCAGGTGTTCACAAGCCTGTACCTGTTTTGTTCCATTTCGTTGATCATTTTCACTCATATTTAAGATTATTCCTCTCAAACAGCTTCAAGATGCATAGATTTTTTGCTTCTTCTTCTTCTTCTGTTCTTCTTCAGCTCTTCTTCATCAGCTCTGCGTCAGATGATGTCAGCACACGTGTTAGTATCCAGTAATAGCCTAACAGTTTTAACGAGACCTTTCCATAGAAGCAACTTAGCAAGACAGGGCGGGCAAACTTAAACAATGTCATTATTAAGTTAGATCTGTAGCCTTGGGCGGGTGGGTGGGCGGGTGGGTGGGTGGATATCCAGGGGAGTGCAAATTATAAGTGACACCGCTGGCCCCGCTGGATTAAAGTGACTCCGACCGTCGTGGTGTTAAGACGTCTCCTCTCTCTCTCTCTCTCTCTCACCACAACACGACCTGGAGATTCTCAGAGGTTAACGAAGGTACTGAGAGATATTTGGGGATATTTTATAAACTTGTTGGAGACTGAAAGAAGCCTCGATAACTTAGTAGTTTCTTGGAGATCCCAGGAGATGACTGGAGATGTTTCACTTCACCTGTAGACCATCACCGCCATCTTCCGGAAACCAATATAATCATTTAGAGATCTTTACTTGGCTCAGTCCATCAGTTTAATGCACTTGAGAAAAAAAAACTCTCTCTAGATCAGTAATTTCAAGTCTATCGCCACACGTTACCTCTTGAGGGCGAAGCCTTAACATTTATAGAAGAAAAAAAAAGAACAACCTTTACGCATTTTAAAACAACACAATCGCCTCATATATTTCAAGTTCATTACAGCGGCCGGAGACGTTACAGTATTTCAGGAACAGCGAGAAAATTACAGTAATCGTTCTATAACTTGGTGTAATTTCAGTCAGTAATCTCCATCCATCAGATAACTAAATTACACTACAATAGGTCTTCTTAGGCTCGAAATTTACTAGGTTAAATTTACACGTGATCGGGTATTAGGTGGAGTTAGGGAGAGGAAGTTATTATGTGGGGATGTCGTGTGTGTGTGTACAAGACCTGATTGTGACTTTCAACACCAGGTCACCACCACCAGGTCCCTGGACAACGATATTCACGACGAAGTTAACTCAGGCAACAACTTATAATGAGGGGACCTGACCCACCGACCTGCCCGGATCTGGCTTGGCCTCTACCTCCCCTTCCCCTGTCCCCCTCTCTCTCTCGCCAACCCCCTCCCCCTCTCTCTCCCCACCTCCCTTCCTCTCTCTCCCCTCCCCCTTCCCTCTTTCACTCCCCCTTCCCTCCCTCACTCCCCCTTCCCTCCCTCACTCCCCCTCCCCCTTCCCTCTCTCACTCCCCCCTCCCTCACTCCCCCTCCCCCTTCCCTCCCACCTCCACCTACCATTTTATCTTGATTATGTTTCCCGTTGTACTTTTCCTCCTGTTAAAATTGACACATTTATCTTCCACATTATAACATACCGCATCTGACGTGGTTATTTCACCTACCACTAATTCCCCGCGTTAAACTGAAGCGATAATCTACCTTGTCTACCGTCTGTGGTGTGATTTGTTCCCCCTCGTTAAGTAATTTGTGTATTTATCTGCGGTATGGCGCTATGATTTATCGCCTGTGCAGAATCCCTCGTTAAATTCTCGTAGTTATATTTTCTTCTCTGTCTCTCTCTCAGTCAGTGTGGGAGAGAGTCTGTGTGGGAGAGAGACAGTGTGGGAGACAGTCTGTGTGGGAGACAGTCTATGCAGGATAATAATGATGTTGTAAACGGTCAGTGTGGGCGGTAATTATGTACTAGTTAACTTTCCGACGCTGGGGGGAGGAAGGTGCAGTAATTGGTCTCATCAGGACGGCTGAAAGTTGCTAAAAAGTGACCAAGTCCAAACTTACATCACTATTATACTCAACTCGGCCGCCTGAAATTAACAACTTTATGAAATATAATGAACTTTGTGCTGCGACGTACAACACTTTTTGTAATAGTGTGTAATACAGCGGGGCGTGGCCAGTTACATCTGGGGGAAGGGGAACATGGCCCAGGTAGGGGAAGGGGAACATGGCCCAGGTAAGGGAAGGGGAACTTTGCCCAGGTAAGGGAAGGGGAGCATGGCCCAGGTAATGGAAGGGGTACATGGCCTAGGTAAGGGAAGAGAAACATGGCCGAGGTAAGGGAAGGAGAACATGGCCAAGGTAAGGGAAGGGGAACATGGGCCAGGTAGGGGAAGGGGAACATGGCCCAGGTAAGGGAAGGGGAACATGGCCCAGGTAATGGAAGGGGTACATGGCCTTGGTAAGGGAAGAGAAACATGGGCCAGGTAGGGGAAGGGGAACATGGCCCAGGTAAGGGAAGGGGAACATGGCCCAGGTAAGGGAAGGGGAACATGGCCCAGGTAGGGGAAGGGGAACATGGCCCAGGTAATGGAAGGGGTACATGGCCTAGGTAAGGGAAGAGAAACATGGCCGAGGTAAGGGAAGGGGAACATGGCCGAGGTAAAATCCTCGAATTCCTGGAGTGTGTTGAGGAGAGGGAGTAATTAGTCCACACCTTCCTAACAGCCACAAACTCGACGCTTGAGGGCGAGAGTCAGGACCGTGACGGAGACACTCATAACTCTAGACCTGAGAGAGAGAGAGAGAGAGAGAGAGAGAGAGAGAGAGAGAGAGGGAGGAGTATAGTTGTGTATCAGCTAGAGAGAGAGGGACGGGATTGGAGGCTCAGGATAGCTCAGTCTACACCTCGGGCAGCAGGTGTGTGTTGGACAGGTGTAGAGGAGGTGAGGTGAAGGTTGATGTACCTCCTGCATGAGTGAATACGTCACTATTGTGAGGTGCTGTAGTGCCTGGGGGAGAGACTCGACTAACTCTCACACACTAGGAGAGACTCTCACACTAGGAGAGACTCTCACACACCGCTCTCAGTAAAGGCTCTGAGATTATTTACGACAGAGCCATTTATCAGCCCGCCATTGTACACATGACAGGCGGGCAGAAATATACCCTATTTAAATATTATTTATGATTATATAAATTGTTTACAGAATTTTCCAAGAAATAAATATTAGTTTACTCACAGCAAAGTTGTTTTTAAAGGAAATATTGCTCGACTTAATTAAACAACGAAAATACATGAAATTATGCGATATTATTTGATATATGTTAATTAGCCTCACATCTCTGAGAAATAGAATTGTTTTATTCACGACAGAAATATTTAGCACGAAATATGGTGATCGTAAATTGTCAAACGATTTAACTTAAACTTTAAATACAAATATGAAAACCTGACATTAGTTATATCATATTTGTTCGTTATTTATGTTTAGTCAATATATATACATTACAGGTGATGTCATAGCTAAACATTGAAGTATTTGTGACAAACATTATTATTAAACACGAGTCCTGAAGTAAAGTAATTAATTATTAAACTTACCTTCAAATGTGTATTATATGACACGGATATAATATTTGTTTTAACTTTTTTTTTTACACTTGCTTCTGAAATATAAAAGTCTCTTATTATTACGTGTGTGTTTAAGGTGAAGAATAGTAGTGACTAGATTGTACAGTGTGTGTGTGTCACTATCTCTCCCTCCCTCACTATCTCTCCCTCCCTCACTATCTCTCTCCCTCACTATCTCTCCCTCCCTCACTATCTCTCCCTCCCTCACTATCTCTCCCTCCCTCACTATCTCTCCCTCCCTCACTATCTCTCCCTCCCTCACTATCTCTCCCTCCCTCACTATCTCTCCCTCCCTCACTATCTCTCCCTCCCTCACTATCTCTCCCTCTCTCACTATCTCTCCCTCCCTCACAATCTCTCCCTCCCTCACTATCTCTCCCTCCCTCATTATCTCTCTCCCCCTCACTATCTCTCCCTCCCTCACTATCTCTCCCTCCCTCACTATCTCTCCCTCCCTCACTATCTCTCCCTCCCTCACTATCTCTCCCTCCCTCACTATCTCTCTCTCCCTCACTATCTCTCTCTCCCTCACTATCTCTCCTCCCTCACTATCTCTCCCTCACTATCTCTCCCTCCCTCACTATCTCTCTCCCTCACTATCTCTCCCTCCCTCACTATCTCTCCCTCCCTCACTATCTCTCTCTCTCCCTCACTATCTCTCCCTCCCTCACTATCTCTCCCTCCCTCACTATCTCTCGGCTGCTAAATTACACTCTGTTAAACATCTGCTTTTTTTCCTCGTGTTAATTTCCCCGGGGTTATATGTCCTCTCCTGAGCTGTGTTTGTATCCCGGGAAGAAAGTGGGAATGGGTAGGGAGAGTGGGAATGGGTAGGGAGAGTGGGAATGGGTAGGGAGAGTGGGAATGTGGGAGTGGGAAGAAAATGTTAAAGGGAAGAAAGTGGTAATGAAAGGGAAAGTGGGAATGAAAGGTTCACTAAGAATGGGTGGAAATTAGAAATGGGTGAAAATATCGAAGAAAAATATGGAATAGAAAGCGAGAATGGGAAGGGAAATCAAAATTCACGATAAAGTTGAAATCTGAGAAAGTAGGAATTTCAGAGAATGTAGGAATAGAAAGGAAAGGTTGGAATGGAAGGGAAAAACTTAGGGAGAGAGAAAGTAGGAATGAGAGTGAAAGGTGTAGAGAGGAAGAAATTCTCATAGGAAGAAAGTTTTAAAGGAGTGAACGTCTTTCGAGAAAGTGAAAGATTTGGAGAATTTGGAAGAAAAGAAAGTGTAATGAGAGAATTAACGGGTGAAAGAGATGAAGAGGAGAGAGAGAGTAGAAAGTTGGGGAGAATTGGAGAGGTGATTTCTCTCTCTCTCTCTCTCTCTCTCTCTCTCTCAATAAAATCACTATCATTGATACTACTACTTTATACTACTAATTTATACTACTACTACTACTTCTACTATTGCTACTACTACTACCACCAACAACAACAATTACACCCCCCCACTACCACCCCCCACCCCTTGTAAAAGGTAAGATTTACGACTTCGGTTTAAATCACAGAAAATTGCGTGTTTGTCCGACCATCTGGTGCCACTGTGACCCACAAAACATCAGCTGTGAGAAGGTGTCCCACGCCTGTGTTGTGTCCCACGCCTGTGTTGTGTCCCACGCCTGTGCTGTGTCCCACGCCTGTGCTGTGTCCCACGCCTGTGTTGTGTCCCACGCCTGTGTTGTGTCCCACGCCTGTGTTGTGTCCCACGCCTGTGTTGTGTCCCACGCCTGTGTTGTGTCCCACGCCTGTGTTGTGTCCCACGCCTGTGTTGTGTCCCACGCCTGTGTTGTGTCCCACGCCTGTGTTGTGTCCCACGCCTGTGCTGTGTCCCACGCCTGTGCTGTGTCCCACGCCTGTGTTGTGTCCCACGCCTGTGTTGTGTCCCACGCCTGTGTTGTGTCCCACGCCTGTGTTGTGTCCCACGCCTGTGCTGTGTCCCACGCCTGTGCTGTGTCCCACGCCTGTGCTGTGTCCCACGCCTGTGTTGTGTCCCACGCCTGTGCTGTGTCCCACGCCTGTGCTGTGTCCCACGCCTGTGCTGTGTCCCACGCCTGTGCTGTGTCCCACGCCTGTGTTGTGTCCCACGCCTGTGCTGTGTCCCACGCCTGTGCTGTGTCCCACGCCTGTGCTGTGTCCCACGCCTGTGTTGTGTCCCACGCCTGTGCTGTGTCCCACGCCTGTGTGTGTCCCACGCCTGTGTTGTGTCCCACGCCTGTGTTGTGTCCCACGCCTGTGTTGTGTCCCACGCCTGTGCTGTGTCCCACGCCTGTGCTGTGTCCCACGCCTGTGCTGTGTCCCACGCCTGTGCTGTGTCCCACGCCTGTGCTGTGTCCCACGCCTGTGCTGTGTCCCACGCCTGTGTTGTGTCCCACGCCTGTGTTGTGTCCCACGCCTGTGTTGTGTCCCACGCCTGTGTTGTGTCCCACGCCTGTGTTGTGTCCCACGCCTGTGTTGTGTCCCACGCCTGTGCTGTGTCCCACGCCTGTGCTGTGTCCCACGCCTGTGTTGTGTCCCACGCCTGTGTTGTGTCCCACGCCTGTGTTGTGTCCCACGCCTGTGTTGTGTCCCACGCCTGTGCTGTGTCCCACGCCTGTGCTGTGTCCCACGCCTGTGCTGTGTCCCACGCCTGTGCTGTGTCCCACGCCTGTGCTGTGTCCCACGCCTGTGCTGTGTCCCACGCCTGTGTTGTGTCCCACGCCTGTGTTGTGTCCCACGCCTGTGTTGTGTCCCACGCCTGTGCTGTGTCCCACGCCTGTGCTGTGTCCCACGCCTGTGTTGTGTCCCACGCCTGTGTTGTGTCCCACGCCTGTGCTGTGTCCCACGCCTGTGTTGTGTCCCACGCCTGTGTTGTGTCCCACGCCTGTGTTGTGTCCCACGCCTGTGTTGTGTCCCACGCCTGTGCTGTGTCCCACGCCTGTGCTGTGTCCCACGCCTGTGTTGTGTCCCACGCCTGTGCTGTGTCCCACGCCTGTGCTGTGTCCCACGCCTGTGCTGTGTCCCACGCCTGTGTTGTGTCCCACGCCTGTGCTGTGTCCCACGCCTGTGTTGTGTCCCACGCCTGTGTTGTGTCCCACGCCTGTGTTGTGTCCCACGCCTGTGTTGTGTCCCACGCCTGTGTTGTGTCCCACGCCTCTAAAGACACACACAATGGGGGTCAAGAATTTTATGAATATTTTAAAGTATAAGACATTATTATTACTAGTTTTAAAAGCATTACTTAAAATTTAGGTAATTTTTTAAGGTGTTTAATTTAGAACTAAAAAATCCACTTTCATTTTTAAGATATTTAAAATTGCTTATGTTAGCTATTAAAAGATTCATCGCTCCTCCTCCTCACGTCTTAAGAACTTACTCAGAATATCTCCCACATCTTGCAGGAGTATCGTGTATATAACTCCTGGAATTAATTAGAAAACTATAGTTAAAAATATAATTCAATTATCGGTAAACCTCGGCTATAAATCGTCTCTGTATTATTCATCCTTGTAAAAAAAAACTCTTACTTTTTCCAGGGTAAACTAAGTCTATTTTTCGATCACGTGGTATAAAAATTCTGCTCATTACGTCACACTGTTGTCATAAATACGTTAATAGATGTTAAAAAATTAGTTTTATATAGTATTATCTTTGTTCCCTAAATATGGTAATTGTTCTCTTATGGTAAATTAAAAATTGGTAGTAATATTTTAAACCTAATTAACAACAATAGCATAATAAATATGTAGATGGACTATTGTCAGCCAATCATGTGTGGGGTGGAGTACAAAAGCAATTGTGATTGGCTGTGTATCTAATAGTGAGAGGCGACTGTGACTTATGGAAACTGTATTTTTATAATGTATCACTGTATTATATGTGTATTAACACACACACAAGGTCCTTATTGTTGTGAGAGTTAGAGAGAGTGATGGTGGCGCTGAACACCGCCTCTCTCTCTCTCTCTCAGGAAGCACTCAGTGTCATGGCTGTGTTAAGCTTAGCGCCTCCCTTAGGGGCATCACTGCTGTGACACACACACACACACACACACACAAGCACGCACATTGAGAGAGGTTATGGAAGAACGATATAGAGAGAGAGAGAGGGGGGGGGGGGTTAAAGTACTATGTAGATCCTCTTAAATATAACCAAACCTCCGCCCTCCTCAGTGTGTGGGTAACAAAGGCTATTTTCACGCACTTATAGCCAAGAAAAATTATGTTATCTTGGCTCTCGTGACGCACTGATAGCGACAACTCAGAGGTCTCGTTATCTCAGAGTTAATTTGGTCAACTTCCCTCACGTCTTAAGTTTTCTTGGGGTTTTCTTTTCCTGTTTTGAGAGAAAGTTGAAGGTCTTATGTTGTGAAATTTACTGCCTAATCTCTCTCTCTCTCTCTCTCTCTCTCTCTCTCTCTCTCTCTCTCTCTATCTCTCTCTCTCTCTCTCTCTCTCAATGTTGATCTTTATACACCACTTACCCTAAACACTCACCACACACACACACACACACACACACACACCGTGCACCATCGCCTTCAATCTCACACATGAAGTTGGTGTATGTTATCCCTCGAAGCGTATTACTTATGGCGGAGATCTGTGGCGGCTTACTGGAGAGAGAGACAGAGAGAGAGAGAGAGAGAGAGAGAGAGATTGCTTTAAAGAAATAGAAAGAAAGTGAAATATACTCCTACGTTCATTAGTTCACTCCACCTGTTCATGAACTTTAGTAAGAGTCATTAAGAAACTCACCTGTCTTGGCCATGAAAAACAAACAGACACACACACACATACAGACACAGACATACAGACACACACACACATACAAACACAGACATACAAACACAGACATACAGACAAACACAGACATACAGACAAACACAGACATACAAACACAGACATACAGACAAACACAAACAAACACAGACAAACATAGACAGATATATAAAAACAAATAAACAGACACAGAATTACATATATAGACATACATAGACAAAGACAGACAGGCAAACACACAAATAAAAGACAGACAGACACAGACAGACAGACAGACAGAGACAGAAAAACAAACAAAAAGACAAACAGACACACAGACAGAGATAAGAGAAATTCAAGACACGACAGTAGTTAGGTTGTGTGAGGGGTTAATGAGGTCGCTAGATGTTTCATAACTTCACCTGACAGTTAATAAGATTCTCATGTTGCTGTTTCACCACGACCACGAGCTCTGGCCCTCCTAGAGACCTGATGGAGCAGCCTCTCTTTCCTTTCTCATTCACTTTCCTTTCTCACTTACTTTCTTTTCTCACTCACTTCTTTCTCACTTACTTTCTTTTCTCACTCACTTCTTTCTCACTTACTTTCTTTTCTCACTCACATTTCCTTATTTACTCGCATGCTTTTCCTCCTCATTCTCATTATATTTCTCACTCTAACACTTTCCTCTTCTCACATTTTCTTTCTCACTGAGAGACTGAGTGAGTGATTATACCCCTTGTGTCCTCAGCTCTCTCACCCCTGGCCTGTGAGTGAGAAATGAGAAGGAAGAGAGAAAGAAGTAATGGGAGAATGAGAAAGAGAGAGAGAGGCAGAAGTACGGTAGAGAGAGAGAGAGAGAGAGAGAGAGAGAATGATGGATTCTCTTAGTTCCATTTATCACTTCCCTGTTATCTCCCTACTCAGGCCTCACGTGTGCCGAAAAAAAACAATTTTGAAAACCATTATTCTTGGAAATCAACTGTTTAACCCCCCCCCCCTCTCACTATCTCCCTCTCTGTCTCTCCCTCTCACACACTTTGTCTCTCTCTCTCTCTCTATTCTCTTTACCTCCCCCCTTCTCTCTCTATCTCTATCCCAGTCTCTACTCAATACACCAAAACACAACCTGCTACTTTCTTCATCCACAATTGATTCTTTCACACCAGATATAATCCTCAGCTCAACTCTAAATACAAAGCTTCAACACGTAACCAAAACACACACGAGTCAACATCACAAAGCGAGAACAATCCTCCAACATCATCAACACTTTTCAAAAAAACATTTCCCCAGTATACACGAGTTATGCCTTTCAAACACGTTACTCTTTTTATTTTTACTTTTTTTTTTTAATTCATCTCTTCTACAGTAACATATAAATTGTTTGTTTGTTTTTAATGGATTTAATGTGTTTTAAATCATCGTTAGTAATGTTCCTGGTGTACTCATTCTCTGTGGTCTAAAATTTTTGTTTGATATCTTTAGACAGAGAATTGGCCTATCCCAAGAAGTGTTAGGCACCCCGATTACTTTCTTTTCACCTGATGATTAAACACCTTAATGCTAATAGTAATCAAACCAAACCTAACCACACTTAACTTATTCTAACCTAACTTAACCCCGGAGAATTTACCCATAGTAGAATTTACCCATTTTCTGTGATATAAAACAAATGTTATACCTTTCCATATCTCTCTCTCTCTCTCTCTCTCCCTGTCCCTCTCCCTCTCCCTCCAGCTTTATCCTTTTCTATTTGATCTTTTTATCTTTATTCCTTACAATCTTCTCATTTTTGTCGTTTCCTCACTATTCTTATTATATCCTCTTATACGTGATCATTCTCCCTTGCTGTCTCCATTCCTCACTTTCCTCCTGCTCCTCCTCCTCCTCCTCACTCCTCCTCATCTTCCCCCTCCTCTTCCTCCTTATCTTCTTCCTTCTCTTCTTCCCTTCCTTCCTTCGGTGACTCCAACACATCCAAGAAATCTTCCTCATCCTTCGTTCATAAATAGAACCATTACAAGGGACAACCCTCCTCCCCTTACCCTACCTACCCCACCTCTTCAACCCCTTCCCCTCACCCTCTTCACCCCCTTCCCCTCACCCTCTTCACCCCCTCCCCTTCTCCCTCCCCCTCTCCCCCACCCTCTTCTCTCCCCTCACCTCTTCACCCCCTCCCCTTCTCCCCCCCTCTCCCCCACCCTCTTCTCTCCCCTCACCTCTTCCCCCCTCCTCTCCCCCACCCTCTTCACCCCACCATCATCACACCATCACACCTTGACAAAATCTAATCTTAGAGCTCTGCGCCTTACATCATTGACAGGGATCCAAAATCCTATGCGTCCCACCTCTTTTTGATCTTTCTCTCTCTCTCTCCTTCCGTCTCTCTCCCTTTCTTTCCTTCCCGCCCTCTCTCAGTCTCCCCGTCTCTCGCTCCCCTCCCTCTCTTACTCTCTGTCTGTCTCTCCCTTCCTTCCTCTCTTTCTCTCTCTCTCACATCCGTTCAATATCATCACTTTCCATATTCAATCTTCGCATTAACTTGCCTAAGCTTAGAAGGAATCGAATCCCACGTACTTGGGGTCAGATTCTCTATACTTTGGATCCCACACCCTTTCATCCATACCGTAGTCAGGTCCCCACTTGAGTCTCTCCTCCTCTCTTTCATCTCGTCTCGTTTTCTTCACCCGCTTCTCCCGTTAACTCTCCCCTTGTATACGTATAGTGAAAACCTCTTTTTAACGGACTATATCGAGAGGAAATTCCGTTATATTGGTGGTTCGTTATAGTAATGTTACATGATTTATCGTTCATCTACCCTCCTGTAATCGTAAACCATAATACAGTATTTTCTTTTACAGTGAACTTGTATCTCACACATCAACAGCATCTCATATTACAGTGTAGATTACAGTATTAAATCTATGTATCCCTTTGTGTATTCAGGAAATAAATAGTATTACAATATAGATTACATAAATATTGGGGGATTAGATACAGTTACAGTACATATCAGGTCTTTATATTCGTCTCCCAAATACAGGATAGATGATAGAGTTACAGTTTATATTACAGTAAGGAAGATAGTTACAGTTTATATTACAATAAGGAAGATACAGTTACGGTACAGTGAAGCCAGGAAGTGTTGGAGGTGGGGGGGGGGGGAGGCTTCATAACCTTCGCCTCTTTTTGTTGTTGTTTATTTTTAAGGTGAAGCTCAACTAAAGTTTTCTTCCTCCGTTAGTTAAGTTTTTTTTTTCTAACTAAAACTTTCTTGGTTGTAAGATGAACCTTTTGGTGTTTATGCTACGGCAGTTTGGTGCTGTGGTAGGGTGTTGTAGGGGCTGTGGTAGGGTGTATGTTGTGGTGCTGTGGTAGGATGCTGTAGGGGCTGTGGTAGGGTGTATGTTGTGGTGCTGTGGTAGGATGCTGTGTGTGCTGTGAGAGGGTGTATTGTATATTGCTGTGGTGCTGTGGTACGGTAGTGTAAGTGCTGTGAGCCTTTTGCTGTGCTCTGGCGATGGCTCTGTGATGTTTTATTCAGTGAGATTTTTGGGGCTGTATTTATGGTCCATTGAATTTTGGTTTAGTTTGTATTTTTTTCTTTTATTTTTTTGTTTTTCTTTGTTTTCTGGTTCGACTGTTACGTTTTTTTTCTTTTTTTTATCTGAATCGAATTTACGTTTTTTTGAACTTTTGTCTTTTTTTTTTTTTACGTTTTTCTTTGTTTACTGATTCGTCTGTTATTATGTTTTATTGTTATTTATGGTTTCTGTGTACTGTTTCACCTCCCCCCTCCCCCAAAGAAGACAGATAAATCCAAATATAGACATTTATTCCCCCCAAGCAGACGAATATCGATAAGAAGACATTTATTCCCTAAAATATACAGATATTCCTCCTCAAAAGACCAATATTCCTCCTCAAAAAACCAATATTCCTCTTCAAAAAAACCAATATTCCTCCTCAAAAGACAAATTTCCACCCCCAAAAACATATATTTACCCTAAAAGATATATTTAACACAAAAACTCTCCAAAATAGACATACAGCCCTCAAAAAAATAGCCAGACCTACAACAGATATACACCTACACTCTAACCTAACCTAACCTAACCAAACCTAACCTAACCTAACCTAACCTAACCATCCTACTACTTCAAAAAAAAAAAGGAAAACAAGAGGCGATATTACTTGGTACGTAAAGAAAAACAAAAACAAAAACAAAAACACGGAGGTAAAGTTGAAGATTTGAAGGAGTTTTAAGAGAGGCTGAGGTTATAAACGCAGCCAGATTCATTTAACACTGAGAGCCGGGTTAGGAGTTTAAGGATTAATCCAATAACATGCTGGACCGCCCCGCTGCCCTGTAAAACTTAGGAGGGGAGGAGAGTAGAGTCGTGTGGGGCCGAGAAGTAGGTCGTATGGGGGAGGAAAGTAGGTCGTAAGTCGTGTGGGGTGGAGAGTAGTAGGGTCGTGTTGGGTGGAGAGTAGTAGGGTCGTGTGGGGTGGAGACTAGTAGGGTCGTGTGAGGGCTGGAAGTAAGTCGTGTGGGGAGGAAAGTAGGTCGTAGGTCGTGTGGGGAGGAAAGTAATTGTAAGTCATGATTGAGGGTTTATGGGTAGGAGAGTAGGTCGTGTGTGTGTGTGTGTGTGTGTGTGTGTGTGTGTGTGTGTTCGTTCTCTTGCTTGCGTGTTGGATAAATCACTAGTAATTTATCTTACCTGTAATATTTATTAATACAACCTGTGGATTGTAGTTAGGATTCGAACCCACATCACCAAGCTCTGCCTCACACACACATACCAACTCTCAGGCAGGTAAGAGGAAGTAATCTTGGGAGGGAAATTAGTTAAAAAAAATAAAAATTCTTTGAGGGAAAATGCGGAGAAAAATTAGTCTTCAGGAGATTAGGGAAAAAGGCAGAGAGAAATTCTGTGTAGCATTAGAAACCAAGCCATGCGTTCACTTGAAGTCGAACTCGCGATGTATTCCCGACGCCTTCAATTAGATTCAACTAAAATAATCGGATTTACCTGTTGTCGAGCCTATGAGGTGTTGAGGGGGAGGGGTACCAGCGTCCCTAACGAGTTTGAACAATATCCCTCCATCCATTTAAAAGTTAACGCGTTTCCATGAAGATTAATGAAAGAGAGAGAGGAGGAGAGGGGGGGGGGTGAAGGAGGGAGGGGGTGAAGGATGGGGGGTGAAGGAGGGAAGGAGAGGAATAGGTCACTGTATATTAAGTCTTCGGTACACAAGGAGGCAGCATGGCCGGTACTGCTCTCGACCGCCTTAACCTCCCCATTGTAAATAGATACCCATTTACAGCGGGGTGGAATAAGAGTACACTGGGATCGAATCAGCTACCCTTAAGACAGGAGACGAGCACAGTATCCACTTAGCCACCGCACCCCACAAAATATATATATAACAAGGTGCTATATTTCTTAGACAAATATATAATATGAAACACCTGGTTACCTGGGAGTCACCTGACCTCATTAAGCTGAGTTGCCTCTTTGTAAATTAATGAACGTGTGAGATGTGGTGGTGAAGAGGAAAGGGCCAACACTACTTGCCCTTTACTGCCACTACTTACCTGAACGTTGTATTGGTGAAGTGGAGAGTCACCCTACAATACACATACATGACAGGTACACACAGACACACGACAGGTACACATACACACACACACATACACGACAGGTACACACACACACATACACGACAGGTACACACGCACACACATACACGACAGGTACACACACACATACACGACAGGTACACACACACATACACGACAGGTACACACACACACACACACACACACACACATACACGACAGGTACACACACACACACACGACAGGTACACACACATACACACGACAAGTACACACTCTTCTTCTTCTTCTCTATTCAGTATTTAGTTTCTACCTCCATCATCTTTCTTCACTCTTAAATCAGAGAAGAGAAGAGAGAGAGAGAGAGAGAGAGAGAGAGAGAGAGAGAGAGACCAAACTACTTCCTGTGGTAAAATAATAAAGGAATTGGTTAGAGGTGTGCGACCTGTAACTAGATTATGTAGTTTTATCTCTCTCTCTCTCTCTTTTCTTTGATTTAAGAGAGAAAAGTAGTAGTAGTAGTAGTAGTAGTAGTAAAAGTACAGGAAAAGTCCCGTACTTTTAAAACTCTTAACTTTTTCCACGAAGTTTTACTCCATTACAAACTACCACTACTTGTTACCTCTCCCCTCGCCCTGTCGGTTTATCTGTCGGTCTATCTGTCGGTCTATTTGTCTATCCGTCTATCCATACCTACAAGATTCAAGTACTATCCAGCCTTGTTTTATATACTGTTCCTGTATTCTGTATGCCATTTTATTCCCGGATTTATTTTTGTTTTTGTTTTTTTGTTTTTTTTGGTCATATTTTCCTTTGCTGGGATTTTATTTATTTTATTTTAATCTCTGGGTTTTTATCGTTGGGTTTTGACGTAGGTTTTTGTTTCGATGTTTTTAATATGTTTTTGTGACGAGGATTATATGTTTTTTTATTTGTTGATGTTTTAATTTTGTTTTTTTAGGTGTTTTTTTATGCCTTAATGTTGTTTTTGTAGTTTTTTGTAGGGTTTTTCTTGTAGGTTTATGTCATGGCTGGTTTAGGGGGATGGTGTGGGTCACGGAGCAAACGATTATGGTTTTTATGACCAGCGGCAAATTGGGGGATTATGTAGATATTGTGAGGAGGCCATGGCATCTCTCTCTCTCTCTCTCTCTCTCTCTCTCTCTCTCTCTCTCTCTCTCTCTCTCTCCCTCTCCCTCCCTCCCTCCCTCCTTCAAGCGCCCTCCTTTCCTCTCCTTCCTCCTTCATTTCCTCTCTTTTCTCTCTCCCTTCCATCCTCTCCAACCTACTTCCCTCCCTCCTTCCATCTCCTCCCTCCCTTCCTTCTCCCTGGCTCTCTCCCTCCCTCCCTCCCCAGGCTCAAAGGTGTGTCTTTTTTCCTTCCATTCTTCGTCAGGTGTAGAGTTGAGGTGTTTAACAAAAGGTTGGGACAGTCACCCTTTTTCACATCCTCTCACTCGCTTTCAGTCATTCTCGCACGCTCTCTCTCTTTCACATACTCTCTCTCTCCCTCTCACATACTCTCTCTCTCCCTCTCACATTCTCTCTCCCTCTCACATATCCTCTCTCTCCCTCTCACTTATTCTCACATCATTTCACTCCATCTTAGTTCCTCTTACACTCTCCTACTCGCTTTCAGTCACTCTCGTACGCTCTCTCTCACTTACGCTTACATCCTTTCCCTCTCACGTGTTTTTTCTCCCTCTCACTCGCTCTCATTTGCTCTCTCATTCTCTCTCACTCAGTCTCCCACGCGCTATCTCTCCTTCTCACTTGGTCTCACTCACATATCTCTCCCTCTCACCCATTTACTCTCCAATCGCTCTCACATCCTCTCATATCCTCTCACTTACTCTTACATCCTCTCTCTCTCACTCACTTTCAATCGCTTTCACTCTTATATGCTCTCAATCACTTTCACACGTTTTCACTCACAAATGCGCCATCTCTCTCTCTCTCTCTCTCTCTCTCTCTCTCTCTCTCTCTCTCTCTTTCTCTCTCTCTCTTTCTCTCTCTCTCTCTCTCTCTCTCTCTCTCTCTCTCTCTCTCTCTCTCTCTCTCTCATGGTATAATTTGGTCATCTAGAATACATGTGGGTTGAGTCAGTCGTTTTTCCTTGCATAGTACTGAAACAATTATAGACTTAGTGCCAAGTTGCTTCCCTGAGTTGGGTTAACGTCAAGCATGGCGTAGACTTGATGTGCGTGCGTGTTGGCGTGTGTATGTGAGTGCGTGCGTGTGCGTGTGTGTGTGTGTACTTTGAGAGTCTCTGATTGGGTTAGTAAGCTAAGAGAGTGTGTGTGTGATTTTACGTTTGTATATGCGAGTAAGCAAGACATAGAGAGAGAGAGAGAGAAATGGTTAGGAACAAAGAGGTGAGAGAAGCTGACGCAGGTACGGAGACAGAGATTCCTCACGTCTGGTACTTGTCTTGAGTCCTGACAAGTGAATTTTTATACAATCATATGCATATTGTTGTCATGGCCAAGTGTGTTCATGGCCACGTGTTATCATGGTGAAGGTATCTAGTTACAGTAGAGGCTGGGTGTTGACACTATTATCGTGAGTGACGGTGTGTCAGTCTCCCTCTTATATTGTATCTGTTCCTGGTCTTATTCTTATGAGTTAGCGGAAGTGAGTGTGTGCAGTGCCTTATATGTGTCCCTGCCTCTGTACACACCAGATAATATAACATAGGAACCTTTACTGATCCTGATGATCATATTAGTGAAGCCTTTCAGTAAACTCTGTATTACAGTTATATATATATATATATATATATATATATATATATATATATATATATATATATATATATATATATATATATATATATATATACCGTGGTGGAGGCTGGCCTCACAACGCCAGGATGAATCAAGCTTTATCTAGCGTGTAACGCTGCCACGGCCTGGAAGACGTCGGCGGCAGCGGACTATGAATACTGGAGGAGGTAACTTATCTCCCGGCCAGCCTCCCTGTCTCACCCACAACACTACTGACGCAGCCACTCATGTAAAGAAGTGCTGGAGGCTGAAGGACCCGAGGGCGGCCAGCCTTTGTCAGTTGATTATTTTTCTGGCTGCGGTGGTCAGTGACCACCTCTCTGGTCCTGCCCCGTCCACCACTCACACTTTTTCGCTCTTACTTTGTGTGAGGATTACATCACCCTCGTGGCCTGACGTACAGGTGCCTGAGTCTTGGTGTTAATTGTTAATGTTGTTACCTGGTGCGTGTGATGGTAATTAGGTGATGCTTATATAAAGTCAAGTTCACAGAGGACGTTATCTTATGACTTCTACTCACGACAACCAGTAACACGCCAGCAACACACCTGTAACACCAGCAACACACCTGTAACACCAGCAACACACCAGTAACACGCCAGCAACACACCTGTAACACCAGCAACACATCTGTAACACCTGTAACACGCCAGCAACACACCTGTAACACCAGCAACACCAGCAACACACCTGTAACACCAACACACCTGTAACACCAGCAACACACCTGTAATACCAGAAACGCACCAGTAACACAGTGATCTAAGCACGACCACCAGCTTCTCAGAGAACAATAGGTTTTACAAGGCTGCCAGACACACTTGAGACCATTGTGAGGGCGTTCAGTGGCCGCTAATGACTGGATCGCGGCTCCACCATCCTTCATCCACTCAACACAATAACACTTGATGGATTGTTTTGCTTCCTGGGACTAACTGTAGGTAGTGACTGGTAGAACTAACGGGTCTTTTGGGCTGTGACTTTAGTGTTCTCGTTAGGAAAGGTTAAGTTTTAAGTGTTATAAGTGTTAAGTGTTCTAGGTTTTAAGTGTTCTAGGTGTTAAGTGTTCTAGGTGTTAAGTGTTCTAGGTGTTAAGTGTTCTAAGTGATAGGTGTTCTATTATGGGTTTAAGTGTTTATGAAAAATTCCACTTTATATTGTTCCCGTTTCGTGTTCTTATTGTTCTTTGTGTTCTTGAGCCACCTCTTGTTATTTACGGTGAGAACAACAGGATCCTTAGGTAGATATTGTGTTGTTATTGATTGAAAGGTTAAGTGGTGATTTATTTATGATAATTTAAGGTTAATTTTTTCCTCACGGCGTCACATTTACGCAAGATAGTTTAGTGGGTTGGACGTAGAAGGAAAGGGAGAGGAGGAGGAGAGGATAGGAGGAGGAGAGGAAATAAGGAGAAGGAAGAGGAGGAAGAAAAGATGGGGGAGGAGGAAGGAGGAGGTGATTTATAACAATACATATTAATATTTTCGTAGCGTCTCTTGCCTCCCATCGACGAATTATCTTGGTAAAACATAAATCTCTCTCTCTCTCTCTCTCTCTCTCTCTCTCTCTCTCTCTCTCTCTCTCTCCGAACAAATCACACGGTATAGCAGGCTTTTACGGTACCTAAGGCGACCTGTAGTGCTATGTAGGACATCTGAAATGGCACAGTTACGACAGGGCCAATGTGATGAGAGAGAGAGAGAGAGAGAGAGAGAGAGAGTTTTGTTGGCTATTCACCTCCCATGAGTCACTGTCTTCAGCCAATTTCCTTCCCTTCATTGTGTATGGATTGAGAGTCACCCAGACGCCCTGTTATATGACCCTCTCTGTCACCTTCCCCTTCCACCATCCCTTACCCCTTACCCCTTCTCTCACCTCTTCCCTTCCATCATCCCTTCCCAATTTTCCTCATTCATTCATTCCTCCCCCCCCCCTCTCTCTCTCTCTCTCTCTCTCTCTCTCTCCGGTCGTCAGTAAAACTAACATTGTCACGTTCAGCTGATACAGTAAAATACCCACTAACTTTGTTTACACTCGTCGCCGTTCTCTCTTTAAATCCGGATTCGCTCGTGGATTTTTGTGGATTTATTGACGTTTTACCATGTACAATTCTTCCTTAATCCTTATATTTGATAACGGGTTTAATTTCAGGACTTATGGACTGTGGATTTTTTTCCCTTTCACTTTAATCCAAATATTTTGAAGTTTGGATCAATTCGAGGATTTTTTTGCCGGATTTTGTTGTTTGTTTTTCTATGGTCGTTTTAATCCAAGGATTTTTCAGGTGGTATTTATATTTCCATTTATAATCTATTTTTGGCCTTCACTTTGAGTTAAATCCAATTATCTTTTTTATCAGGATTAATTTGAGGATTTTTTTTTTGAGTGGGGAGGAGGGGGGGGGGCGGTACCTACTATCGTTTTATTTATTACAATATGTCAAAATCCTGATTAATTTATGGATTCATTGATGTGTTTTTGTAATGTTTGTCATAAGTCAACTAGAGAGAGAGAGAGAGAGAGAGAGAGAGAGAGAGAGACCATTACATAAGAAGCTTTGCATGTATGGCAAGGCTTTAGGGATGTAGTTTTGAGGTCAGAATTACCACCACCAGGTCATTTGCATTGTAAAGAGTATCGGGGGCGTTCTCTGGGTCGTTTGTGGGTCTCGGGTCTCAATGGGTTTTTTGGGGTCACTGTTGATCGTTTTTTTGGGGTCACAGTGGGTCGTTTTTGGGTCTTCCTGAGTCGTTTGTGTGTTTTATTTTTTGTGAATAAATTAAATGTGAATTGAGGTTTGATACAACCATAACAACATACATGCACCACATTCACCACCTCTCCACCTCTACCACCACCTACTCCACCACCACAACACCCCCCCCCTTTACACCTCCTCCACACCACAACACCCCCTCCACACCACAACACCCCCTCCTTTACACCTCCTCCACACCACAACACCCCCTCCACCACCACAACACCCCTCCTTTACACCTCCTCCACACCACAACACCCCCTCCTTTACACCTCCACCACACCACAACACCCCCCTCCCTTACACCTCCACCACACCACAACACCCCCCTCCTTTACATCTCCACCACACCACAACACCCCCCTCCCTTACACCTCCACCACACCACCCCCCTCCTTCACACCTCCTCCACACCTCCACAACACCTCAGCAATACAGTACACTTCGATGGATGTTACTGAGCTCTCGTAGCAATACCGCGGGAGTCTCTGCCACTAAATGTCTCGCAAATGGATTGAGTTTCCTCTTAATGGATTTGGCCAACGATTGTGCCCGTGTCGCCCTAGGGTTGTCGACTACCTGGTGGCGAGAGAGAGAGAGAGAGAGAGAGAGAGCTTAAGTTTATCCTTTAATTTGGACACGGTGATGAAACTTTTCTGTCCAGCGGTCGATTCTTTTAGTGATTCTGTTATCTGTAGATTCTCTTAGGAGTGGTTCTGTTAAGTAGTGATGATACAGAAAGGAAAATATATGTACAGACAAATAGACAGACAGAAACAGAGACACAGACAGACTGACAGAAAGATACAGACAGATACAGACAGACATTAACCTAGCCAGTGGTCTACTCGGGTAAAAGCTTCTATCAGGACCACCCAAAAAAAAAGTATATTAGACCGAGTTAAGCTGCATCAAGTTAGATTGGCCCTCATCGATCACACTGTCTTATGATAAAGTTCCTAACAAGATACAGGAACCTACTTGACAGGATCATGATATAGAAGTCCTTAGGAGGCTTTTATATAGAGATAGGAACTAAGATAAAATGAGAAATATTAAAAGTGAGAAAAGGGAAGAAAATAATAAGATCAGTTGAGAGAGAGAGAGAGAGAGAGAGAGAGAGAGTATGATAAGGAGGTAGAGAGAGGGGGAAAGGATAAGAAAGACGAGGAGGTGGAGAGAGAGAGAGAGAGAGCTAGCTTAAGAAGGTGTGGGAAGTGGTGTGGTGTTCAGCCGTCACCAGCAGGTGTGAGTCACCTTAATATCCGTCTCCACCACCCCGTAATGATATGGTCCTGGGGGAGGGAGGGAAGAGGGGGTAAGTAGAGGAGAAGGGGAGGGGAGGGGAGGTGACCTGGGGGGAGGGTAAGGGGGGGAGAGAGGGATTGGGAGGGGAGAATACGAGATGGTGATATTGAAGGGCAGAAGCTGTAGGTCGCCCCAGGGTTCCGGTAGTAGGAGGAATGAGGCGTATATTGTGCAGATATTTCTTGTTGTTGTCTAAGCACTTTCCTCTCTCTCTCTCTCTCACTTACTACACTTTCATCACTATAATTTTTCTCTCTTCTTGGAGGTTACTTTACACACACACACACACACACACACCCACACACACACACACACACACACACACACATTAATTGACTTAATTCTGAGTAATTTTCTTCTGTGACAGTTTTTTTAGGTACTGGCTGTCGTAATGTTATATATTTTAGTGTGTGTGTGTGTGTGTGTGTGTGTTACAGACAATAACCCAACAGCAACACACACTGTACGTCGCCTCACCACACACACACAACCTGATGAAAAAACATACACAATTTTTTTTTACAATTGTCTATATTTTGTAATAACTTTGGTAATTGACTTAAGACTTAATACCAAGGCTGAATCAAATCTGCTAAAGAACTGTTAAGACTCAATTGGGGAGGACAGCGGGGAAGGATAGCTGGGGAGGATAGCTGGGGAGGATAGCAGGGGAGGATAGGGGTATGGATAGATATACGGAGGCTGGTGATTAAGGAACTGGTAGAGAGAGAGAGAGAGAGAGAGAGAGACTTTCATCTGTTATACCAATTCTCTCAAATTTTCGATAAAGACTAAAAAATAAAAATAAAATACACTTCAATAAAATAAAGGAAATTAAACTCATTACATCAAACTTACAACTTTTAATAAAAATTGTTTTTTTAATATTATGATTAAGTTATTACAGTAACTTAAACAAAATGATACGGAGTACAGGAAGCTATGATTTCACGGAGCTAATTATAGGGACAGGAAAGCTATGTGCTATAATTTACTGTATAAACTGCTATCATCTACAAGCTTAATAAATCCCAAAGTTAATCATAGTGAAAGGGAAGCTATGTGCTGTATATTTCATTGTAGAAACTGCTGAAATCTACAGCTAATATTTCTCAAAACTAATCCTAGACTGCGAAGCTATATCCATAGATTACGTCATAGATTGCGGTACCTGTAAGCTATAATTCGACACAGAAAATTATAGAGAAAAGAAAGCTACGTGTCTAGATTATGTTATAAGCTGCATGAACGTGTAAGCTATAATCCGACACGGCTAATTTTAGAAGTTGGGACGTTACTCTAGAAACAGCTGCTGTGTTGTTCAGTTATTAACACTGTAAAGAGGAGGTCAGATTACAGTTCAAAACTCGTCTAGAAGGTATAATATTGTCCAGGAAGTGACCAAAAGTAGAGAGAAAATATCCAATGTAGTTATAACTATGGCAACACACACTCACACTTACGTCAACGGGTAAGATGTTGTTTTTCATTCTTAGTTCCTCCTGGACCAGCGGGCGAGAGTAGAATAGTGCAGGGTAAGAGGTCACCGGCCTCTGGGTGGAGGTTAAGCACATCTGTTGCCTCATCTCTTCCTCCCCGCCCCACTTTTTTTCTCCCTTCATCTCCTTCCCCCTCCCACCCACCCATTGTGACATGCTAATGAACGCCCGGCAATAACATGTCACCTATTATCGTATATCTTCTCCATCAGGGAAACATTCGCCATTGTTTCAGTTATTTCTCTTTGTTTACCAACAAAAGCCATCGGTCTTGTCGCCGGCAGACGGACACACGAACTAATTACGACCATGGCAGATGGTGAAATACTCGCTGGAGATGATGATGGAAGCTGATTCACACACAATGGTGGGTGGTGGTGATGACAGGCGGGTGGGTGGTGACAGGTGGGTGGGTGGTGACAGGTTACAGGTGGGTGGGTGGTGATAGGTGGGTGGGTGGTAACAGGTTACAGGTGGGTGGGTGAGTGGTGACAGGTTGGTGGTTGGTGACAGGTGGGTGGTGACAGGTGGGTGGAGGGTTAGGTTAGGGATACGTTAAGTTTTATTACGAGATGTTAAAGGCTGGTAAGATCAAGATGGTTTAGGAATGGTTAACTTAAATTTGGTCAAGTTAGAAGTAAGTTAATTAGTGTCCAGGTCGTTAGGCCAAGTTAACGTTAAGTTAATTAGGCTCCGGGTCGTTATTAACAACAGCCTCATAAAAAGGCCAAGAGCTTCGACGCCATTCTTCGAAAATAATAAAATTTTACGAACCCATAATGGTGTCATCTTATGAGGCCGTGTGAGGGGGCAGGGAGCGACTGTGGTGGAGAGAGAGATAAAGAGAGAGATAATGATTGGTTGTTTGTGGAGAAACGGGGAGGGAGTAGACAGATAGAGAGACAGACAGACAGACAGAGAGACAGACAAATCAGAAATCAACTCAGACACATTCTCACACTGTAGATGATGAAAAAAAAAACTAAACGATCGTATATTACAATTTCTAGCTTAACTTACGAACATCTTAGAATCCGTCTTAATAGTCGAGAGAAACATTTAGCGGAGGAACCTTTGAGAATTGTTGTTGATGCTGACCACAAGTATTGCCAACACGAGAGTCTTAATTACACCCTGTTAAAGTATTCTTGTGGGAGCTCTCTGTAGTGGTCGGGAATGTTGATAGTGGTTATTGCAGCTGGTGGGTAGTGGTAGTGATATGGTGGTGTGGTGATGGTGGAAGGATGGTTGTTGTGTTGATGGTAGTGGTGGTGATAATGGTAGTGGTGGTGATAATGGTAGTATTGGCTATGGTAGTAGTGGTGGTGGCGGTGATTGTGGTAATGGTGTTAGTAATGATATAGACATTGGTGGTGTTGCTGGTGATGATGAGAGTAATGGTGATGTAGTGGTGATGATGATAAGGATACAGATAGTGGTGATACTGGTTGTTGTTGTGATTGTGTGATAATAAATATTGTAAGATAAACATTATAAAACTAATTTTAATATTTCGTAAAAAAAAAAAGTTTTCTATTTTGAATATACATGAATTTTAATCTCAAAACAATATCTGAATCATTATCACTGATATATATATATTTTCTCTACCAAATAAAATAAAGTGTTTTTACTTCGTCGTAAATACCCTCAAGTTGTAAATTCCACTTTAAAATAAATGTTGTTTTTATATTATTTGGGGGAAAAAGATCGAGGGAATTTGGAATTTAATTTCCCATTCGTTTTTTAAGTAAATAAAAAAAACAGATTCGACTTTAATTTATTGTTTCCGATTCTTTAGTTTGTTTCCTTAAAGGTGGGGTCTTACTTGTGTGTTCCCGAGCCTCTTTCAGCACACCCACGTACACTACACCTACACCCACGTACACTACCACCTACACCCACGTACACTACCACCTACACCCACGTACACTACCACCTACACCCACGTACACTACCACCTACACCCACGTACACTACCACCTACACCCACGTACACTACCACCTACACTCCGTACGACACTACCATCTACACCCCGTACGACACTACCACCTACACCCCTTACGACACTACCACCTACACCCACGTACACTACCACCTACACCCACGTACACTACCACCTACACCCACGTACACTACCACCTACACCCACGTACACTACCACCTACACCCACGTACACTACCACCTACACCCACGTACACTACCACCTACACCCACGTACACTACCACCTACACCAGACTGTCCAAAGGAAACAACACATTTCTGAGTTTCTGTTTCCCTTTCCCTCCTCTTTGATCCTATTAGGAGTAGCAAACAATTTATCCAAGTTAAGTGCGTCGCATTTTTGTCATAGTTTCCCTATATTAAACTTTTTTTTTTGTACATTTTCTCTTTTAATATTAGTTTTTCGTTTTCTGTTCCCGCGAGTTATTTATCAGCCCTGAGTAGCGGCATCACGAGTGGAAGCTGGTTGGTAGATGACATTCTGGTGGGCTGTGGGAGCATTATTTCTTAATCGTTTCCTTCCTGATCTTCTAATCCCTTTTATTTCTTCTTACCTTGGGTGGAGGAGTAGGTTTACATGTTGTAGTATAAGGAAGGTTGTTGGTTGTGCACAGTAAACAACGAGTGTACAGTAGTGTAGTTTTGCCATATATTGGACTACACCTACAGGTAGACGATTAAAATGAAGGATTATATCAGAAGTTCACTTTAGGTTGACTCTGATTTATGCAAAAGGTGACAGGAGATCAAAAGAACAATCAGAACTATTGGACATCAACAGAAGCAATGGATGTTTTATCTGTTGAGAAGGTCACAGAGAAAAGTTCACATAAATTTCCAAACGTATTGATAGTGACCGACAGAATTAATATTTTGCCACTGAAATCTAAACTTTGTGTGTGTGTGTGTGTGTGTGTGTGTGTGTGTGTGTGTGTGTGTGTGTGTGTGGATGCTGTTGACCCCCCATGCTGTCTACACTAAGAAATAAATTATATACATCTATCATGTCACTATTTTGTACCATCCCACTGACGGCTTATTGAAACCTTCAATTGGAAAAACGTCAAAACTGTAAACTTTTCTAACATTCTATTTTCAAGAGTTTGGTGAGACTTAAGTTCATATACCATCTTCTCTACCAAGCACTGAACTCTGAGCTTCTGTTGAGAGAAATTGTATTCATTCTATTTATATCCACATGACGGAGATCTGGCTGAAAGAACTCCAGTATGTTGTGTTGTATCAGTCGGTGCTCACTCTTCCCGCTGCTCATTCTCTGCTTTGAAATTTATAAAGAACTTCTCCGTGCTGACAACCAGACTGACTGCACACTTGGTGATTTTCGTTTGTCAATCAGAAAGGTTTTAACCACAAGATACGATCGTTGATTATTTCTGGAGTTGTGGTTCACGTCAACATATATTACCAGGATGTATCTTTAACAAGTATACAGTGTAGTTGTGCTTTATAACTAGACCAATACTTGATATGTTTATTGGAAATCTATCTTGACTCAAGTCTTGGGGCACACATTATTTCGTGCATGACGCCTCTGTACACACACTCCAGGTATACAGACAATGTAGACAGACACTCCAGGTATTCAATGTACACAGACGCTCCAGGTATGCAAACAATGGTAAACAAAGCCATCATGTGGTTATTGGTGCATCTCAACAGCAGTGTTCTTGATTATTAAATGAACTAGTCTCTCTCTCTCTCTCTCTCTCTCTCTCTCTCTCTCTCTCTCTCTCTCTCTCATACACTATACATCTTCATTAGACTTATACACGCAGCCCGCCATAACGCACTACAACCACCGCCTTCTCACGATCATTAAAACACATCATTATCCTTTCTGCTAACAAGGCCTCCTCGACCTCTACCTCACTACAAGAGAAAAAATAAAACACCCTTGTACCTCTCACCCTTGAGGTCGATCCTTCTCGTTGTAGGTCGAGTGTGACTATGAAGATCCCAGTAAAGGTCGACCTGTACTTGAACCTTCCACGTAAACTTGTACCTTTTACCGGGTAGAGAGACCTTACCTTACCTTACCTTACCTTACGTCATCAAGTGCCTTTCTGTCCCTCCTCCCTTCCTCTCTTTCCTTCACCTCCCTTGCCCTCCCCCCCTCTCTCCCCTCGCCGCCCCCCCCTCTCCTTCCCACCCTTTTTGGGGGGTCTTCTTTGTTGGGAGAGGGAATTAAGGAGAAGACAAAGTGTGATAAAGGAGGAAGTGAAGGAACAAGCAAGTAATTAGTTAAGATTTATTATAATGATATACAGTGACGTCCACCTGCTGTGTCGTGCTGTGTCACCCTCACCTGCTGTGTCGTGCTGTGTGTCACCCTCACCTGCTGTGTCGTGCTGTGTGTCACCCTCACCTGCTGTGTCGTGCTGTGTGTCACCCTCACCTGCTGTGTCGGGCTGTGTGTCACCCTCACCTGCTGTGTCGTGCTGTGTCACCCTCACCTGCTGTGTCGTGCTGTGTCACCCTCACCTGCTGTGTCGTGCTGTGTGTCACCCTCACCTGCTGTGTCGTGCTGTGTGTCACCCTCACCTGCTGTGTCGTGCTGTGTGTCACCCTCACCTGCTGTGTCGTGCTGTGTGTCACCCTCACCTGCTGTGTCGTGCTGTGTGTCACCCTCACCTGCTGTGTCGTGCTGTGTGTCACCCTCACCTGCTGTTTCGTGCTGTGTGTCACCCTCACCTGCTGTGTCGTACTGTGTCACCCTCACCTGCTGTGTCGTACTGTGTCACCCTCACCTGCTGTGTCGTGCTGTGTGTCACCCTCACCTGCTGTGTCGTGCTGTGTGTCACCCTCACCTGCTGTGTCGTACTGTGTCACCCTCACCTGCTGTGTCGTGCTGTGTGTCACCCTCACCTGCTGTGTCGTGCTGTGTCACCCTCACCTGCTGTGTCGTACTGTGTCACCCTCACCTGCTGTGTCGTACTGTGTCACCCTCACCTGCTGTGTCGTACTGTGTCACCCTCACCTGCTGTGTCGTGCTGTGTCACCCTCATCTGCTGTGTCTTTTCTCCTTTTCCTCCTCCACTTCCTCTTCACCTCCTCCTTATCCTCCTTCACCTCCTCCTCCTCCTTCGCCTCTTCCTCCTTCACCTCCACCTCCTCCTCCTGCTTTACTTCCTTCTCCACTTCCTCCTCCACTATTTCCTCCTCCACTTTCTCTTCCTCCTTCACCAACTCCCCTTCTCTCCGTCCTCCTCCTCCACCTTCTCCTCCACAACCTCCTCTACTTCCTTCTTCAATTTCTCCTCTACTTCCTCCTCCTCCTCCTCCTCCATCGCCTCCCACACACGACACAGTAATAAGTAAACAATGTTCCCAGGATAAGTTTTGATCCTGTGAGATTTAAATCAACAAACTTGTGATCCCGAGCGGCACTTCTTGTCTCCTAGGATCACCTCCTTCGATCCTTCACCACATTTTGTTGTCAACTTTGAGGTAACAGCTGTCCATTACACCTTTAAACTCAAAATACTCTCGAGAATCTTATGAAAAGTTTGACAGTCTGAAGGTTGTCATGAACAATCCTGCTTATTGATGAGTTAGTGATTGAAGAAAAGGGTTGTTTAATTGTTGTCTATGTATAGTTTCTGGGGTTCTTAATGTTTAGTGTTATCTAAAATTATATATTCATCAATTTATCCATATAATCTTCTGGTCGTAACTGGATGACGGGTGTGGGTGTGACACTGTGGTCGACTCTGTTGGACTAGGGGGTGTTCTGGGCGCCATCCATCCCACACAGTCAGCATACAATCATCCAACTCACCCAGTCAACATACACTCATCCAACTTATTCAGGTGTGTTAAAGTGTGTTACCTGGTCTTCTCATTTTCCACCTATGGGCGTTTGTCAATTTATAGTTCACATCATCACTACACATCACTATGCAGAAAACATCATCACTACACATCCCAATTCAGTTCACATCATCACTACACATATGATATGACTACACACCATCACTACAGTTCACATCATCACTACACATATGATATGACTACACACCATCACTACAGTTCACATCATCACTACACATATGATATGACTACACACCATCACTACAGTTCACATCATCACTACACAGTTCTTAGCATCACTACACATCATAACTATAGTTCATATCATCACTACACATCACGATACAGAAAACATCATCAATACACATCGCAATTCAGTTCACATCATCACTACACATATGATATGACTACACACCATCACTACCGTTCACATCATCACTACACAGTTCTTAGCATCACTACACATCATCACTATAGTTCATATCATCACTACACATCATCACTATAGTTCATATCATCACTACACATCACGATACAGAAAACATCATCACTACACATCGCAATTCAGTTCACATCATCACTACACATATGATATGACTACACACCACTACAGTTCACATCATCACTACACAGTTCTTAGCATCACTACACACCATCACTACAGTTCACATCATCACTATAGTTCATATCATCACTACACAGTTCTTAGCATCACTACACACCATCACTACAGTTCACATCATCACTACATAGTTCTTAGCATCACTACACACCACCACTACAGTTCACATCATCACTGTAGTTCATATCATCACTACACAGTTCTTAGCATCACTACGCACCATCACTACAGTTCACATCATCACTACAACGTTCTTAGCATCACTACACACCATCACTACAGTTCACATCATCACTGTAGTTCATATCATCACTACACAGTTCTTAGCATCACTACGCACCATCACTACAGTTCACATCATCACTACAACGTTCTTAGCATCACTACACACCATCACTACAGTTCACATCATCACTGTAGTTCATATCATCACTACACAGTTCTTAGCATCACTACGCACCATCACTACAGTTCACATCATCACTACAACGTTCTTAGCATCACTACACACCATCACTACAGTTCACATCATCACTACAAAGTTATTAGCATCACTACACATCATCACTACAGTTCACATCATCACTACAAAGTTCTTAGCATTACTACACATCATCACTACAGTTCACATCATCACTACAAAGTTCTTAGCATCACTACGCATCATCACTACATAGTTCATAGCATCAAGACACATCATCACTACAGTTCACATCATCACTACAAAGTTCTTAGCATTACTACACATCATCACTACAGTTCACATCATCACTACAAAGTTCTTAGCATCACTACACATCATCACTACATAGTTCATAGCATCAAGACACATCATCACTACACAGTTCATGGTATCATCATTAAACTCTGTAGTAACGGTGAGGTTCTTACTACATAGACTACGTGTACTCATACAATACTACATACTTTAGTTAAAGCTATAATCACATCGCTAAACTCTGTAGTAACGGTGAGGTTCTTACTACATAAACTACGTGTATTCATACAATACTACATACTTTAGTTAAAGCTGTAATCACATCATTAAACTCTGTAGTAACGGTGAGGTTCTTACTACATAGACTACGTGTACTCATACAATACTACATACTTTAGTTAAAGCTATAATCACATCGCTAAACTCTGTAGTAACGGTGAGGTTCTTACTACATAAACTACGTGTATTCATACAATACTACATACTTTAGTTAAAGCTGTAATCACATCGCTAAACTCTGTAGTAACGGTGAGGTTCTTACTACATAGACTACGTGTACTCATACAATACTACATACTTTAGTTAAAGCTGTAATCACATCGCTAAACTCTGTAGTAACGGTGAGGTTCTTACTACATAGACTACGTGTACTCATACAATACTACATACTTTAGTTAAAGCTGTAATCATATCGCTAAAAATTCCTTTGTGAAAATGAATCAACCTCCATACATTCACCCTTGCATTTTGGAGGCACTCGGTGACGTCAGCCAGCGTCCGCCAGTTAGTAAAAGGGAATTAGAGGGACAAAGACGTTCCCTCGCTATCATGAACGATGTCCTTTCCCGAGACTATGAATACGTTCGTGGTGTGGAAGTGATCGGTTATGGTGTCAGTATAGAGATCCCTTCCTCTGTAGAAATGTGTTTTGTTTATGATAAAATTAATGAATTAGAGTTTAATAATAAAATTAATAGTATTTAAACGGCATGTAGTGGGCTGCGAAACATGCTAAATAATCTACACAATATCTCCGAGAAAGGGATGATAATTTATTATGCCGCTTGTAGTCAGGATCAGAATAGCTGGAAAGAGTCCCCCTTCGAATATACAGTTTATCCTCCTCTACGGATTCTAGAATTTAGTATTAAACGGCAATAAGACTCTTTTGACACGGAGATTATTTTCAAGATGCAGCGGTTTATCACCAACACACTGCTGCCTCTCTCCTGTGTCGTGTCACTAGAGGTCCCCATCCTCCCCGGCGCTCTCGAGGACGAAGTCGAGATCGACACTCCCCAGGTGGCTGTGAACAATGTTGACACTCCCCAGGTGGCTGTGAACAATGTTGACACTCCCCAGGTGGCTGTGAACAATGTTGACACTCCCCAGGTGGCTGTGAACAATGTTGACACTCCCCAGGTGGCTGTGAACAATGTTGACACTCCCCAGGTGGCTGTGAACAATGTTGACACTCCCCAGGTGGCTGTGAACAATGTTGACACTCCCTAGGTGCATGTCACCGAGGGTGAGACCCCACTGGTAGAAGAGCCCCGAAGAGCTGTCGCCCAAAAGCCTCGCGTTATCATTTGCCCTCAACAGGCTAAGAATACCTTAGTACCTAAAATTAAGCCCGGGGCACCAACTAACAGGGTAGCAGAGGCCCGAAGAGCTGTCGCCCAAAAGCCTCGCGTTATCACTTGTCCTCAACAGGGCAAGAATACCTTAGTACCTAAAATTCCTAATATTAAGCCCGAGGCACCAACGAACACGGTGGCAGAAGCCCGAAGAATTGCCGCCCAACAGCCTCGGGCTAATAGGCCTCCTCACCAGGCCAAGAATGCCTTGGTCCCAGAGGCCCAAGGGGTTCTCAAATCAAAGGCTGAGCACCCAACTAACACGGTCGCTGAAGCCCGTAAAGCTGCTGCCCAACAGGCCCGGGCCATGGCCAAGGAGCGCCGCCTGAAAACTGCTATGAAACAAAAGTGATTAATAATCCACGTTGTTTTCTTTTTGTTTATGTTTTTGTGAAAACTAAAAATAAAGTATAAATTAATATTATTTGTATTATTACTCCACAAATAACTTATAAACCATCTCCTGCACTTACTTATATCACATATATACAGGACTGGTAATACCTGGGTATAAATAACACTTTAATATATCTACAACACTTCATCATTGTCATCATCATCAGTGTACTGTGTCTGTGACGTAGCTAATCATGATCTGTATCTTGCTCTCTGGATTAACTAATTCACCTCCAAGATCCTTCAGGAACTAACAGCGCCTCCCTCTTCCTCATCCACCTCGATTTTTCCCGTTTTGCTCAATTTTCAATTCGTCTCTTCTCAAAATATGTAAGAACAAAAAAAAAACCAGGCTCCTCTTTTTTATTATCGACATGATTTCTCTTCCAGTACCCCCCCCTCCCCCCACCTCCCCAATACCTGTCCCATCCAGTGCCTGCCTTCCCACCCACCTTTCTCTTATAAACGACTCACAACCAAACTTTTTCACAAGCTGTATTAAATTTTAACTCGACACCGACGTTGATATTCTAACCAAGTTTTTGCCAAAGTTAAATTGAATACTTGACAATCGTTACGAGATGAGCTGTTAAGTCTTTGAACTAGTTGACGGCTGTTGTAACATTACACATTAAGCTTTAAGCGTCTACGTATTAAGCTTTAAGCGTCTACGTATTGAGCTTTAAGCGTCTACAAAGGAGTTAAAGAGAACAGGGACGCGTTAGCATTGAGAACAATTTATATGGAAAGTGAGGGAACCACGTGACTCACTCTAACTTAAGTGAGGAAAAGAGAGTTTGATGATAATGATGAGTAATAATGATAATAAAGGATGATGATGATGATGATGATAGTAATTGATATCTTAATTAGTTGGTTTTGAGAGGAATAATAACATTAGTTTCAAATAGCAAAACACAGCAGGTTGGCGTCAAATGAGAGAGAGAGACAGACAGACAGAGGGAGAGAAATAGAAAGAAAGAAAAATAGAGAGTTATCTTTCTTCACGCCTCCCTCCGGTACATTGCTTCTCTTATTCACTGAACACAATCCATTCTGTAACCACTCGAGTCTGAGATGCTGCTCTCTCTCTCTCTCTCTCTCTCTCTCTCTCTCTCTCTCTCTCTCTCTCTCTCATTTATCATCTTTTTATACACATTTATCCATGTTTGTGTGAGAATTTATCGAAGCATAAAGTCAGCACGGTGGAGGTACGAGCAGAGCGTGGGAGTACTGAGGAATATTTCAGAATATATCTCTTCGCCTGGCTAGACTTTGAGCATCGTCTGGCGAAACTCTCGTGTGTTTTAGTCCTTTTTCTAGCGTTTATTGAAGTTAGGGAGAGAGGGAGGGAGGGGGGAGAGATTATCACCATTACTACTATCACCATCACCACCATTACTACTATACTATCACCACCACCACCACCACTACTACCAATAAGACCACTACCACCACCTCCACCAACACTACCACCACCTCTGCCTAGTACTAACTGTTCCTAAACTTTTAATCAAGAGTTGTCGCGGTTGGATTACTTGAATGACTTGAAACTGACCAAGTGTAGCAAAAAATCTTCAAGGATTTCCCCAACTTAAACTTTATATATATACTGTATAGTTGGGTTGGGTTGGGTTGGGTTGGGTTGGGTTGGGTTGGGTTGGGTTGGGTTGCTGGGAATAATTTAGTCTGATTAAGTTAGGACATTCTAAGTTCAGTTAGATTAGATTAAGCCAGATGAGGTTCAACTAGTTCTCCTTAAGTTAAACAAGATCACGGTAGGTTAAACTATAGTGCTAAGTCCACATAGCTCGCCCCAGTTTAACCCCCTGTGTGTGGGCTCCTCTCTTGAGCTGGATAAAATCGTTTGGCGTTAACCAAATGAAATATTAAAACTTGCGACCCTGTAGTGAAGGGGTTAAGCAAAATTAGGTTCCCCCCCCCCCCCCCCACACACACACACTGCAAATACAACACCCAAATTTGAATTACAAATCACCACCAACAAACACATTTTTGTCCCCAGATTTTATGCGTGTTGGTGAAGGGAATTGTTACACCGAAGTAGAGTACCACAGCTAAGTTCATACTGTGGGGGAAGTATGAGTGTCAGTGTAGTTCACCACTAACACATAAACACTGAGGACGAGAAACAAATATGGACACTTTCAATGATTAGCTTATCACTTTCTTCTCACATTCTACATTTGTCTTAAATCCCTCATTATCTCCCCCCCCCCCCCCCCCTCTTCCTTTACTCCTCTATCCGCCCCACGCGATAGAGCTAATGAAGAGAAGCAGGTAGATTAAAATATAATAATTAAAGAATAAGTTATCTCCTGATAAATGATCGACCACACACGTAAGTTATCATACATCAACATTAAATAACATCATAAAAACTATTATTATTTGTGGTTAAGAAAATGTTCGTATAAAAGGATGACTTGAGTTAACAGTCTGGCCTAAGCTTCTACGTCCCACATGTGACCAATAACTCTCGAACTCTGCTGAAGAATGTTTCCTGTTCACTGACCCAGACTTATTCTACACCACACCTCTACTCCCTGGGCAAGCGTTACTCTTTCGTGAACAAGTGTCACTCCTTTCCTGGGCAAGCGTTACTCCTTTCCTGAGCAAGTGTCACTCCTTTCCAAAGCAATCGTTACTCCTTTCCTGAGCAATTGTCACTCCTTTTCTGGGCAAGCGTCACTCCTTTTCTGGGCAAGCGTCACCACACACACACACACACATGGGAAGTCGTGAATAATATAGATAATAATACGTTAATTAATATGCAGATGAGCGTCTTCAACTGCAGGTCAAGTCAGATATTCAATTAAAAAGTTTTTATTGAGTGAATTGATGCCAAGTCTAACGAGTGCATACAGAGTTCTCCAGGATATATTTATATATATTTAATTACTAACTTAAAGTCTTCATAAAAATCCACAGTTTTAGAGGAGCTAAGTTACTCATGGTAGTGTTGACATCGTGAACTAAATAGGAGTAAAGATAAACAACTGAAACATCAACAAAGAGAATAAGCTCAACACACCTGATCCTATTTTAAGGAATTTCAGAGGTGATTGAATCCTTTATAATAATCTTATACCTAGAGTCTTTTGCATCCAATCTGAAATCGTCTTCTCATTATTCTTTACCTCCGAGAAGTAATATAATCTCACTCGTTGGCTTTATTTAAAAATCTCATCTTGTGAACTATTCGGTAAATCTTCCCCCCGAGAGGTAATTCGTTTGCCACCTTGACAGACACACGGACAGACGGACAGACAGACGGAGCCAAGTAGCAAATTTTACCTGGTAAGAAAAATAAATCTATCAGAGGAAACAGGAATGAATATTTAGTGGATGCCAACAATTTCCTGGGGCGTCTTCTGTTGTTATCCGTGCCTCCTGTTGTTATCCGCGCATCCTGTTGTTATCCGCGCCTTCTGTTGTTATCCGCGCCTCCTGTTGTTATCCGCGCCTCGTGTTGTTATCCGCGCCTCCTGTTGTTATCCGCGCCTCCTGTTATTATCCGCGCCTTCTGTTGTTATCCGCGCCTCCTGTTATTATCCATGCCCCCTCTTGTTATCCGCGCCTCCTGTTGTTATCCAAGTCTCCTGTTGTTACCCACGCCTCCTGTTGTTATCCAAGCCTCCTGTTGTTACCCAAGCCTCCTGTTGTTATCCAAACCTCCTGTTGTTATCCGTGCCTCCTGTAGTTATCCGCGCCTTCTGTTGTTATCCGCGCCTTCTGTTGTTATTCACGCCTTCTGTTGTTATCCGCGCCTTCTGTTGTTATTCACGTCTTCTGCTGTTATCCGCGCCTTCTGTTGTTATCCGCTCCTTCTGTTGTTATTCACGCCTTCTGTTGTTATTCACGCCTTCTGTTGTTATCCACGCCTTCTGTTGTTATCCGCGCCTTCTTTTATTATCCGCGCCTTCTGTTGTTATCCGCGTCTTCTGTTGTTATCCGCACCTTCTGTTGTTATCCGCACCTTCTGTTGTTATCCGCGCCTTCTGTTGTTATCCACGTCTTCTGCTAATATTCGGATCTCTTTCTCTCTCTTCCTTACCGCTGTCTGTTATTATCAGATTTCCTCTTCATTCATTATCCCTCTTCCATTTTCCTCTTTACTCTCCTTCTAACACTCGCTTCCTCTCCCTTCTCCTCCCCCTCCTATCTCCGCTCTCCTTCACTCTCCCTTCTCCTCCCCCTCCTATCTCCGCTCTCCTTCACTCTCCCCTCTCACCTCTCTCTCACTCCTCTCCTCCCCTCTTTCTGTCTCCCATTCACCTCTCCCGTCATTTTTCCACGGGTCAGTCTTCCTTTAACCTTTCAAATTTGTCATTCTCCCCTCCCTAACTTTCTTTTTTCCTCTTACAACTTTCTATTTTATCTTTCAACTTTCTTTCTTGACTCTCACAATTTTCTTTTCCTCACAATTTTCTTTTTTATTTTACTCTTTTTTTTTTTCTCAAACTTTCCTTTTTCTCTCTACTTTTCTTTTTTTTTTCTCCTTTCGCTTCACAAGTGAGAAAACACACCGGAAAGACCCTGTACTTTCTCTGTCATCGTCTGGTGAGTTTCGTTGACTGTGAAGGAAAAACATGAGAGAGTTAAGTGAAATGTTTTATTCTTATTTCTTGTTTAGTCATCTTTCTCTTGTTATTAGGCTTTTCTCCTTCCTCTTCATTCTTCACCTTACTACTACTACTACTACTACAGCAGCAGCAGCAGTAGTAATAGTAGTACAGACAAGTGAGAACAAGGGATATAGAAATACTTAGATAAATGACAAGATAGAACGAGTCTTTGAAGGCGTTGAGAAAGACTAAAGAGAATGATTTTTTTTCCCTGGTAAAGGAGGATGAGAGAGAGAGAGAGTGAAAAAGTGTTGTGAAAAAGAAAATTTAGTCAAAACTTATGTTCGTGATGTGGATGGGAATGAATATTTAATTAGTTTAGTCGTGGGGGAAAATATGTGTATTTGTGTGTGCGAGAGAGAGAGAGAGAGAGAGAGAGAGAGAGAGAGAGAGAGGATCTACTTAACAGATATATTTGACGTGAATTACAGTCTACTAGGAAAGAAAATTAGGTAAGGATTTTTTTGACGACTTACGATTAGTTGAAACATAAGGATTTGTTGTAATATTCACCATTGATTGACAGAAAAAAAGAACAATCGATTTTCTGCTCTATGATTGACTGAGACAAATAGTTTTATTGTTTACTTAAAATTTATTGATAGAAAATGGAAATGTAATTTATAGATTAGTTAAGATAAAGAAAAATGCATGATTTAACCCTTGAGTTACACCAATTTTGCCTTCTCTCTCCCCCTAATTCACCCCTTTGTTCCTACCCCCACCTCCCCTGCATTTGTTCCATTTTCTTCTCTTCCTTCTCTCTATCCCTAATCCACCCCCCTTGATTTACCCCCGCATTCCTACCCCTCCCCCCCTTCCCTCCCACCTCCTACTCCTCAGCCTCCCAGAACTCATCCAGGCCTGACATATGGCACCTCAACTCGAGCAGAAATTTATAATGAGGGAGAGGGTGGAGTAAGAGGGGGGGTGGGGGGGGGGGGTCAGACTCTCTCAGGAAAGGTAGAAGAGACCTTACCTGGCTTCCCTCCCTGCTTCTTGCCCTCATTCTAGTACTCTTCTCTTGTCTTCTTCTTCGTCTTTTTATTTTACATTATGTTAAATGGTTTTTTCTTCGTTATTTCGTTCCTCCGTTTTCCTTATATTTTTTTTTTTTTTTTGTGTGTTTTTTTTGTTTTTCTTTTTTGTTATTGTTGTTTCCCTGTTTGTTTTGTGTCCTCTTTTCTTCCCATGTTGTTGTTTTATTTAGTTGTTTTGTTTACTTGTCTCTTTTTCTCTCTTGATAGTTTTTCTTTTTCTTGGTTTTTATCACGTTTTTTTTTTCTTTAATCATTATTCTTGTCGTTATTGTCCTCTTATCTTGTTTCTCGCCTTCTTTAGCTTATTTTGTCTTTATTTTTGTCTTTCTTTCTATTTTTTTTATCATATTGTCTTGTAAATGATGTTTATCTTTGTCTTTTCGTCCCTCAGTCTCGTTTTCTTTTTAAAATTCATCTCCATTCTCGATTTTTCATCCCTGTTTTGTGTGTGTGTCTGTGTGTTCCTTTTTTCCATTTTATTCCTCATTCTTGTCAGGATTTGTCTGTGTTTTTTTTCTCTGTGTTCTTGTCTCCCTTATCATTTTCTTTTCGTTTGTTCTTGCTGTTTTGGATTTCTCTCGTCACCACTGTTGGCTGTAAACACACACATGGAACACCTGGATGAAGTCTACTTACGGATTTTCTTTTTGTTGATGGAATATTTACCTATAATATTTCCCGTGTTTTATCTTAGTAAGGTTAAGTGTCTAAGATGAGGGAAGTCTTTTAGGTAATTAATATATCTTGGTTATTCACACGACCCAAATGCCTTGTAATGGTACACACTGATTCCCAAAGGCTGAAAAGTTAAGTTTTCTTTTTACTGGATATCTGAGAAAAACTTAATATAGATTTACTTTTGATTCTTCAGTCTTTGTCACCTTACTAGCTGATCAGACAGTCAGTAACTCTTCGGTTTTGCATTGATTGGCAGGTGTTTGTGTACTGACCACGGTCGTTAAGCTTCAACTGTATTTACTTTTAGTAAAATCGTCAAATAAGTTAGTGTAGAGTCTGCCAGTAGAAGTGACGAATCCGTGACATCGTCCTTGGGGACGCCCTGAGTTTCCAAACTGCTACTGAAGTTAGATCATTTTGATTCCCAAGCACCAAAGAATCTGATGTTTGTATTGAAATTATTGTCAGTTTTGTATTTTAGAAAGTAATTAATATCCTGAAAGAATATACAGGTATCAGTCTTCTTATCTTCAGGATCTAACTGCGAACTCTCAGTACCTCTTTGTTATATACAAGCAGAAAAGAAATAGAAAATAAGTTTATAAAAGAACAAAATCTCTCCTCTTGCACATAATGTATTAATCAGTTAATGAAATATTAATAAAAAAAACCTATTTGAATATACACAGACTCTTGAATACACTTGGACATGGACTTACTTCTGTCGTAGCCAATGAATCGTACTCCCTGTTAACTCGTACAGTTTTGATGGATTTTTCAGCAATTATAGTACACTTCACTTTATACATAGGTTTCCCATTAAAACATTTTAAAGAAAACGAAGCCCAAAATATTATAGAAAAAGAAGAGCTGTCAACGAGGAACTTAACTAAACCATTTATACTCGTCCCGATGTCTTGGCTTAGAATATACATAGTAAGCCAGCAAGACAGCAAAGATAGTAAAGATAGTAACCTAGTAAGATAGTAAAACAGAAAACTAAAGGGAAAAAGATGAATAACTCAGGTAAATCATATCAACCCACCATCCGTCGTTACTCCAGCAGGATAAATGTTGACTTACACCAGGACACATCAGATCCAGCAGGAGTAGTAGAAGGAGTAACACAGATATAAAGAACCCGGCAGCTGTCCCTCGCGGCCTAGAGAGTGAGAAATAGAGAGCGGGAGAGAGAGAGAGACAGCATTTCCAGGCAGACACTCTTGCACATAAACAACACCTTGTAGACTCATATACGCGAGCAGATGGGTGAGAGATGGTACACGGGAGAGGTGCCCCTAGCAGAGTGGTGGGGAGGAAAATGGAAATGATGGAGAGAGAGAGAGAGAGAGAGAGAGAGAGAGAGAGAGAGAGAGAGAGAGAGAGATTACCAAGAAAAAGAAAGTGACAAAAAAAATATATTTGGAGGAAGAGAAGAAAGAGAAAAAAAAAATAGGCTAGGAGGTGATTGAAAATGGCACGTAAAGAAATTAATGATTGTTGGATAAAGCAAAGATGAAAAGAAATTAGGAATGAGGGAAAAGTAAGATTACTTCAGTGTGAGTCTATGTGTGGGATTGAGTGTAAGACCACATTCAATCGTAAGCTAACCCTAGAGAACTACTATGTATTGCGTCCAGGACCGATAAAGGACCTCTAAATGTACTGTAGACTTTAGCGGTGAAGCAGAACGTACGATACATGTCCTTAGGTTAGAGCGAATGAACTATATAGTCCTTAAGTTTGTCTTTATCATGAATAAGAAGTGCACTAATGTTCCTCTAGCGTCACCATTCTTATACTTAATTGACTCATTGTGTTATCATACCTACACTTAACTTCCTTGTTCAACTTCTGCCCAGCCATGATTAGGATGGCCTCTTCCTCCCCTTTTCCCCTTCCTCCCCCTCTTCCCCCTCTTTCCCTTCCTTCCCTCTTCCCCCTCTTACCTCTTCCTCCCCTCTTCCCCTTCCTCCTCATTTCCCCTTCCTCCTCATTTCCCCTTCCTCCTCATTTCCCTTTCCTCCCCTCTTCCCCTTCCTCTCTTCTTCCCCTTCCTCTCTTCTTCCCCTTCCTCCTCTCTTCCCCTTCCTCCCCTCTTTCCTCTCCCCCTCTTTCCCTTCCTCCCCTCTTCCCCTTCCACCCCTCTTCCCCTTCCTCAACTCTTCCCCTTCCTCAACTCTTCCCCTTCCTCAACTCTTCCCCTTCATCCCCCTTCCCCTTCCTCCCCCTCTTTCCCTTCCTCCCCTCTTCCCTCTCCCCCTCTTTCCCTTCCTCCCCTCTTCCCTCTCCCCCTCTTACCCCTTCTCCCCTTCCCCCCTTCTTCCCCTTCCTCCCCTCTTCCCCTCCCTCCCCTCTTCCCATTCCTCCCCTCTTCCCCTTCCTCCCCTCTTCTCCTTCCTCCCCTCTTCCCCCTTCCTATTCTCTTCCCTTTCCTCCTCTCTTCTTTCCTCCCCTCGTGAGCTTCTCCCCTCTTCCTCTTCCTCCCCACTTCCCCTTCCTCCCCTCTTCCCCTTTCTCCCCTCTTTCCCTTCCTCCCTTCTTCCCCTTCCTTCTTTATTCTCCTTCCTCCCTCATCCCCTTCCTCCTCTCTTCTCTTTCCTCTTTCTCTTCCCCTTCCTCTACTCTTCCCCCTCTCCCACCTACCCCCTCTCCCTCTTACCCCTCCTCCCCTCTTACCCCTCCTCTCCTCTTCCCCTTCCTGCCTTCTTCCCCTTCCTCCCCCTCTTCCCTTTCCTCCCGATTTCCCCTTCCTCCCCTCTTCCCCTTCCTCTCCTCTTCCCCTTCCTCTAATCTTCCCCTTCCGCCCCCTCTTCTCCTTCCTACCCCTCCTCCCCTCTTACCCCTCCTCCCCTCTTCCCCTTCCTCCCCCCTCCTTAAATAAACTATCCAGGGTAAACTATGAATAATAATAAAAAACAACAACACCGTATTGTGTCAGATTAAAAATAACAAGAGGAAGGGAGTTCAGGCTTAAGTGTTCATCATATAAATTAGGCTCAGTGTTACAATGGCGCCGATCATCATAATTTACGAGGGAATATCAGCACTTTGAGGCCTGGGCGTCTTATATAATAGCACGTTGTGGTAATTTATGGCCGGGCATTAAGAATTTTTCCCCTGTGAAATCTTT
Organism: Homarus gammarus; assembly: GCA_958450375.1. Classification (NCBI taxonomy): domain Eukaryota; kingdom Metazoa; phylum Arthropoda; class Malacostraca; order Decapoda; family Nephropidae; genus Homarus; species Homarus gammarus. Next base: position 12,982 of record CAUDMG010003569.1, on the reverse strand, counting down.
CTGATGCGGGAAGATTTATTGCAAATGTTTTGAGATTATAAATGTGATGGTCAAATTACTCATAATTTCTCACTAAACTTTGTTTTTTCACATTTTCTTTTTATATGGAAAATTAAATATAAATATGAAAGTTTTTATTCGTTGTAGAGAATCCTACCCTATTCTGGGACGGAATCCTACCCTTTTCTGAGGCGGAATCCTACCGTCTCCTGGGGCAGAATCCTACCCTATTCTGGGACGGAATCCTACCCTATTCTGAGGCGGAATCATACCCTAATCTGGGACGGAATCCTACCCTATTCTGAGGCGGAATCCTACAGTCTCCTGGGGCAGAACCTTAACCTATTCTGGGACGGATTCCTACCCTAATCTAGGACGGTATCCTACCCTATTCTGAGGCCCAATCCTAAAATCTCCTGGGCAGAATCCTACCCTATTCTGGGACGGAATCCTACCCTATTCTGAGGCGGAATCCTACCGTCTCCTGGGGCAGAATCCTACCCTATTCTGTGATGGAATCCTACCCTATTCTGCGGCGGAATCCTACTGTCTCCTGCGGCAGAATCCTACCCTATTCTGGGACGGAATCCTACACTATTCTAGGACGGAATCCTACCCTATTCTGAGGCGCAATCCTACCGTCTCCTGGGGCAGAATCCAGCCCTATTCTGGGATGGAATCCTACCCTATTCTGGGACGGAATCCTACCCTATCCTAGGACGGAATCCTACCATATTCTTCTTTCCTTGTGGTTATCAGCATATACCTAGATCACGCGCACCTACAGTGATTTACTTGCATATATATATATATATATATATATATATATATATATATATATATATATATATATATATATATATATATATATATATATGTGTGTGTTATGTGTGTGTGTGTGTGTGTGTGTGTGTTATGTGTGTGTGTGTGTGTGTGTGTGTGTGTTATATGTATGTGTGTGTGTGTGTGTGTGTGTGTTATATGTATGTGTGTGTGTGTGTGTGTGTTATATGTATGTATGGATGTGTGTGTTATATGTATGTATGTATGCAGGGCTGTGGAGTCGAAGACAAAACCTTCGACTCCGACTCCTCAAATTTTTATGCTTCCGACTCCGACTCCTTGGCCTATTTGTAACAACTATTTCTACCATCCTAATTGTAATTTGTATGTTGTAACCTGCATAGGTAAAAAGTAAAACACCGTGGCTATACTGCTACAGCTTTATTAATGATCTGGACGATATTTAAGAACTACAAAAAGATGATAGGCTTGACTTTCAAAGTTTCAATCAAAAGAAAAATAAATTTATTAAGAATTCAAGATATTAACTAGAAAACACCATTTACATGTATATCTAAAAGTTCGATCTCAGCATATGAATTTTGTTTAAGCTCATAATCTGATGTGGATCTAAATGATGATCCTACAATTCCTTTTAAAGTAAAGTTATATATTTATGTACATTAAAGAAATGAATACCTTATTAAGGAAAGTGGATAAGCCTTACATGATTAAGTTATTAAATTAAATTTGCCTTAATCTCACCAAAAACAGGTTGTAGCTAATTGTTTTGTAGCTGAGAGCCTCTGTGCAGTTTTCAACGAAACAAAATTTGATATAATTCAAAATTTCAAATGGTAAAGAAGAGACTATCGTCCAAAATTATAGTGCTATACTGTGCCTGCTACAATGAATTCATAATAATGCTTATAAAATGGAAATAAATTCTTTTAATAATTTAAGAAAATTAGTGGGATCAGTGGAATCACTGCAATGAATATGCCTGAGTTCATATATTTGTTCTTAGGAACAGAATAGCTTCAGTCGGAGTCGGAGTCTGGACAATTTTACCGACTCCTCGACTCCGACTCCACAAGCCGAAATTTCCTCCGACTCCACAGCCCTGGTTATAATGGCACTGAACTGAAATTGAAATAAATTATATAAACCAGAGTAACGGGGGGGGGGGGGGGGCGTCACCCATCGCTAAGAGTTCTGCTGGGTGACTTGGGGTTATTGTTACTGATTTGTCTCCACCTGTGATGATGAGACCAAACCCTGAATCTGTCTGGATACTTGTGTGGGGTCTCTCAGTCAGTAGAAATAAATTCTGTAAGCAAGATAACTATCTCCTCAATATAAAGTTATAATGAAACTTTGTAGGAAATCTTGTCTAACTATGATGTTGGATATGATGATATAAGAGTTTTAATTAACCTTGTATGAGCTTTCTAGAATGACCACATCACTGAAAATGTTGTGTTCACTTTGAAACAAGAACAATTTACCATCATTAGAGGTTAGAACTTTCCCAGTCTTGTAGAATCAATAGTCTGGTATGTGACATGTCCCTTGGTATGATTCTAGTGTGCTGGACACGTGGTCGTGGATGAAAGAGGTGGCGGACGAGCAGTACGACGTAGTGACGTGCCTCAACCTACTGGACCGCTGCGACACACCCAGGACCCTCATCGAGGATATCCGCACCAAGCTGTCGACGCACGGGGCCCTTGTTGTGGCTCTCGTCCTCCCCTTCAGCCCCTATGTTGAGATTGGTAAGTGATCTGTACATTCAAAGTGACGAACATGAGGCGACGTCCCACAAAACAACGATATCGCTAAACTTAGGAATTTTCTAAATACAGTACAACAACATCTTAGCATCCAGTCACTTTACACACACAAATAGATCTTTATAATGTTCTGGGCTCAGCAAATTCAGTTAATAATTGAAGCATATTGGGGAGTCATTTAGTTTGGAAAGAGAGATCTCAGCTGAATGAGTAATTGTATTTTATTCATGTAGAATGTCTTAGGCATCATTTGAAACAAGGGGGGGGGGGGGGCGTTCCACTTATGTTTACGTTAAATCTGACCTTACCTTTCCTGGCTGTGTTTTCAAGAAATAGACAGGTCTAACAAAATAAGAGTAATTATTATTGGTTAGCCAGACTTCTATAAAGACGTGCTAATGAGATGTACAGACAGAAACTTCACGCTTCCCCTACCCCACCTCCCCTTAGACCTTCCCCTACCCCACCTCCCCTTAGACCTTCCCCTACCCCACCTCCCCTTAGACCTTCCCCTACCCCACCTCCCCTTAGACCTTCCCCTACCCCACCTCCCCTTAGACCTTCCCCTACCCCACCTCCCCTTAGACCTTCCCCTACCCCACCTCCCCTTAGACCTTCCCCTACCCCACCTCCCCTTAGACCTTCCCCTACCCCACCTCCCCTTAGACCTTCCCCTACCCCACCTCCCCTTAGACCTTCCCCTACCCCACCTCCCCTTACACCTTCCCCTACCCCACCTCCCCTTAGACTTTGCCCTACCCCACCTCCCCTTACACCTTGCCCTACCCCACCTCCCCTTACACCTTGCCCTACCCCACCTCCCCTTACACCTTCCCCTACCCCACCTCCCCTTACACCTTCCCCTACCCCACCTCCCCTTACACCTTGCCCTACCCCACCTCCCCTTAGACTTTGCCCTACCCCACCTCCCCTTAGACCTTCCCCTACCCCACCTCCCCTTAGACCTTCCCCTACCCCACCTCCCCTTAGACTTTCCCGTACCCCACCTCCCCTTAGACCTTCCCCTACCCACCTCCCCTTAGACCTTCCCTACCCCACCTCCCCTTAGACCTTCCCCTACCCCACCTCCCCTTAGACCTTCCCCTACCCCACCTCCCCTTAGACTTTGCCCTACCCCACCTCCCCTTAGACTTTGCCCTACCCTACCTCCCCTTACACCTTCCCCTACCCCACCTCCCCTTAGACCTTCCCCTACCCCACCTCCCCTTACACCTTCCCCTACCCCACCTCCCCTTAGACTTTGCCCTACCCCACCTCCCCTTAGACTTTGCCCTACCCCACCTCCCCATAGACATTGCCCTACCCCACCTCCCCTTAGACCTTCCCTACCCCACCTCCCCTTAGACCTTCCCCTACCCCACCTCCCCTACACCTTCCCCTACCCCACCTCCCCTTAGACCTTCCCCTACCCCACCTCCCCTTAGACCTTCCCCTACCCCACCTCCCCTTAGACTTTGCCCTACCCCACCTCCCCTTACACCTTCCCCTACCCCACCTCCCCTTAGACTTTGCCCTACCCCACCTCCCCTTAGAACTTCCCCTACCCCACCTCCCCTTAGACTTTGCCCTACCCCACCTCCCCTTAGACTTTGCCCTACCCCACCTCCCCTTAGACCTTGCCCTACCCCACCTCCCCTTACACCTTCCCCTACCCCACCTCCCCTTACACCTTGCCCTACCCCACCTCCCCTTAAACCTTGCCCTACCCCACCTCCCCATAGACCATGCCCTACCCCACCTCCCCTTAGACTTTGCCCTACCCCACCTCCCCTTAGACTTTGCCCTACCCCACCTCCCCTTACACCTTCCCCTACCCCACCTCCCCTTAGAACTTCCCCTACCCCACCTCCCCTTAGACTTTGCCCTACCCCACCTCCCCTTAGACTTTGCCCTACCCCACCTCCCCTTACACCTTCCCCTACCCCACCTCCCCTTACACCTTCCCCTACCCCACCTCCCTTACACCTTCCCCTACCCCACCTCCGCTTAACTTCCCCTACCCCACCTCCCCTTAGACTTTGCCCTACCCCACCTCCCCTTAGACTTTGCCCTACCCCACCTCCCCTTACACCTTGCCCTACCCCACCTCCCCTTAGACTTTGCCCTACCCCACCTCCCCTTAGACCTTCCCCTACCCCACCTCCCCTTACACCTTCCCCTACCCCACCTCCCCTTACACCTTCCCCTACCCCACCTCCCCTTACACCTTCCCCTACCCCACCTCCCCTTAGACCTTCCCCTACCCCACCTCCCCTTACACCTTCCCCAACCCCACCTCCCCTTACACCTTGCCCTACCTCACCTCCCTTACACCTTCCCCTACCCCACCTCCCCTTAGACCTTCCCCTACCCCACCTCCCCTTACACCTTCCCCTACCCCACCTCCCCTTACACCTTGCCCTACCCCACCTCCCCTTAGACCTTCCCCTACCCCACCTCCCCCTACCCCACCTCCCCTTAGACCTTCCCCTACCCCACCTCCCCTTACACCTTCCCCTACCCCACCTCCCCTTAGACCTTCCCCTACCCCACCTCCCCATACACCTCCCCTACCCCACCTCCCCTTAGACCTTCCCCTACCCCACCTCCCCCTACCCCACCTCCCCTTAGACCTTCCCCTACCCCACCTCCCCTTAGACCTTCCCCTACCCCACCTCCCCTTACACCTTCCCCTACCCCACCTCCCCTTAGACCTTCCCCTACCCCACCTCCCCTTACACCTTCCCCTACCCCACCTCCCCTTACACCTTCCCCTACCCCACCTCCCCTTAGACCTTCCCCTACCCCACCTCCCCTTACACCTTCCCCTACCCCACCTCCCCTTACACCTTCCCCTACCCCACCTCCCCTTAGACCTTCCCCTACCCCACCTCCCCTTAGACCTTCCCCTACCCCACCTCCCCTTACACCTTCCCCTACCCCACCTCCCCTTACACCTTGCCCTACCCCACCTCCCCTTACACCTTCCCCTACCCCACCTCCCCTTACACCTTGCCCTACCCCACCTCCCCTTAGACCTTCCCCTACCCCACCTCCCCTTAGACCTTCCCCTACCCCACCTCCCCTTAGACCTTCCCCTACCCCACCTCCCCTTACACCTTCCCCTACCCCACCTCCCCTTACACCTTCCCCTACCCCACCTCCCCTTACACCTTCCCCTACCCCACCTCCCCTTACACCTTCCCCTACCCCACCTCCCCTTACACCTTCCCCTACCCCACCTCCCCTTACACCTTCCCCTACCCCACCTCCCCTTACACCTTCCCCTACCCCACCTCCCCTTACACCTTCCCCTACCCCACCTCCCCTTACACCTTCCCCTACCCCACCTCCCCTTACACCTTCCCCTACCCCACCTCCCCTTACACCTTCCCCTACCCCACCTCCCCTGGATCCATTCTAATCATAGTTGTTCATGAACGTCTTTTGTTTGATTCTCCCTGGTGTGATGACTAATCAGTCCAAAGAATAATCAGCTCCTAATACATAACCTTAACGTGCGTATTACACACACGTTGTGTTTTCTTATTTTTCGCATATCGTATTAAGTTGTTTCGAACACTGCATTGAAATCATGTAATCATAATCTCATACATATGATAACAATAAATTCAGTTGTTGGTCGTTTTGGAATTTCTGTTCCAGTAGAGTATCGCCAGAGCACATTACCCCACTCCCCCCTTAAAATGTTTCCCCGAGATCAGGGGCAGTCCGGACCTCCCTCCTACATTATTCTTACATTGCAGGTACCATAGACAACATGCCGTCTGAGGAGCTGGGCGTTACGGGCACTGCCATAGAGGAGCAGGTTAACAGTTTAGCCACAGACGTCTTCCCCAGCCTGGGATACAAGCTGGAGCGGTGGTCGCGTCTTCCATACTTGTGTGAAGGTGACCTCGACCAGGCCTTCTATTGGCTGTCCGATGTTGTTATGGTGTTTAGCAAGGTCAATGACTGGTCAGAGGTCAACGAGAAGACAACGGAAGAGAGTGAAGATCATTACGATGACGCCCTTGACCATGTCGTATAGAGGATCAGATCATATCAAGAGAAGTGTGGAAAGACCATAGTATCTTATAAAGAGATGTCTTACTGAATATTTCAGACTTCAAATAATGTAATTTTATAAATATATTTTATTAAGATTTGTTCATTTATTCCTCTGTTGAAAGATAGTTACTGTACTGGGAAATAAAACTTACTTTTGGATATATAAATGAAGTAGTTTCTGTTCTCCTTACTATAGGGTTAAGAATTGAAGAGCGTGTTAGATAAAATAAGCACTATGTTCATTTGTATGTGCAGTGTGTACAAATAAACTGGCAGGAGAACCTATATATAGTAATCACAATTTATTTTAACTTTAACCCTTTCACGGTTACTACCAAGTTATTCAATCGACTTTTCGTGGAGGTAGATTATCGACTTTTTGGGAAATATAAGCATATTTTCCAAAGTAGATTATCATAGAAAACGGGAAATTTGTATCATAGAAAATGGGAAATATTTCTACTTTCTGGGAAAGTTGGTTATCTACTTATCATAGAAAACGGGAAATTTGTATGATAGAAAATGGGAAATATCTACTTTCCGGGAAAGTTGGTTATCTACTTTCCTGAAAAGTAGATTATCTACTTTTCGGGAAAGTAGATTATCGACTTTTCGTGGAAGTAAATTATCCACTTTTGGGGAAATATTACCTAATTTTGCGAAGTAGATTATCATAGAAAACGGGAAATTTGTATCATAAAAAATGGGAAATATCTACTTTCCGGGAAAGTTGGTTATCTACTTTCCCGAAAAGTAGATAGATTTTCTACTTTTCGGGAAAGTAGATTATCGACTTTTCGGGGAAGTAGATTTTCGAATTTTGAGGGAAATATTACCTAATTTTGCGAAGTAGATTATCATAGAAAACGGGAAATTTGTATCATAAAAAATGGGAAATATCTACTTTCCGGGAAAGTTGGTTATCTACTTTCCTGAAAAGTAGATTATCTACTTTTCGGGAAAGTAGATTATCGACTTTTCGGGGAAGAAGATTTTCGAATTTTGGGGGAAATATTACCTAATTTTGCAAAGTAGATTATCATAGAAAACGGGAAGTTTGTATCATAAAAAATGGGAAATATCTACTTTCCGGGAAAGTTGGTTATCTACTTTCCCGAAAAGTAGATAGATTTTCTACTTTTCGGGAAAGTAGATTATCGACTTTTCGGGGAAGTAGATTTTCGAATTTTGGGGGAAATATTACCTAATTTTGCGAAGTAGATTATCATAGAAAACGGGAAATTTGTATCATAAAAAATGGGAAATATCTACTTTCCGGGAAAGTTGGTTATCTACTTTCCCGAAAAGTAGATAGATTTTCTACTTTTCGGGAAAGTAGATTATCGACTTTTGGGGAAGTAGATTTTCGAATATTTGGGGGAAATATTACCTAATTTTGCGAAGTAGATTATCATAGAAAACGGGAAATTTGTATCATAAAAAATGGGAAATATCTACTTTCCGGGAAAGTTGGTTATCTACTTTCCCGAAAAGTAGATAGATTTTCTACTTTTCGGGAAAGTAGATTATCGACTTTTCGGGGAAGAAGATTTTCGAATTTTGGGGGAAATATTACCTAATTTTGCGAAGTAGATTATCATAGAAAACGGGAAATTTGTATCATAAAAAATGGGAAATATCTACTTTCCGGGAAAGTTGGTTATCTACTTTCCTGAAAAGTAGATAGATTTTCTACTTGTCGGGAAAGTAGATTATCGACTTTTCGGGGAAGTAGATTTTCGAATTTTGGGGGAAATATTACCTAATTTTGCGAAGTAGATTATCATAGAAAACGGGAAGTTTGTATCATAAAAAATGGGAAATATCTACTTTCCGGGAAAGTTGGTTATCTACTTTCCCGAAAAGTAGATAGATTTTCTACTTTTCGGGAAAGTAGATTATCGACTTTTCGGGGAAGTAGATTTTCGAATATTGAGGGAAATATTACCTAATTTTGCGAAGTAGATTATCATAGAAAACGGGAAATTTGTATCATAAAAAATGGGAAATATCTACTTTCCGGGAAAGTTGGTTATCTACTTTCCTGAAAAGTAGATTATCTACTTTTCGGGAAAGTAGATTATCGACTTTTCGTGGAGGTAAATTATCCACTTTTGGGGAAATATTACCTAATTTTGCGAAGTAGATTATCATAGAAAACGGGAAATTTGTATCATAAAAAATGGGAAATATCTACTTTCCGGGAAAGTTGGTTATCTACTTTCCCGAAAAGTAGATAGATTTTCTACTTTTCGGGAAAGTAGATTATCGACTTTTCGGGGAAGTAGATTTTCGAATTTTGGGGGAAATATTACCTAATTTTGCGAAGTAGATTATCATAGAAAACGGGAAATTTGTATCATAAAAAATGGGAAATATCTACTTTCCGGGAAAGTTGGTTATCTACTTTCCGAAAAGTAGATAGATTTTCTACTTTTCGGGAAAGTAGATTATCGACTTTTCGGGGAAGTAGATTTTCGAATTTTGGGGGAAATATTACCTAATTTTGCGAAGTAGATTATCATAGAAAACGGGAAATTTGTATCATAAAAAATGGGAAATATCTACTTTCCGGGAAAGTTGGTTATCTACTTTCCCGAAAAGTAGATAGATTTTCTACTTTTCGGGAAAGTAGATTATCGACTTTTCGGGGAAGTAGATTTTCGAATTTTGGGGGAAATATTACCTAATTTTGCGAAGTAGATTATCATAGAAAACGGGAAATTTGTATCATAAAAAATGGGAAATATCTACTTTCCGGGAAAGTTGGTCATCTACTTTCCCGAAAAGTAGATAGATTTTCTACTTTTCGGGAAAGTAGATTATCGACTTTTCGGGGAAGTAGATTTTCGAATTTTGGGTGAAATATTACCTAATTTTGCGAAGTAGATTATCATAGAAAACGGGAAATTTGTATCATAAAAAATGGGAAATATCTACTTTCCGGGAAAGTTGGTTATCTACTTTCCCGAAAAGTAGATAGATTTTCTACTTTTCGGGAAAGTAGATTATCGACTTTTCGGGGAAGTAGATTTTCGAATTTTGGGGGAAATATTACCTAATTTTGCGAAGTAGATTATCATAGAAAACGGGAAATTTGTATCATAAAAAATGGGAAATATCTACTTTCCGGGAAAGTTGGTTATCTACTTTCCCGAAAAGTAGATAGATTTTCTACTTTTCGGGAAAGTAGATTATCGACTTTTCGGGGAAGTAGATTTTCGAATTTTGGGGGAAATATTACCTAATTTTGCGAAGTAGATTATCATAGAAAACGGGAAATTTGTATCATAAAAAATGGGAAATATCTACTTTCCGGGAAAGTTGGTTATCTACTTTCCCGAAAAGTAGATAGATTTTCTACTTTTCGGGAAAGTAGATTATCGACTTTTCGGGGAAGTAGATTTTCGAATTTTGGGGGAAATATTACCTAATTTTGCGAAGTAGATTATCATAGAAAACGGGAAATTTGTATCATAAAAAATGGGAAATATCTACTTTCCGGGAAAGTTGGTTATCTACTTTCCGAAAAGTAGATAGATTTCTACTTTTTGGGAAAGTAGATTATCGACTTTTCGGGGAAGTAGATTATCGAATTTTGGTGAAATATTACCTAATTTTGCGAAGTAGATTATCATAGAAAACGGGAAATTTGTATCATAAAAAATGGGAAATATCTACTTTCCGGGAAAGTTGGTTATCTACTTTCCCGAAAAGTAGATAGATCTTCTATTTTTCGGAAAAGTAGATTATCGACTTTTCGGGGAAGTGGTTTTTCGAATTTTGGGGGAAATATTACCTAATTTTGCGAAGTAGATTATCATAGAAAACGGGAAATTTGTATCATAAAAAATGGGAAATATCTACTTTCCGGGAAAGTTGGTTATCTACTTTCCCGAAAAGTAGATAGATTTTCTACTTTTCGGGAAAGTAGATTATCGACTTTTCGGGGAAGTAGATTTTCGAATTTTGGGGGAAATATTACCTAATTTTGCGAAGTAGATTATCATAGAAAACGGGAAATTTGTATCATAAAAAATGGGAAATATCTACTTTCCGGGAAAGTTGGTTATCTACTTTCCCGAAAAGTAGATAGATTTTCTACTTTTCGGGAAAGTAGATTATCGACTTTTTGGGGAAGTAGATTTTCGAATATTGAGGGAAATATTACCTAATTTTGCGAAGTAGATTATCATAGAAAACGGGAAATTTGTATCATAAAAAATGGGAAATATCTACTTTCCGGGAAAGTTGGTTATCTACTTTCCCGAAAAGTAGATAGATTTTCTACTTTTCGGGAAAGTAGATTATCGACTTTTCGGGGAAGTAGATTTTCGAATTTTGGGTGAAATATTACCTAATTTTGCGAAGTAGATTATCATAGAAAACGGGAAATTTGTATCATAAAAAATGGGAAATATCTACTTTCCGGGAAAGTTGGTTATCTACTTTCCCGAAAAGTAGATAGATTTTCTACTTTTCGGGAAAGTAGATTGTCGACTTTTCGGGGAAGTAGATTTTCGAATTTTGGGGGAAATATTACCTAATTTTGCGAAGTAGATTATCATAGAAAACGGGAAATTTGTATCATAAAAAATGGGAAATATCTACTTTCCGGGAAAGTTGGTTATCTACTTTCCCGAAAAGTAGATAGATTTTCTACTTTTCGGGAAAGTAGATTATCGACTTTTCGGGAAAGTAGATTTTCGAATTTTGGGTGAAATATTACCTAATTTTGCGAAGTAGATTATCATAGAAAACAGGAAATTTGTATCATAAAAAATGGGAAATATCTACTTTCCGGGAAAGTTGGTTATCTACTTTCCCGAAAAGTAGATAGATTTTCTACTTTTCGGGAAAGTGGATTATCGACTTTTCGGGAAAGAAGATTTTCGAATTTTGGGGGAAATATTACCTAATTTTGCGAAGTAGATTATCATAGAAAACGGGAAATTTGTATCATAAAAAATGGGAAATATCTACTTTCCGGGAAAGTTGGTTATCTACTTTCCCGAAAAGTAGATAGATTTTCTACTTTTCGGGAAAGTAGATTATCGACTTTTCGGGGAAGTAGATTTTCGAATTTTGGGGGAAATATTACCTAATTTTGCGAAGAAGATTATCATAGAAAACGGGAAATTTGTATCATAAAAAATGGGAAATATCTACTTTCCGGGAAAGTTGGTTATCTACTTTCCTGAAAAGTAGATTATCTACTTTTCGGGAAAGTAGATTATCGACTTTTCGTGGAAGTAAATTATCCACTTTTGGTGAAATATTACCTAATTTTGCGAAGTAGATTATCATAGAAAACGGGAAATTTCTATCATAAAAAATGGGAAATATCTACTTTCCGGGAAAGTTGGTTATCTACTTTCCCGAAAAGTAGATAGATTTTCTACTTTTCGGAAAAGTAGATTATCGACTTTTCGGGGAAGTGGTTTTTCGAATTTTGGGGGAAATATTACCTAATTTTGCGAAGTAGATTATCATAGAAAACGGGAAATTTGTATCATAAAAAATGGGAAATATCTACTTTCCGGGAAAGTTGGTTATCTACTTTCCCGAAAAGTAGATAGATTTTCTACTTTTCGGGAAAGTAGATTATCGACTTTTCGGGGAAGTAGATTTTCGAATTTTGGGGGAAATATTACCTAATTTTGCGAAGTAGATTATCATAGAAAACGGGAAATTTGTATCATAAAAAATGGGAAATATCTACTTTCCGGGAAAGTTGGTTATCTACTTTCCCGAAAAGTAGATAGATTTTCTACTTTTCGGGAAAGTAGATTATCGACTTTTTGGGGAAGTAGATTTTCGAATATTGAGGGAAATATTACCTAATTTTGCGAAGTAGATTATCATAGAAAACGGGAAATTTGTATCATAAAAAATGGGAAATATCTACTTTCCGGGAAAGTTGGTTATCTACTTTCCCGAAAAGTAGATAGATTTTCTACTTTTCGGGAAAGTAGATTATCGACTTTTCGGGGAAGTAGATTTTCGAATTTTGGGTGAAATATTACCTAATTTTGCGAAGTAGATTATCATAGAAAACGGGAAATTTGTATCATAAAAAATGGGAAATATCTACTTTCCGGGAAAGTTGGTTATCTACTTTCCCGAAAAGTAGATAGATTTTCTACTTTTCGGGAAAGTAGATTGTCGACTTTTCGGGGAAGTAGATTTTCGAATTTTGGGGGAAATATTACCTAATTTTGCGAAGTAGATTATCATAGAAAACGGGAAATTTGTATCATAAAAAATGGGAAATATTTACTTTCCGGGAAAGTTGGTTATCTACTTTCCCGAAAAGTAGATAGATTTTCTACTTT
>CAUDMG010003568.1:317500-427500 GCA_958450375.1 Homarus gammarus | reverse complement strand
TACACACAGACACACACACACACTACCACAATACACCTCACTACCACCAGACACACCTCGTCGTCACCAGCCTGCAGGAGCCACGGCGTCTTCCAGTGGCAGCAACGCCCTTTAATGTCCTCCTCGCCGCCCACCTCCTCTCCGGGAACGTGTCGACCACTTGTTATGTAGGGGAGACGAAGCGTGACCTATTAGACCCACATGGTAGGTCACATAGGGGAGGAACATGACGAGGTGACCTTTGCTCGTCTTCAACACCTGTAATCATCGTCAGCTGTGTGTCTGTCTGTCTCTCAGCAGCAAAAAACAACATTTCTCCTCCGTTGCCCTGAAAAAAAAAAAAACCCACAAGAAATGTAACTTTGTGAACCTTTAAGAGAAGAAAAGATAACTTGATGGAGAACAACTTGACAGAGAGACAGACAGGCCGCCGGGAAGTTCCAAAAAGAAGAAGAAAATAGTGTTTCGTTATTAGTGAAGTGTTGTCGTAATGCTGCGTTACGTAATACTCAGCGTTGTAAACCACCATCGTAAATCCTTGAACGATGGTTGGGTCGACTCTCTCTCTCTCTCTCTCTCTCTCTCTCTCTCTCTCTCTCTCTCTCTCTCTCTCTCTCTCTCTCTCTCTCAAGGTCGACACCAATAACATTTACTAACTTAGTGTTATTTATTAATCACCAACTTAAGTGTTATTTATCTACCAAAGTGAAATAGAGAGACGGAAAACTAACGCTCAAGTGTAGTGTTTCAGACGATAGCAATGACCAATTTCAAAGACGACAATTAATGAAACAAAAACCCTAATGATTTAACTAAACAAGATGAGACAAAAACACGAAGGGTTATGAAAATAAATACACATTAAAAACCTAACCTAACCTACCGTGTTGGATTCTTTAAAGTGTATTAGGAACTTAAGATGGTATTACTTTAAGACTAGTGTGACGTGTGGGGGTAGGTGGAGTGTGACGGGGGGTGTGGTTAAGTGTGACGGGGGGTGTGGTTAAGTGTGACGGGGGGTGTGGTTAAGTGTGACCGGGGGGTGGTTAAGTGTGACGGGGGGTGTGGTTAAGTGTGACGGGGGGTGTGGTTAAGTGTGACGGGGGTGTGGTTAAGTGTGGCGGGGGGTGTGGTTAAGTGTGACGGGGGGGTGGTTATTGTGTGGTAGGTGTAGTGTGATGGTGGATAAAGGTTAGTATGTTTGAATGCCTTAACTTCACCATCAGTCTAACCATAGGAGCACTTAACAACAAGGTCTCCAAGAATTAAGTTAGGTTAGGTTAGGTTAGGTTAAGTGTTGGAACAATTTTTATGTCAACGAACAAATTTATGAACGTGTAAAATTATTAAGACCTTAATGTTACGCGGGACTTTCAATACAGGTGTGACATAACGTGTGTGTTATGTGAGTTACAGGTAGGTGTTACGTGATTAATTAATGCACGTGTGAGTTAAAATCTGGTGTTACGTTACGAAATATTGAAAAAAATTGTTAGAGGACGAAACATGAGAATATTAGTGACGACAAGTTGTTTACAGGACGAATCATTATGAAAACATTAGTCACAGGATGAAACATTATGAAAACATCAGCAACAAGGTGTTTACAGGTTCAAAATTAATAAACGAGTGAGTAAGAATGAGATGGGGAACTGTAGGTGAGAGGTGAGGAGGCCAGTGTGGCGCGGCCTCACCTGCCATGAGCAGCCCCAGGGAGCCACTGCATGGGCGTGTTGGAGCTGACACTCTCCACCCTGGGAGCCACAGTCAGGATGAAGCCCAACAGATGGAGGTTCGGGGTGGTGCCCAACAGAGCCACAGTCAGGATGATGCCCAACAGAAGAGTATTGAAGATAATGCCCAACAGGTGACAGTTCAGGCTGATGCCCAACAGAGCCACACTGAGGGTGGTGCCCAACAGAGCCACACTGAGGATGATGCCCAACAGAGCCACACTGAGGATGATGCCCAACAGAGCCACACTGAGGATGATGCCCAACAGAGCCACACTGAGGATGATGCCCAACAGGCCACAGAGGGTCCAAGAGCCACTGAGGATGATGCCCAACAGAGCCACACTGAGGATGATGCCCAACAGAGCCACACTGAGGATGATGCCCAACAGAGCCACACTGAGGTTGATGCCCAACAGAGCCACACTGAGGATGATGCCCAACAGAGCCACACTGAGGATGATGCCCAACAGAGCCACACTGAGGATGATGCCCAAGAGAGGGAGACTGAAAATGATGCCCAACAACGTGGCCGTGTTGATAATGAGCCACACACAGGCACCACCACCAGCAACACTCTTAGTTATAATGATCGTTACGCTGCCAGTAGTTATAACAGGAGTCACAACTTCATTGTTCCCGACCGTGGCAGGTATTACGTCAGTAGTGGTCCAAGTGGCACTGGTAGTTATTATGAGGGTGGTGCCAATGGTGGTCGTGGTGGTATTTACTATGAGAGTGGTGCTAGTGGTAGTTATTATGGGAATGGTGCCAGTGGTAGTTATTATAGGAATGGTGCCAGTGGTAGTTATTATAGGAATGGTGCCAGTTATTATGGGAGTAGTGCCAGTGATAGCGGCACACTCAACAGCAACATTCATGGGTTCAGTGGAAGGAGAACAGACCCCCGTGAACAAGACTTCTTTATCAGGCGGCCGGGCGATGTGCCTCCTCCTGGTGGCGGTGTGTTACTACGAGGATCTACCCAGGGTCGTCTCTATAGCCTGGGAAGCAGCCTGAGCTCACTGAATGACAATCAAAGCTACAGCCGCGTCGTCCCTCGTAGTAACACCGACAGCCCTACAGGCCACAGGGACTACGACCAGGTACGGAGTGGGGTGTATCAGCGAGGTCAACAGGAAGTGCTTCGTGAGGGGGAGAGTCGTGTGTATGACCCGGGGCGTCTCCTTCAAGGTCGCCTTCAGGGTCAAACCGGCAATGAAAACTACACGAGCCGCGAATATATCACAGGTGTTGGTCGTCGTCAGGACAGAACTTCAGGTCAGCAGGTTTATATCCGTCCCCGGGAGAGTTACTACAGCCAGAGGGGCACACAGAGAAATAGTGACTCCATCTTCCTCTACCGCCGCCCCGACAGTCGTGCATCTCGTGTGTATGGTGTCCCACGAGAAGTGTCGTTGCTTATGGCTGCGTTACCTCGACAGGAGACCGGACCACTTCCTCAGAGGTCATTGCAGTCCGACCACATCTACTACCCCAGCAACGCGTCTAGGAACTCCAATTGGCACTCACGTCACCCCTTCGGCTCGTCACCTCAGGAGCAAGGCGCCTCTAACAACGGCCGATGGGTGTTAAGAAGGAACTCTCTCCTCGCTCCTCAAAACCCTCCCATGATGTCAGGTAGAGAGACACTGCTGCCTCACCTTACAGTATCACAGCCTCAGAATAATCACCCAAATAACTATCCCCGAAGACTAATAACTGGCCAATCACACCCGTCCACCACCGTCCAAAGCTCGTCACATCAAGACCTCAGAACGTCCAACTTCCCCCAACACTCCATCAGAGGTCACACACTAGGTCGCACAGAGATCTTGGGTCAAACGGGCCTCTCGAATTCATGGGGTCACACACAGCTCCCGGGATACAGCTCTCGAGGTCACGTAAGCAAAAGAGAATCCTGGAGTCAGACAGATCCAAGACTCCTACAGGACCTCACCACCAGCCCCACGGAACCTCAGGGGGACAGTAAAGGTTCTCGGGGTCTTGGAGAGCCGGTAGAACCCCGGAGACGTACACAGCTCAGAGACGACCCCCGGGGTTACACAGAGCTTCGAAGTCACATGGGTCTTTATGAGTCCCTCGAAGAGACAGGTCACGCCGAGTCCCAAAGTCCCGAGACCCGCACCCCTAGGAGTTCACAGGGTCCCATGGCCTCCCACACCAACACCCCCAGGATATCAAAAGTTCCCCAGAGCCCCCAAGACCACGGCTACGTCACCAGCAGCTCCCCAGATTCCAAGAGTCCTCTCCCCCAGCACACGTCTTTTAGTTCGGCGGACTCTTGTTGCTCCCGCCGCCACACGCCCGCTACCACGGAGAGACCCACAGTTCACCAAGCCGACTCAAGGAACTCACAGGAACCCACGAGTGTTCCAGTTTTCACGCCCAGGATCTTACAGGAGCCCTTGAGTTCTGAAGCCCAGATATTACTACGGGTTCTTGAGGCTCCTGAAGCCCACGCCAACATAGGCTCTCCTCGCTGCAGCTCTAAGACACCCCACGTCACCAAGAACATCCACGGCCACAGTGTGAACGGCCGCCGAGTGACGTGTGGCTGCGCTCACGACCCCTGCTGCTTCGTCGCCGGCTGCCACTTCGACTGGCTCTCTGCTGCCGTCAGGAGGATCAACTGGAAATTCTGTAAGTGTAAGGTTGTGAGGGTGTATGGTGTTAAGTTAGGTTAGGTTAGGTGAGTCATGTTACTTTAAGGCTAGGTTAGCGTTAGGGTGGTTAGATTAGGTTAGGTTAGCGTTAGGGTGGTTAGGTTAGGTTAGCGTTAGATTAGGTTAGCGTTAGGGTGGTTAATCTTCAGTTGAAATATGCTGACGGGGTTTGGGCGCTGAATCATAAGTTGCCCCAGAAAATGAAAGAACAAAAATGTACCGTATATACTCTCACCGATAATGATTTTAGATTATTCTAGGTATATACAGCACAGGGTATATCTCCGGTATAAGACAGTGGTATACTTTTTCCAGCTTCGTGTCGGCGTGTATAATGGTATATCGTGCTGTCGTGGCCGCCGCTCTGGTCGTGTAAACAGGGGTGAAATTTTTACCATCTAGTGCGCCTGCGGTCCAGCTTCGATTTCTGCTGAGGAGGAGGAGGAGGAGGATGGTTTAGGTTTACAGCGTTGAGGACGATGGTTTAACCATTTCGTCCTCTAAGGGTAAAAAACAAAAAACATAAAAACATGAAATTTCTGCCTCATTAAATCCACACACGCACAGGTATGCACACACACACACACACACACACACACTTGACTAGACCACAATTTAAAGATCGACCAGCACGGCCACAGATACGTACAGTGTGAATTTAGTGTGTCAGGGAGGAGAGGGTGACGGGGGCTAGTGTTTCACCCTTTCACTCTTCTCCCTGGTCACCCTGTCATGTTCCATTAATACCCCCTCCCCCTCTCTCCCCCTTCCTGGCCAATTTCCATCACTACACGTGACTCTTTCTTTGGTAATGGCAATTATGGTGGATTCTGTTCTGTACTGAAAATAATGTGTTGGTTGTTGTTGTTGTTGGTGGCGATGGTGGTGGTGGTGTTGTTATTGTTGTGGTAGTAATC
Source organism: Homarus gammarus (assembly GCA_958450375.1). Taxonomy (NCBI): domain Eukaryota; kingdom Metazoa; phylum Arthropoda; class Malacostraca; order Decapoda; family Nephropidae; genus Homarus; species Homarus gammarus. Next base: position 422,163 of record CAUDMG010003568.1, on the reverse strand, counting down.
GTTCCTTCAATAGGTGTCTTGTTGAATTAACAGGTCATAATATTCTTTAATCCATAGGCACTGTATGTTGTGGTAGGTGATGACACTATTACTGATGCTGTCCTCACTTTGGTATTGGCACTGTAACTGTTAGTCCTCACTTGGTAGTGGCACTCGACAGACACGATCATATCCTGTGACAGAACAGAGACAGTGTGAGAGGGGTAGGTATAGGTAGGTAGGATGGAAGAGGCATTATCACCCAATCCATGACAAAAAACGAAGAAGGGAGGGTAGATTCCTATACCAAAGTGAGAGAGAGATCGTACGGAAAAGGCGAGGGGAGAGGTAGTATCAATCGCCCATCCCGTGACAGGAGACAGCAGGGAGTATAGTATCGTGCATCAGATAGCGACAGGTCGTATTAAGCCTGGCTGATAAGGGAGGAGATAAGAGGGAGACATCGTTTACCTGTCGTGTTAGTGTGGCGATGATAGTGTTGGGGGCGGGGCGGGACGGGACGGGACGGGGCGTTGTTATTATTACCATGGTTGCATATTTTAACACGATGGAGGGAGGGAGGGCGGGCTGTCTTCATGGTGTGAGGTGGGGTGGTGGGTAGTGGTGGGTGGTAGTGGAGAGGGAAAAAAGTGGTGTAGAATGGTACAGGTCACGAGGTCATGGTACAGGAGGTCATGGTAGAGGTCACGAGGTCATGCGTCATGGTAGAGAGAGTCAGGTGGTCAATGGAGTCACAAGATCCCCCTTCCTCTCCCTCTTCCCCTCTCCCCCTCCCAAGTTATTATCAGACTAATTGGTGGGAAACAATGCATAAATTGGTAGTTAATTACAGAGGGCGGCGAGAGGTGGAACTATGACGCCGCCTCAGGGTAGGGCAGTGGGCGTAGGTAAGGGTGTGTGGGTGTGAGGGTATGGGTGTGTGGATGAGGATGAGGATCTGGGTGAGGGTGTGGATTTGGTGGTGGTCTTGGCGTGGATTCTTACTCTGCATTACGGTGTATTTTTCCTCGTAAATATAACTATAAAATCGTACGTTTCTTGGTCAGGATTTTCAAAGGATCGTAAGTTAAATTTTTCCCCATATCTGGATTGGGGAGAGGGGGTTAGGGTAGGGGTGACTAGGAGGTGGGGGGAGGAGGATCTAACCGTATCAGTGCCAACCGTTGGAGTGGGTGAGTGAGTAGTAATAGTGCCAATATTGACAACCCAGAAGGAGGAGAGATGTGATGTCCCCTGTCAGAGTGCCAGGGGTGTGTGTGTGTGTGTGTGTGTGTGTGTTTTGGGATAGTACTGGTATGAGGATAGATAATCTGTAAGAGTGCCGGTACAATGTTACGGGGATGGTTTCGTTGTAGTGCCAATGTAGAGGATAGATTGTGTCTGTTAGTGCCAGTATGAATGGGGTATTGTCTGTATGAGTGCCACTATTTGGGGAATAATGTCTGTATGAGTGCCACTATTGGGGGGGATTGTATGAGTGCCACTGTATCTGTTTGAGCCAATGTAGATGGTCTCTGTAATAGTGCCAGGATTGAGAATATCTATGAGGGCAAGTGCCGGTAATGGTGCCTCACTCTCTCTCGTTGGCCAGGCTCATACGGGGGCACGAGGCATGGTGAGGGTGCCAGTGGACGCTGTCATTGGATCAATCAAAGGTTTGGCATCGTCGCGTGGTGCCAGGTTTATATGGCCCCCCATCCTGGACCCTTGCCAGTATGGGTGTGGCACTGAAGGGGGGAGGGGGTGAGGATAGAGGGAAGGTGAGGGTAGAGGGAAGGTGAAAGGCAGGGAAGGTGAGGGTAGAGGGAAGGTGAGGGTAAAGGGAAGGTGAGGGTAGAGGGAAGGTGAAAGGCAGAGAATGTGAGGGTAGAGGGAAGGTGAGGGTAGAGGGAAGGTGAAAGGCAGGGAAGGTGAGGGTAGAGGGAAGGTGAAAGGCAGGGAAGGTGAGGGTAGAGGGAAGGTGAAAGGCAGGGAAGGTGAGGGTAGAGGGAATGTGAGGGTAGAAGGAAGGTGAAAGGCAGGGAAAGTGAGGGTAGAGGGAAGGTGAGGGTAGAGGGAAGGTGAGGGTAGAGGGAAGGTGAGGGGGAGTATTTGTGTTTCCTGCCTGTGTGTGTTATTATCCAACTCAATTTACTATTTTATTTTTCTCTCTATTTCAGGTAAGTACTCGGCCACGTGTCCTTCAGTTCATCAAAGAGTTATGTGACGCTACCGTTTGTGAGTAGGATGCTGTGTTTATCTACCTGTGTTTATATACCTGACTATAGCCGCCACTACCATCACCTCTACCACTGACGCAGCCGCTGCTCTCATCGCTGCTGCTGCCACCCTCTTCTTCCTCTTCCCTCCTCTTACCTCCTCTTCCTTCTCTCCTCTTTCTCCTCCTCTCTCCATCGCCCCAAGCTTATCTGGTGATGGCGTCTGGGAGTCGTCCTCATTAGGTTTCCATCGTGAATAACAGCGTGTCCTCCTCCTCCTCCTCCTCCTCCTCCATACGACATTCATTACTGATGGTTCACAGATCACAGCTGTCGTGTGTGTGTGTGTGGTCTACTCCCTGGCATTGTTGTGGATATAGGTCGCACTCTGGCTCAGGTATGGCACTGGTCTATAGGTGTGGCACTGTTCATAGAATAAGGATAAGAGGGACAATAATAATAAAGATCATCATTATTCTCTTTCGTTATCTCTTCCTTTCTTTATCGTCTCTCACCTCATCTCGTTTCCTTGGCTACATCTTCCCCTTCTGTCCTATTTCTTCCCTTCTCTTCTATTTCCCCTCTTTGATTGTTCCTCCCCTTTTGTCTTCTCCCTCTGCTTCTTCTTCTTAACCTTCTCTGCGTTTCCCTCATTCTTCTTCGTCTGCCTTGCTCTTCTCTCTTCTTCGTGATCTCCTTCTTCTTTCCTTCCTTCATCATTATCTTCCCTTTCCTCCTCACCTTCTCCTCTTCTTCCTCCTCCTCCTCTTCGTCTCCTCTTACCTCCTCTTCCTCCCCTCTCCTCCCATCTTCCTCTCCTCCTCCTCTCCTCGTCTTGCCCGTATCATGCATCGCTCGTGGTGATTAATATAGCGTGATCACCTTACCTGGTCCCTGAAGCACACCTGAACGACACCAGAATTCATTACCTGGTTCCCGTCTCACCTGTCTCCTTCCTTGCCTCCCTCCTCCTCCTCCTCTCTCATCACTTCTGGCTTTCTCCTTCCCTCCTTACGTCCTTCTAACCCTCCTTCCTTACCGCACCCCACCCCCCTACCGCACCCCACCCCCCTACCGCACCCCCTCCTACCGCACCCCCCCCACCCCCCCTCTCTCTCATTGTGGGTTTCATAACTCTCTCGTTGTTCTTATACACTTTGTCCGTCCGTCCGTCTGTCTACTTGTTTCCGTCTGTCAGTGTTTTTGCGTCTTGCTCATGTCATAAAGTGTATTTTTGCGTCGTTCTTCCGTCGCTTTCGTGGTTTATGGCCGCTCCACCCAGGCGGAGTCACGCAGCCATCGCCCTTGTCTGTCTGTCTGTCTGTTTTTACCTCTTTCCTCCCATCTCTCACTCCCTTGTCCCTCGCTCCTTCCCTCACTTTCCACCGACTCTAACCACCCCCCCCCCTCTACCGCCCCCTTCTCCCCCCTCCACTGTCCCCCTTCTCTCCCCTCCACCGCCCCCCTTCTCCCTCCTCCACCGCCCCCCTTCTCCCCCCTCCACCGCCCCCTTCTCCCCCCTCCACCGCCCCCCTTCTCCCCCCTCTACCACCCCCTTCTCCCTCCTCCACCGCCCCCCTTCTCCCCCTTTCCCAGTTCTCCTTCTTCAGCCCCACCAAGCGTTCACAACCACTAGAGGACTAAGCAGCCCCCACCCCCAGCTTCCCCAGCCCCCTCCCCCAGCCTCTTCCCTTTAACACAACATGACAGGAGCCAAATTCCAGGTCTGTGGAGGCTGGTGGCCACGGCTCAGAGGATGAAAGGGAGCCAACCCTCTCTCTCTCTCTCCTGTACTGGGGGCGACGAGGTGTGGTGATACGGCGCTACACACACACACACACGTCAGGAGGGATGGGGGGGGGGGGGGGAGGGGGTTATACCATACCCCTTCGTCGTCTCATGAAGGTGAAGATCCAGGTTGACATTTTGCAGAAGGTTGTTGCTGTGGAGGTGACGTCACGCCCCTCGTCTGACTTGACATCTCGCGGGTGGAGGCACTGTGGCAAGGGGGGCTGCTGACAACACCCCTGGCCTGGTTTCCTGTGTGGGGGGTGTTGGAGGGGTTTAGGGGGAGGGGAGGGGGGGGGGTTAAGGAGAGAAGGGGGAGGTTAGGTTAGGTTAAATCAGGGTAAGTTATTTCGCTAAACCAGGACAAGGTGTTAGATTGAGTCAGGTTAAATCATCCCAGCTTAAGGTAGGTCAGGTTAAACGACGTTAAGTTAAGTCGAGTTATTACGTTTAATCACAGTTAAGTTGTTACGTTTAATCAGGTCAAGTTAGCCCAGGTGAGGTCAGGTGTGTGTGTCGGTCGCCAAGTGAAGCCCAATGTAGCGTGTGGCGTCCCCCCTCCCCCCCCTCCCTCCCCCCTCCCCCCTCCCCCTAGTAATACTTACCACACATGTTTACACAACACATATCTCTTCCTTCTCTCTCACCTCCCTCCTCCCCCCCCCCTCACCTCCCCCCTCCTCCCTCATTCTCTCAACCATAACAACAGGTAAGGAGGCTTCATTGGCTCTTAATTGGGTCTTTAGTGGGTGGTCACTGTACTGGTAAATGGGGAAAATATATCTTTATTTTTTGTTCTTCTAAATTTTCCTTCAAACTAAGAATATTGGGTTAATTTTCTTCTCCACTCGGTATATTCGCTGGTATATAGACGGTACGGTATTAATTGGTATACAGTCCGGTAGAACCAATTAGTCATCTATTTACATCAGAAACACGTAATAGAACTAACTAGCCACCTAGCTAATAGCATCAATAGAACCACCTAATAGAACCACCACTAGCTTGAACCAGTCAGTCAGGAGGAGCAGAACCCATCGTCATTTTCACATGGTTGGTCCCTTCAGTAATTGGGTTCCCTTCGTCAGGCAGCACCGGGAACCACCTATAGTGCACCCCCAATTCGTCTTCTTCACCTAATAGGACGACTTTTATTTTTTTCTTTAAACAAATTTTTCCGTCGAGGGGGATTTTATTTTTACGTTATGGGATTTTTGTTTTAGTGAAGGGGGTAGTGTGGATGGGATGAGGCGTGTGGATAGTATGGATGGGATGAGGTGTGTGGGTGGCGTGGATGGGATGAGGTGTGTGGGTTGCGTGGATGGGCGTGTGGATAGTGTGGATGGGACGAGTGAGGAAGGATGGAACTAGCTATTGGCTGTGGTCACTGGACAGCTTGACTGACGCATGTTAGGGCGCTGGCACTTCCTGGTTGTGGCACTGGTAGGCGAGGGCTAGATGGCACTGTTGGTGGGAAGGGCTAGGTGGCACTGTTGGTGGAAAGGGCTAGGTGGCACTGTTGGTGGGAAGGGCTAGGTGGCACTGTTGGTGGGAAGGGCTGGGTGGCACTGTTGGTGGGAAGAGCTAGGTGGCACTGTTGGTGGGAAGGGATAGGTGGCACTGGTACCCTTTTATTATTACACAGTGCCACCTCGTCGGCATCCACTCCGTTTTGTCCTAACCCAACGTGGCACTCTTACCATTACCCCGTGTCTGGCTCCCTCTGTAAATGGTTTACCTCTGTCTGGCACCATTCCTCCCTGTTCCATCTCATTATTGCACTCTTCCGGCACTTCTCCCTCCCCCCCCCCACCCCTCCAGAACTGGCTAACCTTTCCATGAATTGAACTTTTCCGTCACATCTCTTCCGTGACCTTGGCTCTCTTTTCCATAGTGACTGTCCACCATGGCACCTCTTCCATGTCCTTGCCTCCCCTTTCCATACTAACTACCATGGCACCTCTCCCATAATCTACCTTCCCCCTTTCCATACTGACTGTCCACCATGGCACCTATTCCACATCGTAGTGGCACCATTCCCGACCAGAGAGGTGGTACTGATCCTCTTCCTTCCGGGGTTCTGTTGTACATTTGTTTGTTAGTGCCATGTGGGGGTGGCACTTAATTACTCGTGCAGGTGTAGGGTGTCCAGGTGTGTAGTGGTGGATGGTGTTGGACAGGTGTGTAGTCGTGAACACTGATTAGCATGTGTGTGGTGAGTTAACGATGCACCATACACGATAAACACCTAATTAGGGACAAATCGTTCGGTAATTAAGGGTTTTGCAATTATCTATAGTTAGGTAATTACGGTTTGTTAGCTAATGACTTACTTCTTGTCGAGTTGTATTTAAGTTAAGTGAATCCGGTGACAGTGTGCGGATAGGGAGAGGAATTTTTAATTAATTTTTTTACACATGATTTAAATAATTTTTTTTTTTGTGGTGAAGTTAGGGTACGTGTGGGTTAGGTTAGGTTTGCTCTCTCTCTCTCTCTCTCTCTCTCTCTCTCTCTCTCTCTCTCTCTCTCTCTCTCTCTCTCTCTCTCACACACACACAACTGACTTCCTTAAACACCTGCACATACCTGGGACTCGCCAAACCCGCCTGACAGATGTAGCTGCCTTACAACTGACCTTCTAAGGGTCTAGTGAGCGCACGTGTCTAGCACATATCTGGCTTTGGCCCGGACACACACACACACACAGGTGACACTTGCCAGGTTTCCTCTACATGCCATTATAACCCTTATCCCTCTCACGTGTAGAGGCGAGAATACCTCCGTCCACATCCAGAGCCCCGTGAAGTCATGGTGATAAGTATAACAGGTGTTTTACAGGTGTGTTATGCCTAAGACAGGTGCGTTGTATCCATTATAGGTCATTTTTTTGTTTTACAGGTGTGTTTTGTGTTACATATACGACAGATTTGTTGGTAATATTGTTGAACAGGTGTATTTTGCGGCGCAGGTGTAGTATGGCTGATTGTTATTAGTGCAGGTGTGATGATCAGGCAGTCTCTCTCTCTCTCTCTCCTCTCTCTCTCTCCTCTCTCTCTCTATCGTCTCCCTCCTCTCCTTGTAACCAGTAAATCCCTGGTGAAGGTGACCCGGGTATAGGTAATTGATAGGTTGACCTTCTCCCCACTCACTCGTGGTATTCCGGATCGTGTGTAGGTCCAGATAATCCTCACCAGGGTCGAGAGGCAGGTATGGGGAAGGGCAGGCTGGGGGGGGGGGGGTGGCAGGCTGGGGAGAGGCAGGCTGGAGGCAGGTATGGGGAAGGGCAGGCTGGGGGGTGGCAGGCTGGGGAGAGGCAGGCTGGAGGCAGGTATGGGGAAGGGCAGGCTGGAGGCAGGTATGGGGAAGGGCAGGCTGGAGGCAGGTATGGGGAAGGGCAGGCTGGGGGTGGCAGGCTGGGGAGAGGCAGGCTGGAGGCAGGTATGGGGAAGGCAGGCTGGGGGGGTGGCAGGCTGGGGAGAGGCAGGCTGGAGGCAGGTATGGGGAAGGGCAGGCTGGGGGGTGGCAGGCTGGGGAGAGGCAGGCTGGAGGCAGGTATGGGGAAGGGCAGGCTGGGGGGGTGGCAGGCTGGGGAGAGGCAGGCTGGAGGCAGGTATGGGGAAGGGCAGGCTGGGGGGTGGCAGGCTGGGGCGAGGCAGGCTGGAGGCAGGTATGGGGAAGGACAGGCTGGGGGGGGTGGCAGGCTGGGGAGAGGCAGGCTGGAGGCAGGTATGGGGAAGGGCAGGCTGGGGGGTGGCAGGCTGGGGAGAGGCAGGCTGGAGGCAGGTATGGGGAAGGGCAGGCTGGAGGCAGGTATGGGGAAGGGCAGGCTGGAGGCAGGTATGGGGAAGGGCAGGCTGGGGGTGGCAGGCTGGGGAGAGGCAGGCTGGAGGCAGGTATGGGGAAGGCAGGCTGGGAGAGGTAGGATGGAGGAAGCAGGCTGTGGGGGGGGGGGGGTGATCCAGTCCAAAACGTGGTCATTTGTATAGGTTAGGTGATTACAGTAGTCTCTCTCTCTCTCTCTCGGCCAGTAGTTATCTCAGTCCCGCCCGGCATGTGGAGGATGAGGGTGTTGGAGGGTGGAGGATGAGGGTGTTGGAGGGTGAAGGTGGAGGATGAGGGTGTTGGAGGGTGAAGGTGGAGGATGAGGGTGTTGGAGGGTGAAGGTGGAGGATGAGGGTGTTGGAGGGTGAAGGTGGAGGATGAGGGTGTTGGAGGGTGAAGGTGGAGGATGAGGGTGTTGGAGGGTGAAGGTGGGGGTTGTAGGATGTTGGAGGATGATAGGTGGTGACGGAGAGAGAGAGAGAGAGAGAGAGAGAGAGAGAGAGAGAGTAGGTAGGGGAGGCGGGATGGAGGAAGAATGGAGCCTATTGATGGCCACTCAATATCCACTTACCTCCCTATCTTCCCTATCTTACCTCCCTATCCACCTGACCCTCTCCTTACCTATCCCCCCTTACCTTACTTTCCCATTTACCTGTTTTAGCTACCTATCTACCTGTCTTGACTACCTATCTTACCTCACTACCTATTTTACCTAATTAACCTGTCACCCAAACTTTAGCTACCTAGGTACCTTACTGTGTGTGTGTGTGTGTGTGTGTGTGTGTGTCCTCCAACTGCCTAGGAAGGGGAGTGGGGAGGAGGGGAGACAGTTAGAAGAGGGTTTAGAGGTTAGGGGGGAAGGTATATAGGGGAGGGGGGTAAATGACGTCAGTAGCAGGCAATTGGCGTGATGGCTGGGGATGAGTGAATTCCGGCCCAATCAGATCTTACGTCGCTAGCTCTACGTAATCTCTCTCTCTCTCCTCTCTCTCTCTCTCTCTCTCTCTCTCTCGTCTCTCTCTCTCTCCTCTCTCACACCATTGCCAAAACCACTACTGCAACCACACACCACCACACCATTACCACCACACTATCACCATTATTTACAACTCTCCTCCCCCATCAAGAAAATACATTAGTCACTTCTAAAAACTAGTCGCATCACGTTTTTTGTGGTCAGTTAGAAGATAAATTTTCACTTCCCGGTAGAGAGGATCATTAGTCCTGTTTTACTGCCGCTGTACGTTTTCTGTGAGGCTTATAGACGTTGTAGTAGTCGTAATAGTACTGTAGTAGAAGAATATAAAGATGTTTATTATAATACTCACCTGACAATACTTCCCTTCTACTATATCTTGTGGCCTCAAACCTCCGTATGGACTCTGTTGGCGAGGCTTTAATTACCGAGTGACTGCTGGCGGGTTTACCAAGCGTTCTCCGATCACCTGATAAATTGATAATGGTTGTTTGTATTGCCGGGGAGTAGAGACTTGATTGTTGAGGGAAGGAGGGTAGTTGGTGTGATGGAGGGAGGGAGGGAGAGTAGTTGGTGTGATGGAGGGAGGGAGGGAGGGAGGGTAGTTGGTGTGATGGAGGGAGGGAGGGAGGGAGGGAGGGTAGTTGGTGTGATGGAGGGAGGGAGGGAGGGAGGGTAGTTGGTGTGATGGAGGGAGGGAGGGAGGGAAGGAGGGTAGTTGAATGTTGGTGTGATGGAGGGAGGGAGGGAGGGAGGGAAGGGAAGGAGGGTAGTTGAATGTTGGTGTGATGGAGGGAGGGAGGGAGGGAAGGGAAGGAGGGTAGTTGAATGTTGGTGTGATGGAGGGAGGGAGGGAAAGGGAAGGGAAGGGAAGGGAAGGGAAGGAGGGTAGTTGAATGTTGGTGTGATGGAGGAAGGGAGGGAGGGAGGGAAGGGAGGGAAGGGAAGGAGGGTAGTTGAATGTTGGTGTGATGGAGGGAGGGAGGGAAGGTAGTTGAATGCTGCAGTAAAGGATGAAAATAAATTGAATGTTGATGCATCCACGCACTCGTGCAGCTAATCATCCCACATGCTCAGTCAACCACTCACTAGTCCAGTTAACCACCCACCCACCCACCCATTCACTCAACCAGATAATTTCAGGAGGGGGCGGCGGCACACCCTTCCTCTGCACGTGGGTCTGTTTGTTGTCGTCACGTCAGCTGATCAGTGGCGCGCGAGACCCCCTCCACTCTCCTCTACCCCTTTCCCTACCCCCATTTTTCTACCCTACCTCCCTTTTTCTACCCCACCCCCCTTTCTCTACCCCACCTCCCTTTCCCTACCCCCATTTCTCTACCCTACCTCCCTTTCTCTACCCCACCTCCCTTTCTCTACCCCACCCCCCCTTTTTCTCCCTCTCTACCCCCTTTTCTCTACCTTTTTCCTCTCCGCCCTTTCTCTACTCCCCTCCCCCCATACCCCCTTATCCCCTACCCCCTCCCTCTCCTATCATCCATTATACACCATCTACTCTATAATCCTATTTTGCTCTACCTCACACGAGATGAGTATGAGGGTGCACAATTAACTAGCTGTTGTCCCCCTCCAAGTCACATTAGATCAAGGAAATTCATCAGTACAGACAGACGCTAAATATAAAGTCGATGGCCGTTATATTTTATGGTTTTTGGCTCCTCGTCTATCTGTAGAGAGGGGGGGAGGGGGGGGGGAACCATCAAGGGTAGTGAGAGTGGTGATACCTGTCTGTTAGGGGTTGATTAATGCCCCTTCTACAGGTAGGTGCTGATCCCCTATACATTTTAATATAGAGCCAGGGTGAGTTTTTGTTGTTTATGGTTGGTCCTATGTTTTATTGGTGACAGGGGGAGGGGATAGGTAGGTAGACAGGAATAGGTGGAAGGGACTGCTCGGGATATCACCACTATAGCCACGGTGATGCGGTTGATGGGACACGCTGCTTCGTCCACCCACACGAGCGAGGGTGTGGGGAGTGTCTCGTGTGGGAGGTGGTTGGTACCTTGGCCTGGCTGTGTGATCTACGGCCTAGTTGATGATAGGCTGTGGTGGAGGAGGGTACTGGTGGAGGGAGGGAGGGGAGGTTAGATAAGGAGGGTAGGGGAGGGTACTGGTACTTAAGAATAAAGAGTGAGGGAGGGAGCCTGGTCTTCATGGTCTCATGTCCGTCTGGGCCATAACCTCACTTGGGACCATTCAGAACTGGGGCCTATCAGGACTGGGGGTCTCCTAGGAAGGGCCCGTATGGGGGGCGTAAACAAATGATAGATAGATTAGTGTATAGATAAAAAGAATATTAGGATGAAGGAAATAGAATAAAGGAGAGAGGGGGAAGGAAGAGAAGAGAAGGAGTGTATAAGGGAAATGAAGAGAAGGGTAGGTAGGGATTGGATGCTGGTTGAGAGAGAGAGAGAGAGGGAGAGAGAGAGAGATCCCCGGTGTGTGGGTGTTTCCTCAGGGGCCGTATAGATTAATCTCCTGGTGCTTGACAGATGCATAAAGTCACCCGTTCATCCTTGACGGGGAAGATTAATGCTGCCTCGTGTGTGTGTGTGTGTGTGTGTGTGGGGAGGAGGCAGGCAGGCAGGCAGGCCGGCCGGCCGGCCAGGTAGGTTGACAGGGTAGGGTAGTGAGAGTGGTAGGACAAGGAAAGGCAGGGCCGGGTATAGGGGAAGGTAGGTAGCTAGGTAGGGCAGGGCAGGCAGGGCAAAGAAGGGTAGGGCAGGCAGGGCAAGGAAGGGTAGGGCAGGCAGGGCAAGGAAGGGTAGGGCAGGCAGGGCAAGGAAGGGTAGGGCAGGCAGGGCAAGGAAGGGTAGGGCAGGCAGGGCAAGGAAGGGTAGGGCAGGCAGGGCAAGGAAGGGTAGGGCACGCAGGGCAAGGAAGGGTAGGGCACGCAGGGCAAGGAAGGGTAGGTCACGCAGGGCAAGGAAGGGTAGGTCACGCAGGGCAAGGAAGGGTAGGTCACGCAGGGCAAGGAAGGGTAGGGTAGGCAGGCAGGCAGGGCAAGGAAGGGTAGGGCAGGCAGGGCAAGGAAGGGTAGGGCAGGCAGGGCAAGGAAGGGTAGGGCAGGCAGGCAGGCAGGGCAAGGAAGGGTAGGGCAGGCAGGCAGGGCAAGGAAGGGCAGGCAGGCAGGCAGGCAGGCATCCCTCTTAAGCGTGGGCCGTCAGCAATGAGACAATGACTAGGTTCCTGTGTCTCTCTACTACCTCCTCCGTCACCACCCCTCACCATCCCTCACTACCCCTCACCACCCCTCACCAGCCCTCACCACCCCTCACCAGCCCTTACTAGCCCATACTGTCCCTCACTACCCCTCACCACCCCTCACTAGCCCTCACCAGCCCTCACTAGCCCTCACCAGCCCTCACTAGCCCTCACCAGCCCTTACTAGCCCATACTGTCCCTCACCACCCCTTACCACCCCTCACTACCCCTCACCAGCCCATACTGTCCCTCACCACCCCTTACCACCCCTCACCAGCCCTCACCGCTCCTCACCACCCCTCACCACCCCTTACTGTCCCTCACCATCCCTCACTACCCCTCACCACCCCTTACCACCCCTCACCACCCCTTACCAGCCCTTACCAGCCCTCACCAGCCCTTACTAGCCCTTACTCTTCCTCATCATCCCTTACCAGCCCTCACCACCCCTCACCACCCCTCACCAGCCCTCACCAGCTCTCACCAGCCCTCACCACCCCTCACCACCCCTCATCCACAATCCCCCTCACTTTCTTCCTCTCCAGTCACTTTTATTCTCCTCCTCCTCTTCCTCCTCACCATTCATGCCACCCAGCGCTCTCTCTCTCTCTCTCTCTCTCTCTCTCTCTCTCTCTGCTCTCTTCTCTCTCTCTCTCTCTCTCTCTCTCTCTCTCTCTCTCTCTCTCTGTCTCTCTCTCTAACACAGGTACAGTTGTTGATATTAATAAAGGTAGAGAGAGAGAGAGAGCTTTAAATAATAATAATAGTAACTCCTCTTGTACATTATTCCAAGGCCGTGTATCTTGTTAGCTTAACTTGGTCTTGTGCAATGATGTAGTGATTTTATTTATTGTTTTATTTCTTTGGTGTTATTTTATTTATTCATTTTATTTGTGTTGTTTTATTATTTATTTATTTATTGATTTGTTTTTTTTTATTCGTCGTTGTAGGTTTGTTGTTATTCTTCATTAGGTATTGTCTTCTAGGTCTTATTTATCATCGTTTATCTCTCCTCTCCCTACTGTTATTACCCTTGTGTCTGTTTGTCTGTTTTTGTTATCGTTGAGCAGTGTGTTGTTCAGTTGGTGAGATTTGGCTTAATAGTTCGCGTCCATTGTGTTCGTTAAATCCTTTTGTTGTTCTTTTAATTGGTTATGCACATCACGTTTTCTTCTACCCCGCTGCCTCCTCCTCCTCCTCCTCCTCATAATGCCTCTTCCTTCTCGTGTTTCGTCCCTCCTCCTCATCCTGCCTGCCTCCTCCTCCTCCTCCTCCTCCTCCTCCTCTTCCTTCTCGTCTTCCTTCCTCCTGCTCCCCCTTCCGTCCTCCTCCCCCCTTCCCTCTTCCTCCTACGTATATAACTTAACTAACACACACTATCAAGGCTGGTGCTGGATGCTGCTAGGTGCTGGTGGCTAGACTGACTGCTGGTGGTGGCTAGACTGGCTGGCTGCTGGTGGCTAGACTGGCTGGCTGCTGGTGGCTAGACTGGCTGCTGGCTGGCTAGACTGGCTGCTGGTGGCTAGACTGGCTGCTGGCTGGCTAGACTGGCTGCTGGTGGCTAGACTGGCTGCTGGTGGTTAGACTGGCTGCTGGTGGCTAGACTGGCTGGCTGCTGGTGGCTAGACTGGACTGGACTAGGCAGGCATGTGAAAGGTCTCCAAACAGGTTCTTGGTTATCACATGGTTTTACAAGCAGCTCCAGACCTCCATCATTAAGGTGTTGGGTCTGCTACTGCCGGCGGGTCTCCTCCTCCTCCTCTTCCCTTCGTGTTATGTGGCAGAAGACTCGGGTGCTGAGGTGTGTGTGGAGGAAGGGGGTGTTGTGTGTGTAGGGGAGGTCTCAAGCTGTTACCCTGTATGACGCCTGATGGTTATGGCGATGGATGGATGGGTTAGGTTAGGTCTCTCTCTCTCTCTCTCTCTCTCTCTCTCTCTCTCTCTCTCTCTCTCTCTCTCTCTCTCTCTCTCGGTGTTAGGATAATAATAATAATGGGAATGATAACAATAATGAAAGGATGACAATTATAATGATCGTAATAATATGAATGATGAGAAGAACAGGAAGAGTAAAACAAGAACAACAAGAACAAATGACATAAAGGACAAGGGCATGAAGAACAACAATAAATATAGTGGATAAGAGCAAGAATACGAAGAACAAGAGCATAAAAAACAAGAATATGAACAAAAACAACAAGAACATATGAGAGATCACGGGTAAGGTCTGGTCTGCCATTAACCTAGCACATCCAAGAGTGAACTGTAGGTATGTCTCCAAATAAGTGAGGTACCTCCCTGTTGACCTGAGGGACGCCATCTCCTCCTCCTCACCTCTCCTCTACCTACCACTGGAAAACCCGTTCATATCCATTTTGTCTTCTGTAGTCTTATCATTATCCACACGTGTTAAATGTTTTTATCCACGCGTGTTAAGTGCTATTATCCTCACCTGATCAATCCTATTATCCACACCTGTTAAGCGCTATTATCCACACTTTATTATCCACACCTGTTAAATGTTATTATTCACCCCTGTTAAATGTTTTTATCCACACCTGTCCAACACCATTATCCATACACCTGCACAGTTCTCTAACAAAGGTTCTGGATATCACACACACAACACACTACCTGTCCTCATCCAGGTCGAAAATAATTTACCACCACACGTGTTTTGTTGCTGGTGCGCCTCTTGTCACCCGTGCGCCGCCCCTCAGTCTCAATTATTCACACCTGTCCGGCGCCATTACCTTCACACGTGTACAGTTCTAACCGGTTCGGCCAGGTTGATTTGATTATATTCATTAGGGTACCGTGGCTTCAAACACCTTTTATCCAGGTATGTTGTTAGTGGTTTAAAGAAAAGATCGATTGGATCCCTTTATCTATCGGTTGAACTTGAGGGGGGGGGGGGCTGTCTGTCCAGTTGTGATGTTGTTGCGACTGGTGACTGTATTGTGTTTATTTGTATGATTAAAGTATGTGTGTGCATTTGTATGTATATATGTATGGGTGTCTATGTATGTATAGGTGTCTGTATGTACTGTATGTATCTGTGTGTGTGTGTGTCGTCCAGGAAACAGGTCAGTGTCGTGTAGGTGTTCCGGATGTTGTCTACCCAGCAGTAATTGGGGACTTGGATGTTAATCGATTTGTGGATCGTGTTCCGGGGTAATGGTTAGCCAGTGCAGTCGGCGAGTTGTCCGGTCTTCTCGGACTATTCCTTGACACTGGGTCATGCAGCTCGTTAACTCAGGGTGTGGTTGTTGTGTTGGCGACAGCTTCTACACCTTAAACAAATTCACGCCTAGGTGGCCCTTGGGCCGGCCATCCTCGTTACATAGGGGCAACCATTATTATGTATGTATGTATGTATGTGAAAGTTACTCTGTGTACACCAAGTAACCAACCCACGTGTGTGTGTACAGTAGTATATATGTCAGTGTATGTATGCATGTCGGTGTAAGCATGTGTGTGAGTATGTATATTAATATGTATATGCGAGGTACTGAAAATTCTGCTTAAGTTCAGGGTATAGCTTGTAGGAGGGAGTGTTGGAGGGAGTGTTGGAGCTAGGTGGGTGTTGGAGGGAGTGTTGGAGCTAGGTGGGTGTTGGAGGGAGTGTTGGAGCTAGATGGGTGTTGGAGGGAGTGTTGGAGCTAGGTGGGTGTTGGAGGGAGTGTTGGAGCTAGGTGGGTGTTGGAGGGAGTGTTGGAGCTAGGTGGGTGTTGGAGGGAGTGTTGGAGCTAGGTGGGCGTTGGAGGTAGGTGGGTGTTGGAGGGAGTGTTGGAGCTAGGTGGGCGTTGGAGGTAGGTGGGTGTTGGAGGGAGTGTTGGAGCTAGGTGGGTGTTGGAGGGAGTGTTGGAGCTAGATGGGTGTTGGAGGGAGTGTTGGAGCTAGGTGGGTGTTGGAGGGAGTGTTGGAGCTAGGTGGGTGTTGGAGGGAGTGTTGGAGCTAGGTGGGTGTTGGAGGCAGGTGGTGTTGGAGGGAGTGTTGGAGCTAGGTGGGTGTTGGAGGGAGTGTTGGAGCTAGGTGGGTGTTGGAGGTAGGTGGGTGTTGGAGGGAGTGTTGGAGCTAGGTGGGTGTTGGAGGGAGTGTTGGAGCTAGATGGGTGTTGGAGGGAGTGTTGGAGCTAGGTGGGTGTTGGAGGGAGTGTTGGAGCTAGGTGGGTGTTGGAGGCAGGTGGTGTTGGAGGCAGGTGTGGTCACAGGTATCGTGAAGGTGTTTAATAAGTCGGTCATGCCCTTGTTATTGTCACCAGCCCTCCCACCAATGTTGATGATGAACCCCGACCAGTTAACACGTCGATGGTGGTAAGAATAATAATAATAATAATAATAATAATAATAATAATAATAATAATAATAATAATGAGTAAAAATAATCGAAGGGATATTTTTATTTATTTTCGAATGACTTGACTAATTTAATATGATAAAATTACTGATAAGATGTTGACAGATAAAGAATTATCGGTCATTATCTGTCATTTACTCTCAACGGGAGCAAACGAGCTGAGAGAGAGAGAGAGAGAGAGAGAGATCGCGCGTGCTTGTGTGTGCGTGTGAGCTGCTCCCGGAATTTCTCTTTAGAATTAAAGAGAGTAGGTAAGTAGGTAGTTTGGTAGACTGGCAGGTAGGTAAGGCAGGTAGGTAGGTAGGTTGGCAGGTAGGTAGGTAAGGTAGGTTGGCAGGTAGGTAGGTAGGCTGTCAATAAGCTGATACCGAGGACGAGGAGGAGGTCACTTCCTGTCCGCGTGGTAAACCAGGTCAAGGTGGGGGTCAACGCCACCACCACCACCACTGCTACTCCTACTACCAACAACCACTCCTACCTCTACAGCTATTACTATTACTACTATCACCACTAATGTTACCAACACTATCATTACTACTTACAACCACCACCACTATCACAATCACCACCACCACCACAATCACCACCACAACAGTTAAAACACTCTGTAGACTAAGGTAAGGAAATATATCACAGAATCTCACCTGAAACACACTAATTAATACAGGTATAGAGTCCAGGTATAATGCTGTATTACTCAGGTGTTGTAAAGTGGATATACTCACCTAAATATAACAGGTATGTGCTTATAAACACTACTAAACCTATACTGGATGTGTTTACTTGTACGTGTATCGATCCGGTTCAAATATAGTGTGTAAGGGTAGGGTACAGGTGTGTGTATATGGTCCAGGTACAGTAATTAGGTACAGGTAAGTGTAGGGTACAGGTGTGTGTGTATAGTTCAGGTACAGTAATTAGGTACAGGTAAGTGTAGGGTACAGGTGTGTGTATATAGTTCAGGTACAGTAATTATGTACAGGTATGTATCTTAGAGAAATGATTTGTCTCTTCTGTAACTTGATTTTTAGTTTTGTCTCTCTCTCTCTCTCTCTCTCTCTCTCTCTCTCTCTCTCTCTCTCTCTCTCTCTCTCTCTCTCTCTCTCTCGTTAGCATGATAGCTTGATCTTCTGAGTGCACTTAATTAGCCCACTGAGTATAATAACTTAACCCCTTGAGTATGATGACTTAACCCCTCGAGTATGATGACTTAATGTCATCGGGATTAATGAAGGAGATTAACCCTTTAGGTACGAACGGCTTAATCCCTCCACAATGTGCGATGGAACCTTGAGTATAGAGACAGGTTAAAGCATCTTAATTTGTACTCCCTCGAGAGACGTAGAGCGAGGGGCGACTTGATAGAGGTGTACAAGTGGAAGTCATGGCTAAACAAAGGGGACATTACAAAGGTACTCAAACTATCTAACCAGGAGCGAACTCGTAACAATGGTTTTAAATTAGACAAATTTAGATTTAGGCGCGAAATAGGTAAACACTGGTTTGGAAACAGAGTAGTGGACGAGTGGAACAAGTTACCAAATATCATCATTAACTCGAATACGCTGAATAGCTTCAAACATAGGTTGGATGCGTATATGAGCAATAGGGGTTGGGTGTAAACGGGACTGCCCAGTATGGGCCAATAGGCCCGCTGCAGTTTCCTCCATTCTTATGTTCCTATGATTAACCCCTCTGAGTACGATGTCTTTTCTCCTCCAGGCAAAATGTATTAGTAATACCTGTAATTATATCGTTAATTAGGTGTGTGTGTGTGTGTGTGTGTGTGTGTGTGTGTGTAACTTATTATTGTCAGGTGTTGATGATGATGATGTTTACGTCACTATACTCACTGTAACACGTCACCCATCACCATCGTCCCCTCACTATAACACGTCACCTCTCACTATACTCCCTCACTGTAACACGTCACCCATCACCATCGTCCCCTCACACGTCACCTCTCACCATCGTCCCCTCACACGTCACCTCTCACCGTTTTCCCCTCACACGTCACCTCTCACCATCGTCCCCTCACACGTCACCTCTCGCCATCTTCCCCTCACACGTCACCTCTCACCGTCTTCCCCTCACACGTCACCTCTCACCGTCTTCCCCTCACACGTCACCTCTCACCATCGTCCCCTCACACGTCACCTCTCACCATCGTCCCCTCACACGTCTTCCCCTCACACGTCACCTCTCACCGTCTTCCCCTCACACGTCACCTCTCACCATCGTCCCCTCACACGTCACCTCTCACCATCGTCCCCTCACACGTCTTCCCCTCACACGTCACCTCTCACCGTCTTCCCCTCACACGTCACCTCTCACCATCGTCCCCTCACACGTCACCTCTCACCATCGTCCCCTCACACGGGCTTCCCCTCACACGTCGCCTTGGTAACAGGTCACCAGGTACTCCAGCCTCCATATAAGACGTGAGCTTCTGGTCTGTTATTATTGTCTTGAGTTGAAGCCCTCCAGGTGCTTCTCCTTCACCTGTCCTCACTCACAGGTAACTCATGACACCTGTCCTCACTCACAGCTGATTCATAACACCTGCCACACTGCCTCCTTCCAACACACCTGTCCCAACCTAACCTAACAAACTGTGGGTAGTGGGGGGCGTTCTGTACCCCTAGAGTTGTTTTCTTGGCACTGATGGCACTCCTTGGCACTTAAGGGGGCGTTCTGTATCCCTAGAGTTGTTTTCTTGGCACTGATGGCACTCCTTGGCACTTAAGGGGGCGTTCTGTACCCCTAGAGTTGTTTTCTTGGCACTGATGGCACTCCTTGGCACTTACGGGGGCGTTCTGTACCCCTAGAGTTGTTTTCTTGGCACTGATGGCACTCCTTGGCACTTAAGATGCCAGCGAGGGTGTAGTAGTACTGTAGTCAGGTGTATTGAGAGAGACATTAGTATAAGAGGTTTAGGTTTAACGGGTTTATTGAGGATCTGAATGGGTTGAGGTTTAATGAGTGTCTAGAACTATTCGATCAAGCTTTGGTTTAAAGTCTAGTACAAGTTTTGGTTTAATAAGTCTTATCTACAACTATTAGATCAAGCTTAGGTTTATAAAGCTTATCTGGAACTATTAGATCAAGCTTTGTTATAAAGCTTATCTAGAACTATTAGATCAAGCTTAGGTTTATAAAGCTTATCTAGAACTATTAGATCAAGCTTTGGTTTATAAAGCTTATCTAGAACTATTAGATCAAGCTTAGGTTTATAAAGCTTATCTAGAACTATTAGATCAAGCTTAGGTTTATAAAGCTTATCTAGAACTATTAGTACAAGCTTAAGTTTATAAAGTCTTGCCCAAGCTTAGGTTTAAAACGTCAATAGAGAAACACCAGACAGGTTTAAGTCAGACACAACAGAATAAGTTTAGTTAATTAATACAAGGGTTAAATTATCGTACTCAAGGGGTTAAATCATCGTACTCAAGGGGTTAAATCATCGTACTCAAGGGGTTAAATCATCGTACTCAAGGGGTTAAATCATCGTACTCAAGGGGTTAAATTATCGTATTCAAGGGGTTAAATTATCGTACTCAAGGGGTTAAATCATCGTACTCAAGGGGTTAAAACATCGTACTCAAGGGGTTAAATCATCGTACTCAAGGGGTTAAATCATCGTACTCAAGGGGTTAAATCAACGTACTCAAGGGGTTAAATCAACGTACTCAAGGGGTTAAATCATCTTACTCAAGGGGTTAAATCATCGTACTCAAGGGGTTAAATCATCGTACTCAAGGGGGTTAAATCATCGTACTCAAGGGGTTAAATCATCGTACTCAAGGGGTTAAATCATCGTACTCAAGGGGTTAAATCATCGTACTCAAGGGGTTAAATCATCATACTCAAGGGGTTAAATCATCGTACTCAAGGGGTTAAATCATCGTACTCAAGGGGTTAAATCATCATACTCAAGGGGGTTAAATCATCGTACTCAAGGGTTGAAAATAGAACTAGGTGAAATAGAGTCAGGCGATATTTAAGGGGCAGTGTTAATGGTAGGCACTTGGCACTCTGGTTTGTTTTTGTGGGTTTAAGTTAAGGTTTAAGTTAAGGTTTATGGTGGGGAGAATTTTTAATTGGGCACTTGAAGACTACTATCTCCCCCTTCCTCCTTCCCCCTTCCTCCTCCCCCCTTCTCCCTCCACCCTCCCTCCGACCCTTCCCTCCACCACCTCCCTTCCTCCCTTCATCTTCGTTACCCCTTCCACCCCTCCCTCCCTCCCTCTTCCCTCCCTCCTTACCTCCTTGCTTTTCCTCCTCCTCCCCCCCCTCTTCTTCCCTCCCTTCCCCCCTCTCTCCCCCTCCTTGCTAGTTTATTGTGCTGGATGATGAAGTACCCTAATCCTCACCACACAAACAATAATACCACACAAACAACCACACAAACAACCACACAAACAATAACAAACAAGGTAAACAACCAATCACAACAACTACCACAACTACCACAATTCCCCCCCAAACAAAATAAACTTATAACCAGTTCACCACAACAAAAACAACAACCAAAATTTCACAACCATAACCAACTACAACCAACCACAATCAACCACAATTTCCAGCCAACAACCACAATCAACCACAGCTAGGGAGGGAAGGTAGAGTCTATCTCCGCCAACAACACAAGTGGAGCAAGACTGTGGCAGATAACACGGTAATAAATAAGATGATGACAGTGTTGGAGGGGGAGAATGGGGGAGGAGAGAGAGGGAGAAGAGAGAGAGAAAGGGGGAGGAGAGAGAGGGAGAATGAGAGAGGAGAATAAACATCGCCAACATTACCACCTTTCTGGACCACCACCACCACCACCATCACCACCACCGTCACCACCAGCACCGTCAACTAGGGAACAAACAGGGCAGACAACTACACACAGGACCCGGCACTGAGGTCTTCTTGACGTGTCGACTGATAGCGGGCGGCCCTCTTGATACTCCTTAGATCCACGAGTCTACTGCTATTACTCCCACTCCCCCTACTCCCACTCCTCCTACTCCCACTCCTCCTACTCCCACTCCTCCTACTCCCACTCCTCCTACTCCCACTCCTCCTACCACTCCTCCTACTCCTCCTACTCCCACTCCTCCTACTCCCACTCCCACTCCTCCTACTCCTCCTACTCCCACTCCTACTCCCACTCCTATTCCTACTGCTACTACTCCAACTCGATATATAAGGTCCTACTCAAGTTCTCTTTCTCTCTCGTCTTCAAGGGTTACGAGGGTGGGTAGTACTGGCTCGAGGTGCTACTCCAAGGGTGAAATTCAAGTTCCAATGTTACCACTGATACACACACACACACCTGCATCACAACAAATACACTTATATTTATCCACTTTAGGTCGAGTCCCTTGCCCAAATTTACGAGTCAACCCCATAAAATTCCCTCCCTCTCTCCCTTCACCCCCCCCCCCTCATACCTCACCCGTTCCCCCTCTCTCCTCACCCCTACCCCCTCTCTCCTCACCCCTTCCCCCTCTCTCCTCACCCCTTCCCCCTCTCTCCTCACCCCTTCCCCCTCTCTCCTCACCCCTTCCCCCTCATACCTCACCCCTTCCCCCTCTCTCCTCACCCCTTCCCCCTCTCTCCTCACCCCTTCCCCCTCTCTCCTCACCCCTTCCCCCTCTCTCCTCACCCCCCCTCATACCTCACCCCTTCCCCCTCTCTCCTCACCCCTTCCCCCTCATACCTCACCCTTTCCCCCTCTCTCCTCACCCCTTCCCCCTCCCTCCTCACCCCCTCCCCCTCATACCTCACCCCTTCCCCCTCTCTCCTCACCCCTTCCCCCTCTCTCCTCACCCCTTCCCCCTCATACCTCACCCCTTCCCCCTCTCTCCTCACCCCTTCCCCCTCTCTCCTCACCCCTTCCCCCTCTCTCCTCACCCCTTCCCCCTCATACCTCACCCCTTCCCACTCTCTCCTCACCTCACCCACTCTATAAATACATCTGAATATCTGCGCATGCCCGAGGTTTTGTCTGTCTGTCTCTGTCTGTCTGCTTGTCTGTAACTATATGTCTCTGTCTGTCTGTCTGTCTGTTTGTAAAGTACCACATGTGCAGGTTTGTTAGTCTACAGGTGTGTTGTAGGGTTATATGTGTACAGGTGTGTAGTCATATATGTGTTGGGCTGCTTGCGTACATGAGGAGTTATTAATTATGTGTATTCAGGCATAAAGTACAAACACACACACACACACACACACACACACGTACGTTAGCGACGCAGCGAGAGAATGCGGGCATTGATACCACCTGTTGCAGTATAGTGTAGCGAACATCACACACACACACACACACAATCTTGCACCGCCCCTTCCCCTTCCCCTCCCTGCCTCTACCCTACCACTTCTCTACTCTGCCTTCCCCTTCCCTCTCCTCCCCTACCCCACCCCACCCCCCCCCCCCCTCTGTACCACTCAGGAGACAGCAACAAGTCACGTGGGAAGAGGGAGGAAAGCGAATTAGTCGCCAACAACACCAACAATAATAGCGGAAACGTGTACTAAAACTGTAACCCGGTTTTAAGACATTTGGGCCTCGCCTCGTGGGTCGTGTTGTGGCGATTGTGGTCGAAATGGGTTAAGTTTGCATTTTTGTCTGAAATTGATGAGTGTGTACAATAATAATGTGTGTGTGTGTGTGTGTGTGTGCGTGTGCGTGTGTGTGCGCGCGCCTTTCTGCTAACTTAGCCCTAATGTGCAAAATGGTTAGATTTGGCCTCATTGCATAATGACATTAAATACAGGCCGGTAACCTGACCTAACCTGACCAACCATGGTCAGGTTAAAGAGACAGGCTTGGTAGGTAGGTAGAGGCAGGCAGGCAGGCTAATGGTGTCGTCCCCTCACCTCTAGGGACGAGGGGGGCGGAAGCTGACGATTGAGTGGGACCGGAGGATTGTGCAGGACAGGATGAGTGGGTGGAGAGGGAGGGAGAGGGGGAAGGAAAGGGAAGGAGGGAGAGGAGGTGTGGAAGGGAGGGAGAGTAAGGAGAGAGAGAGAGAGAGAGAGAGAGACGAATGAATTTACGATTGTGAGTATATTATAAGGCAGTGTTGTCAGTTATTGTTGTGAGCAGTGTTGTCAGTTATTGTTGTGAGCAGTGTTGTCAGTTATTGTTGTGAGCAGTGTTGTCAGTTATTGTTGTGAGCAGTGTTGTCAGTTATTGTTGTGAGCAGTGTTGTCAGTTCGTGTTCTTGTTGTAAATAACACTGAATGGATCGTAATTACATTGTACAATTGAACCACCTTATCTTATCAGTGAAGGGGTGATAAGGTGTACTTTTTTATCAGCAATTACACACGTGAGCGGTGACCGGGTTGTTACAGTACTCGTCTCCTGTCCTGGTATTCGTTGGTTCGCAGTCCTTCCACCCCCCCCCCCCCCCCCCAGCGGTTGATAAATAATAATAGTAATAATAGATGTATCTGACTTTACTGTTTGGGGAGTGATTACAGTCGTGTACAGTGTCGCCTCTCATAGTGTGTTGTATGTATAGCCCAGTGTATATATGTAATCAATGTATATGTATAATCCAATGTATATTTATATTTACACATAACATTCGCCAGGTATAATAGATAATTAATTTGTTCTTGTCTCTCAGGTGAGTGTTGATTACCGTGTACCTGTGAATTGTACCTGTGAGTTGTACCTGAGAGGTACAACTCACAGGTACAATTCACAGGTACACGGTACTCAACACTCACCTGAGAGACAAGAACAAATTAATTATCTATTATACCTGGCGAATGTTGTGTGTAAATATACATATACATTGGATTATACATATACATTGATTACATATATACACTGGGCTATACATACAACACACTATGAGAGGCGACACTGTACACGACTGTCATCACTCCCCAAACAGTAAAGTCAGATGCATCTATTATTATTTATCAACCGCTGGGGGGGGGGGGGGGGGTGGAAGGACTGCGAACCAACGAATACCAGGACAGGAGACGAGTACTGTAACAACCCGGTCACCGCTCACGTGTGTAATTGATGATAAAAAAGTACACCTTATCACCCCTTCACTGATAAGATAAGGTGGTTCAATTGTACAATGTAATTACGATCCATTCAGTGTTATTTACAACAAGAACACGAACTGACAACACTGCTCACAACAATAACTGACAACACTGCTCACAACAATAACTGACAACACTGCTCACAACAATAACTGACAACACTGCTCACAACAATAACTGACAACACTGCTCACAACAATAACTGACAACACTGCTCACAACAATAACTGACAACACTGCTTACAACAATAACTGACAACACTGCTCACAACAATAACTGACAACACTGCTCACAACAATAACTGACAACACTGCTCACAACAATAACTGACAACACTGCCTTATAATATACTCACAATCGTAAATTCATTCGTCTCTCTCTCTCTCTCTCTCTCTCTCCTTACTCTCCCTCCCTTCCACAACTCCTCTCCCTCCTTCCCTTTCCTTCCCCCTCTCCCTCCCTCTCCACCCACTCATCCTGTCCTGCACAATCCTCCGGTCCCACTCAATCGTCAGCTTCCGCCCCCCTCGTCCCTAGAGGTGAGGGGACGACACCATTAGCCTGCCTGCCTGCCTCTACCTACCTACCAAGCCTGTCTCTTTAACCTGACCATGGTTGGTCAGGTTAGGTCAGGTTACCGGCCTGTATTTAATGTCATTATGCAATGAGGCCAAATCTAACCATTTTGCACATTAGGGCTAAGTTAGCAGAAAGGCGCGCGCACACACGCACACACACACACACACACACACACACACACACATTATTACTGTACATACTCATCAATTTCAGACAAAAATGCAAACTTAACCCATTTCGACCACAATCGCCACAACACAACCCACGAGGCGAGGCCCAAATGTCTTAAAACCGGGTTACAGTTTTAGTACACGTTTCCGCTATTATTGTTGGTGTTGTTGGCGACTAATTCGCTTTCCTCCCTCTTCCCACGTGACTTGTTGCTGTCTCCTGAGTGGTACAGAGGGGGGGGGGGTAGGGTGGGGTAGGGGAGGAGAGGGAAGGGGAAGGCAGAGTAGAGAAGTGGTAGGGTAGAGGCAGGGAGGGGAAGGGGCGGTGCAAGATTGTGTGTGTGTGTGTGTGATGTTCGCTACACTATACTGCAACAGGTGGTATCAATGCCCGCATTCTCTCGCTGCGTCGCTAACGTACGTGTGTGTGTGGGTGTGTGTGTGTGTGTTTGTACTTTATGCCTGAATACACATAATTAATAACTCCTCATGTACGCAAGCAGCCCAACACATATATGACTACACACCTGTACACATATAACCCTACAACACACCTGTAGACTAACAAACCTGCACATGTGGTACTTTACAAACAGACAGACAGACGACAGAGACATATAGTTACAGACAAGCTAGAACAGACAGAGCCGACAGACAAAACCTCTGGCATTCGCAGATATTTCATATTGTATTATAGAGTGGGTGAGGTGTAGAGAGGTGGGAAGGGTGAGGTATGGATGGGGATGGGGTGAGGAGAGAGGGGGAAGGGGTGAGGAGGAGGTGAAGGGGTGAGGAGAGGGGGAAGGGGTGATGTATGAGGGCGAAGGGGTGAGGAGAGAGGGAGAAAGCGTGAGGAGAGAGGGGGAAGGGGGTGAGTATGAGGGGGAAGGGGTAGGAGAGAGGGGGAAGGGGTGAGAGAGAGGGGAAAGGTGAGGTATGAGGGGGAAGGGGTGAGGAGAGAGGGGAGGGTGAGGTCTGATGGGGGATTGAGGGAGAGGGGGAAGGGGTGAGGAGAGAGGGGAAGGGGTGAGGAGAAGAGGGGGAAGGGGTAGGAGAGAGGGGGAAGGAGTGAGGTATGAGGGGACAGGGTGAGGATAGAGGGGGAAGGGGTGAGGAGAGAGGGGAAGGGTGATGAGAGAGGGGGGGAAGGGGTTGAGGAGAGAAGGGGTAGGGGTGAGGAGAGAGGGGCAACCGGTGAGGAATGAGGGGGGGGGGGATCAGGGAGAGAGGGAGGGAATTTTATGGGGGTTGACCGTAAGTTTGGGCAAGGGACTCGACCTAAATTGGTAAATATAAGTGGTTGTTGTTGTGATGGCAGGTTGTGTGTGTGTGTATCAGTGGTAACATTGGAACTTGAATTTCACCTTTGGAGTAGCACCTCGAGCCAGTACTACCCACCCTCGTACCCCTTGAAGACGAGAGAGAGAGAACTTGAGTAAGACCTTATATATCGAGTTGGAGTAGTAGCAGTAGGAAAAGGAGTGGGAGTAGGAGGAGTGGGAGTAGGAGGAGTGGGAGTAGGAGGAGTAGACTCGTGGATGTAAGGAGTATCAAGAGGGCCGCCCGCTATCAGTCGACACGTCAAGAAGACCTCAGTGCCGGGTCCTGTGTGTAGCTGTCTGCCCTGTTTGTTCCCTAGTTGACGGTGCTGGTGGTGGTGGTGATGATGGTGGTGGTGGTGGTGGTGGGCGTCCAGAAAGGTGGTAATGTTGGCGATGTTTATTCTCCTCTCTCATTCTCCCTCTCTCTCCTCCCCCTTTCTCTCTCTCTTCTCCCTCTCTCTCCTCCCCCATTCTCCCCCTCCAACACTGTCATCATCTTATTTATTACCGTGTTATCTGCCACAGTCTTGCTCCACTTGTGTTGTTGGCGGAGATAGACTCTACCTTCCCTCCCTAGCTGTGGTTGATTGTGGTTGCTGGCTGGAAATTGTGGTTGATTGTGGTTGGTTGCAGTTGTAAAATTTTGGTTGTTGTTTTTGTTGTGGTGAACTGGTTATAAGTTTATTTTGTTTGGGGGGGGGGAATTGTGGTAGTTGTGGTAGTTGTTGTGATTGGTTGTTTACCTTGTTTGTTATTGTTTGTGTGGTTGTTGGTTGTGTGGTTGTTTGTGTGGTATTATTGTTTGTGTGGTGAGGATTAGGGTACTTCATCATCCAGCACAATAAACTAGCAAGGAGGGGGAGAGAGGGGGGAAGGGAGGGAAGAAGAGGGGGGGGAGGAGGAGGAAAAGCAAGGAGATAGAGGGAAGAAGAGGGAGGGGGAAGAGGGGAAGGGAGACGGAGGAGGTGGTGGAAGGGGTAACGAAGATGAGGAGGCGGAAGGGAGGTGGTGGAGGGAAGGGTCGGAGGGAGGGTGGAGGGAGAAGAAGGGGGAGGAGGAAGGGGGGAGGAGGAAGGGGGAAGGGGGAGATAGTAGTCTTCAAGTGCCCAATTAAAAATTCTCCCCACCATAAACCTTAACTTAAACCTTAACTTAAACCCACAAAAACAAACCAGAGTGCCAAGTGCCTACCATTAACACTGCCCCTTAAATATCGCCTGACTCTATTTCACCCAGTTCTATTTTCAACCCTTGAGTATGATGATTTAACCCCCTTGAGTACGATGATTTAACCCCTTGAGTACGATGATTTAACCCCCTTGAGTACGATGATTTAACCCCTTGAGTATGATGATTTAACCCCCTTGAGTACGATGATTTAACCCCTTGAGTACGATGATTTAACCCCTTGAGTACGATGATTTAACCCCTTGAGTACGATGATTTAACCCCCTTGAGTACGATGATTTAACCCCTTGAGTACGATGATTTAACCCCTTGAGTAAGATGATTTAACCCCTTGAGTACGTTGATTTAACCCCTTGAGTACGTTGATTTAACCCCTTGAGTACGATGATTTAACCCCCTTGAGTACGATGATTTAACCCCCTTGAGTACGATGTTTTAACCCCTTGAGTACGATGATTTAACCCCTTGAATACGATAATTTAACCCCTTGAATACGATAATTTAACCCCTTGAGTACGATGATTTAACCCCTTGAGTACGATGATTTAACCCCTTGAGTACGATGATTTAACCCCTTGAGTACGATGATTTAAGCCCCTTGAGTACGATAATTTAACCCTTGTATTAATTAACTAAACTTATTCTGTTGTGTCTGACTTAAACCTGTCTGGTGTTTCTCTATTGACGTTTTAAACCTAAGCTTGGGCAAGACTTTATAAACTTAAGCTTGTACTAATAGTTCTAGATAAGCTTTATAAACCTAAGCTTGATCTAATAGTTCTAGATAAGCTTTATAAACCTAAGCTTGATCTAATAGTTCTAGATAAGCTTTATAAACCAAAGCTTGATCTAATAGTTCTAGATAAGCTTTATAAACCAAAGCTTGATCTAACAGTTCTAGATAAGCTTTATAAACCAAAGCTTGATATAATAGTTCCAGATAAGCTTTATAAACCTAAGCTTCATCTAATAGTTGTAGATAAGACTTATTAAACCAAAACTTGTACTAGACTTTAAACCAAAGCTTGATCGAATAGTTCTAGAGACTCATTAAACCTCAACCCATTCAGATCCTCAATAAACCCGTTAAACCTAAACCTCTTATACTAATGTCTCTCTCAATACACCTGACTACAGTACTACTACACCCTCGCTGGCATCTTAAGTGCCAAGGAGTGCCATCAGTGCCAAGAAAACAACTCTAGGGGTACAGAACGCCCCCGTAAGTGCCAAGGAGTGCCATCAGTGCCAAGAAAACAACTCTAGGGGTACAGAACGCCCCCTTAAGTGCCAAGGAGTGCCATCAGTGCCAAGAAAACAACTCTAGGGATACAGAACGCCCCCTTAAGTGCCAAGGAGTGCCATCAGTGCCAAGAAAACAACTCTAGGGGTACAGAACGCCCCCCACTACCCACAGTTGGTTAGGTTAGGTTGGGACAGGTGTGTTGGAAGGAGGCAGTGTGGCAGGTGTTATGAATCAGCTGTGAGTGAGGACAGGTGTCATGAGTTACCTGTGAGTGAGGACAGGTGAAGGAGAAGCACCTGGAGGGCTTCAACTCAAGACAATAATAACAGACCAGAAGCTCACGTCTTATATGGAGGCTGGAGTACCTGGTGACCTGTTACCAAGGCGACGTGTGAGGGGAAGCCCGTGTGAGGGGACGATGGTGAGAGGTGACGTGTGAGGGGACGATGGTGAGAGGTGACGTGTGAGGGGAAGACGGTGAGAGGTGACGTGTGAGGGGAAGACGTGTGAGGGGACGATGGTGAGAGGTGACGTGTGAGGGGACGATGGTGAGAGGTGACGTGTGAGGGGAAGACGGTGAGAGGTGACGTGTGAGGGGAAGACGTGTGAGGGGACGATGGTGAGAGGTGACGTGTGAGGGGACGATGGTGAGAGGTGACGTGTGAGGGGAAGACGGTGAGAGGTGACGTGTGAGGGGAAGACGGTGAGAGGTGACGTGTGAGGGGAAGATGGCGAGAGGTGACGTGTGAGGGGACGATGGTGAGAGGTGACGTGTGAGGGGAAAACGGTGAGAGGTGACGTGTGAGGGGACGATGGTGAGAGGTGACGTGTGAGGGGACGATGGTGATGGGTGACGTGTTACAGTGAGGGAGTATAGTGAGAGGTGACGTGTTATAGTGAGGGGACGATGGTGATGGGTGACGAGTTACAGTGAGTATAGTGACGTAAACATCATCATCATCAACACCTGACAATAACAAGTCACACACACACACACACACACACACACACACACCTAATTAACGATATAATTACAGGTATTACTAATACATTTTGCCTGGAGGAGAAAAGACATCGCACTCAAAGCGGTTAATCATAGGAACATAAGAATGGAGGAAACTGCAGCGGGCCTATTGGCCCATACTGGGCAGTCCCGTTTACACCCAACCCCTATTGCTCATATACGCATCCAACCCATGTTTGAAGCTATCCAGCGTATTCGAGTTAATGATGATATTTGGTAACTTGTTCCACTCGTCCACTACTCTGTTTCCAAACCAGTGTTTACCTATTTCGCGCCTAAATCTAAATTTGTCTAATTTAAAACCATTGTTACGAGTTCGCTCCTGGTTAGATAGTTTGAGTACCTTTGTAATGTCCCCTTTGTTTAGCCATGACTTCCACTTGTACACCTCTATCAAGTCGCCCCTCGCTCTACGTCTCTCGAGGGAGTACAAATTAAGATGCTTTAACCTGTCTCTATACTCAAGGTTCCATCGCACATTGTGGAGGGATTAAGCCGTTCGTACTTAAAGGGTTAATCTCCTTCATTAATCCCGATGGCATTAAGTCATCATACTCGAGGGGTTAAGTCATCATACTCAAGGGGTTAAGTTATTATACTCAGTGGGCTAATTAAGTGCACTCAGAAGATCAAGCTATCATGCTAACGAGAGAGAGAGAGAGAGAGAGAGAGAGAGAGAGAGAGAGAGAGAGAGAGAGAGAGAGAGAGAGAGAGAGAGAGACAAAACTAAAAATCAAGTTACAGAAGAGACAAATCATTTCTCTAAGATACATACCTGTACATAATTACTGTACCTGAACTATATACACACACCTGTACCCTACACTTACCTGTACCTAATTACTGTACCTGGACCATATACACACACCCGTACCCTACACTTACCTGTACCTAATTACTGTACCTGGACCATATACACACACCTGTACCCTACCCTTACACACTATATTTGAACCGGATCGATACACGTACAAGTAAACACATCCAGTATAGGTTTAGTAGTGTTTATAAGCACATACCTGTTATATTTAGGTGAGTATATCCACTTTACAACACCTGAGTAATACAGCATTATACCTGGACTCTATACCTGTATTAATTAGTGTGTTTCAGGTGAGATTCTGTGATATATTTCCTTATCTTATAGTCTACAGTGTGTTTTAACTGTTGTGGTGGTGATTGTGGTGGTGGTGGTGATTGTGATAGTGGTGGTGGTTGTAGGTAGTAATGATAGTGTTGGTAACATTAGTGGTGATAGTAGTAATAGTAATAGCTGTAGAGGTAGGAGTGGTTGTTGGTAGTAGGAGTAGCAGTGGTGGTGGTGGTGGCGTTGACCCCACCGTGACCTGGTTTACCACGCGGACAGGAAGTGACCTCCTCCTCGTCCTCGGTATCAGCTTATTGACAGCCTACCTACCTACCTGCCAACCTACCTTACCTACCTACCTGCCAACCTACCTACCTACCTGCCTTACCTACCTGCCAGTCTACCAAACTACCTACTACTACTCTCTTTAATTCTAAAGAGAAATTCCGGGAGCAGCTCACACGCACACACAAGCACGCGCGATCTCTCTCTCTCTCTCTCTCTCTCTCAGCTCGTTTGCTCCCGTTGAGAGTAAATGACAGATAATGACCGATAATTCTTTATCTGTCAACATCTTGTCAGTAATTTTATCATATTAAATTAGTCAAGTCATTCGAAAATAAATAAAAATATCCCTTCGATTATTTTTACTCATTATTATTATTATTATTATTATTATTATTATTATTATTATATTATTATTATTATTCTTACCACCATCGACGTGTTAACTGGTCGGGGTTCATCATCAACATTGGTGGGAGGGCTGGTGACAATAACAAGGGCATGACCGACTTATTAAACACCTTCACGATACCTGTGACCACACCTGCCTCCAACACCACCTGCCTCCAACACCCACCTAGCTCCAACACTCCCTCCAA
The DNA here is from genome assembly GCA_958450375.1 of Homarus gammarus. Classification (NCBI taxonomy): domain Eukaryota; kingdom Metazoa; phylum Arthropoda; class Malacostraca; order Decapoda; family Nephropidae; genus Homarus; species Homarus gammarus. The sequence continues at coordinate 390,230 of CAUDMG010003568.1, read as the reverse complement.
CACCCACCTAGCTCCAACACTCCCTCCAACACCCATCTAGCTCCAACACTCCCTCCAACACCCACCTAGCTCCAACACTCCCTCCAACACCCACCTACCTCCAACACCCACCTAGCTCCAACACTCCCTCCAACACCCACCTAGCTCCAACACTCCCTCCAACACCACCTGCCTCCAACACCCACCTAGCTCCAACACTCCCTCCAACACCCACCTAGCTCCAACACTCCCTCCAACACCCACCTAGCTCCAACACTCCCTCCAACACCCATCTAGCTCCAACACTCCCTCCAACACCCACCTAGCTCCAACACTCCCTCCAACACCCACCTACCTCCAACGCCCACCTAGCTCCAACACTCCCTCCAACACCCACCTACCTCCAACGCCCACCTAGCTCCAACACTCCCTCCAACACCCACCTAGCTCCAACACTCCCTCCAACACCCACCTAGCTCCAACACTCCCTCCAACACCCACCTAGCTCCAACACTCCCTCCAACACCCATCTAGCTCCAACACTCCCTCCAACACCCACCTAGCTCCAACACTCCCTCCAACACCCACCTAGCTCCAACACTCCCTCCAACACTCCCTCCTACAAGCTATACCCTGAACTTAAGCAGAATTTTCAGTACCTCGCATATACATATTAATATACATACTCACACACATGCTTACACCGACATGCATACATACACTGACATATATACTACTGTACACACACACGTGGGTTGGTTACTTGGTGTACACAGAGTAACTTTCACATACATACATACATACATAATAATGGTTGCCCCTATGTAACGAGGATGGCCGGCCCAAGGGCCACCTAGGCGTGAATTTGTTTAAGGTGTAGAAGCTGTCGCCAACACAACAACCACACCCTGAGTTAACGAGCTGCATGACCCAGTGTCAAGGAATAGTCCGAGAAGACCGGACAACTCGCCGACTGCACTGGCTAACCATTACCCCGGAACACGATCCACAAATCGATTAACATCCAAGTCCCCAATTACTGCTGGGTAGACAACATCCGGAACACCTACACGACACTGACCTGTTTCCTGGACGACACACACACACACAGATACATACAGTACATACAGACACCTATACATACATAGACACCCATACATATATACATACAAATGCACACACATACTTTAATCATACAAATAAACACAATACAGTCACCAGTCGCAACAACATCACAACTGGACAGACAGCCCCCCCCCCCCTCAAGTTCAACCGATAGATAAAGGGATCCAATCGATCTTTTCTTTAAACCACTAACAACATACCTGGATAAAAGGTGTTTGAAGCCACGGTACCCTAATGAATATAATCAAATCAACCTGGCCGAACCGGTTAGAACTGTACACGTGTGAAGGTAATGGCGCCGGACAGGTGTGAATAATTGAGACTGAGGGGCGGCGCACGGGTGACAAGAGGCGCACCAGCAACAAAACACGTGTGGTGGTAAATTATTTTCGACCTGGATGAGGACAGGTAGGTGTGTGTGTGTGTGTGTGATATCCAGAACCTTTGTTAGAGAACTGTGCAGGTGTATGGATAATGGTGTTGGACAGGTGTGGATAAAAACATTTAACAGGGGTGAATAATAACATTTAACAGGTGTGGATAATAAAGTGTGGATAATAGCGCTTAACAGGTGTGGATAATAGGATTGATCAGGTGAGGATAATAGCACTTAACACGCGTGGATAAAAACATTTAACACGTGTGGATAATGATAAGACTACAGAAGACAAAATGGATATGAACGGGTTTTCCAGTGGTAGGTAGAGGAGAGGTGAGGAGGAGGAGATGGCGTCCCTCAGGTCAACAGGGAGGTACCTCACTTATTTGGAGACATACCTACAGTTCACTCTTGGATGTGTTAGGTTAATGGCAGACCAGACCTTACCCGTGATCTCTCATATGTTCTTGTTGTTTTTGTTCATATTCTTGTTTTTTATGCTCTTGTTCTTCGTATTCTTGCTCTTATCCACTATATTTATTGTTGTTCTTCATGCCCTTGTCCTTTATGTCATTTGTTCTTGTTGTTCTTGTTTTACTCTTCCTGTTCTTCTCATCATTCATATTATTACGATCATTATAATTGTCATCCTTTCATTATTGTTATCATTCCCATTATTATTATTATCCTAACACCGAGAGAGAGAGAGAGAGAGAGAGAGAGAGAGAGAGAGAGAGAGAGAGAGAGAGAGAGAGAGAGAGAGACCTAACCTAACCCATCCATCCATCGCCATAACCATCAGGCGTCATACAGGGTAACAGCTTGAGACCTCCCCTACACACACAACACCCCCTTCCTCCACACACACCTCAGCACCCGAGTCTTCTGCCACATAACACGAAGGGAAGAGGAGGAGGAGGAGACCCGCCGGCAGTAGCAGACCCAACACCTTAATGATGGAGGTCTGGAGCTGCTTGTAAAACCATGTGATAACCAAGAACCTGTTTGGAGACCTTTCACATGCCTGCCTAGTCCAGTCCAGTCTAGCCACCAGCAGCCAGCCAGTCTAGCCACCAGCAGCCAGTCTAACCACCAGCAGCCAGTCTAGCCACCAGCAGCCAGTCTAGCCAGCCAGCAGCCAGTCTAGCCACCAGCAGCCAGTCTAGCCAGCCAGCAGCCAGTCTAGCCACCAGCAGCCAGCCAGTCTAGCCACCAGCAGCCAGCCAGTCTAGCCACCACCAGCAGTCAGTCTAGCCACCAGCACCTAGCAGCATCCAGCACCAGCCTTGATAGTGTGTGTTAGTTAAGTTATATACGTAGGAGGAAGAGGGAAGGGGGGAGGAGGACGGAAGGGGGAGCAGGAGGAAGGAAGACGAGAAGGAAGAGGAGGAGGAGGAGGAGGAGGAGGAGGAGGAGGAGGCAGGCAGGATGAGGAGGAGGGACGAAACACGAGAAGGAAGAGGCATTATGAGGAGGAGGAGGAGGAGGAGGCAGCGGGGTAGAAGAAAACGTGATGTGCATAACCAATTAAAAGAACAACAAAAGGATTTAACGAACACAATGGACGCGAACTATTAAGCCAAATCTCACCAACTGAACAACACACTGCTCAACGATAACAAAAACAGACAAACAGACACAAGGGTAATAACAGTAGGGAGAGGAGAGATAAACGATGATAAATAAGACCTAGAAGACAATACCTAATGAAGAATAACAACAAACCTACAACGACGAATAAAAAAAAACAAATCAATAAATAAATAAATAATAAAACAACACAAATAAAATGAATAAATAAAATAACACCAAAGAAATAAAACAATAAATAAAATCACTACATCATTGCACAAGACCAAGTTAAGCTAACAAGATACACGGCCTTGGAATAATGTACAAGAGGAGTTACTATTATTATTATTTAAAGCTCTCTCTCTCTCTCTACCTTTATTAATATCAACAACTGTACCTGTGTTAGAGAGAGAGACAGAGAGAGAGAGAGAGAGAGAGAGAGAGAGAGAGAGAGAGAGAGACGAGAGAGAGAGAGAGAGAGAGAGAGAGAGAGAGAGAGAGAGAGAGCGCTGGGTGGCATGAATGGTGAGGAGGAAGAGGAGGAGGAGAATAAAAGTGACTGGAGAGGAAGAAAGTGAGGGGGATTGTGGATGAGGGGTGGTGAGGGGTGGTGAGGGCTGGTGAGAGCTGGTGAGGGCTGGTGAGGGGTGGTGAGGGGTGGTGAGGGCTGGTAAGGGATGATGAGGAAGAGTAAGGGCTAGTAAGGGCTGGTGAGGGCTGGTAAGGGCTGGTAAGGGGTGGTGAGGGGTGGTAAGGGGTGGTGAGGGGTAGTGAGGGATGGTGAGGGACAGTAAGGGGTGGTGAGGGGTGGTGAGGAGCGGTGAGGGCTGGTGAGGGGTGGTAAGGGGTGGTGAGGGACAGTATGGGCTGGTGAGGGGTAGTGAGGGGTGGTAAGGGGTGGTGAGGGACAGTATGGGCTAGTAAGGGCTGGTGAGGGCTAGTGAGGGCTGGTGAGGGCTAGTGAGGGCTGGTGAGGGCTAGTGAGGGGTGGTGAGGGGTAGTGAGGGACAGTATGGGCTAGTAAGGGCTGGTGAGGGGTGGTGAGGGCTGGTGAGGGGTGGTGAGGGGTAGTGAGGGATGGTGAGGGGTGGTGACGGAGGAGGTAGTAGAGAGACACAGGAACCTAGTCATTGTCTCATTGCTGACGGCCCACGCTTAAGAGGGATGCCTGCCTGCCTGCCTGCCTGCCCTTCCTTGCCCTGCCTGCCTGCCCTACCCTTCCTTGCCCTGCCTGCCTGCCTGCCCTACCCTTCCTTGCCCTGCCTGCCCTACCCTTCCTTGCCCTGCCTGCCTGCCTACCCTACCCTTCCTTGCCCTGCGTGACCTACCCTTCCTTGCCCTGCGTGACCTACCCTTCCTTGCCCTGCGTGACCTACCCTTCCTTGCCCTGCGTGCCCTACCCTTCCTTGCCCTGCGTGCCCTACCCTTCCTTGCCCTGCCTGCCCTACCCTTCCTTGCCCTGCCTGCCCTACCCTTCCTTGCCCTGCCTGCCCTACCCTTCCTTGCCCTGCCTGCCCTACCCTTCCTTGCCCTGCCTGCCCTACCCTTCCTTGCCCTGCCTGCCCTACCCTTCTTTGCCCTGCCTGCCCTGCCCTACCTAGCTACCTACCTTCCCCTATACCCGGCCCTGCCTTTCCTTGTCCTACCACTCTCACTACCCTACCCTGTCAACCTACCTGGCCGGCCGGCCGGCCTGCCTGCCTGCCTGCCTCCTCCCCACACACACACACACACACACACACGAGGCAGCATTAATCTTCCCCGTCAAGGATGAACGGGTGACTTTATGCATCTGTCAAGCACCAGGAGATTAATCTATACGGCCCCTGAGGAAACACCCACACACCGGGGATCTCTCTCTCTCTCCCTCTCTCTCTCTCTCTCAACCAGCATCCAATCCCTACCTACCCTTCTCTTCATTTCCCTTATACACTCCTTCTCTTCTCTTCCTTCCCCCTCTCTCCTTTATTCTATTTCCTTCATCCTAATATTCTTTTTATCTATACACTAATCTATCTATCATTTGTTTACGCCCCCCATACGGGCCCTTCCTAGGAGACCCCCAGTCCTGATAGGCCCCAGTTCTGAATGGTCCCAAGTGAGGTTATGGCCCAGACGGACATGAGACCATGAAGACCAGGCTCCCTCCCTCACTCTTTATTCTTAAGTACCAGTACCCTCCCCTACCCTCCTTATCTAACCTCCCCTCCCTCCCTCCACCAGTACCCTCCTCCACCACAGCCTATCATCAACTAGGCCGTAGATCACACAGCCAGGCCAAGGTACCAACCACCTCCCACACGAGACACTCCCCACACCCTCGCTCGTGTGGGTGGACGAAGCAGCGTGTCCCATCAACCGCATCACCGTGGCTATAGTGGTGATATCCCGAGCAGTCCCTTCCACCTATTCCTGTCTACCTACCTATCCCCTCCCCCTGTCACCAATAAAACATAGGACCAACCATAAACAACAAAAACTCACCCTGGCTCTATATTAAAATGTATAGGGGATCAGCACCTACCTGTAGAAGGGGCATTAATCAACCCCTAACAGACAGGTATCACCACTCTCACTACCCTTGATGGTTCCCCCCCCCCCCCCCCCCTCTCTACAGATAGACGAGGAGCCAAAAACCATAAAATATAACGGCCATCGACTTTATATTTAGCGTCTGTCTGTACTGATGAATTTCCTTGATCTAATGTGACTTGGAGGGGGACAACAGCTAGTTAATTGTGCACCCTCATACTCATCTCGTGTGAGGTAGAGCAAAATAGGATTATAGAGTAGATGGTGTATAATGGATGATAGGAGAGGGAGGGGGTAGGGGATAAGGGGGTATGGGGGGAGGGGAGTAGAGAAAGGGCGGAGAGGAAAAAGGTAGAGAAAAGGGGGTAGAGAGGGAGAAAAAGGGGGGGTGGGGTAGAGAAAGGGAGGTGGGGTAGAGAAAGGGAGGTAGGGTAGAGAAATGGGGGTAGGGAAAGGGAGGTGGGGTAGAGAAAGGGGGGTGGGGTAGAAAAAGGGAGGTAGGGTAGAAAAATGGGGGTAGGGAAAGGGGTAGAGGAGAGTGGAGGGGGTCTCGCGCGCCACTGATCAGCTGACGTGACGACAACAAACAGACCCACGTGCAGAGGAAGGGTGTGCCGCCGCCCCCTCCTGAAATTATCTGGTTGAGTGAATGGGTGGGTGGGTGGGTGGTTAACTGGACTAGTGAGTGGTTGACTGAGCATGTGGGATGATTAGCTGCACGAGTGCGTGGATGCATCAACATTCAATTTATTTTCATCCTTTACTGCAGCATTCAACTACCTTCCCTCCCTCCCTCCATCACACCAACATTCAACTACCCTCCTTCCCTTCCCTCCCTTCCCTCCCTCCCTCCCTTCCTCCATCACACCAACATTCAACTACCCTCCTTCCCTTCCCTTCCCTTCCCTTTCCCTCCCTCCCTCCATCACACCAACATTCAACTACCCTCCTTCCCTTCCCTCCCTCCCTCCCTCCATCACACCAACATTCAACTACCCTCCTTCCCTTCCCTCCCTCCCTCCCTCCCTCCATCACACCAACATTCAACTACCCTCCTTCCCTCCCTCCCTCCCTCCATCACACCAACTACCCTCCCTCCCTCCCTCCCTCCATCACACCAACTACCCTCCCTCCCTCCCTCCCTCCCTCCATCACACCAACTACCCTCCCTCCCTCCCTCCCTCCATCACACCAACTACTCTCCCTCCCTCCCTCCATCACACCAACTACCCTCCTTCCCTCAACAATCAAGTCTCTACTCCCCGGCAATACAAACAACCATTATCAATTTATCAGGTGATCGGAGAACGCTTGGTAAACCCGCCAGCAGTCACTCGGTAATTAAAGCCTCGCCAACAGAGTCCATACGGAGGTTTGAGGCCACAAGATATAGTAGAAGGGAAGTATTGTCAGGTGAGTATTATAATAAACATCTTTATATTCTTCTACTACAGTACTATTACGACTACTACAACGTCTATAAGCCTCACAGAAAACGTACAGCGGCAGTAAAACAGGACTAATGATCCTCTCTACCGGGAAGTGAAAATTTATCTTCTAACTGACCACAAAAAACGTGATGCGACTAGTTTTTAGAAGTGACTAATGTATTTTCTTGATGGGGGAGGAGAGTTGTAAATAATGGTGATAGTGTGGTGGTAATGGTGTGGTGGTGTGTGGTTGCAGTAGTGGTTTTGGCAATGGTGTGAGAGAGAGAGAGAGAGAGAGAGAGAGAGAGAGAGAGAGAGAGAGAGAGAGAGAGAGAGAGATTACGTAGAGCTAGCGACGTAAGATCTGATTGGGCCGGAATTCACTCATCCCCAGCCATCACGCCAATTGCCTGCTACTGACGTCATTTACCCCCCTCCCCTATATACCTTCCCCCCTAACCTCTAAACCCTCTTCTAACTGTCTCCCCTCCTCCCCACTCCCCTTCCTAGGCAGTTGGAGGACACACACACACACACACACACACACACACGTAAGGTACCTAGGTAGCTAAAGTTTGGGTGACAGGTTAATTAGGTAAAATAGGTAGTGAGGTAAGATAGGTAGTCAAGACAGGTAGATAGGTAGCTAAAACAGGTAAATGGGAAAGTAAGGTAAGGGGGGATAGGTAAGGAGAGGGTCAGGTGGATAGGGAGGTAAGATAGGGAAGATAGGGAGGTAAGTGGATATTGAGTGGCCATCAATAGGCTCCATTCTTCCTCCATCCCGCCTCCCCTACCTACTCTCTCTCTCTCTCTCTCTCTCTCTCTCTCTCTCTCTCCGTCACCACCTATCATCCTCCAACATCCTACAACCCCCACCTTCACCCTCCAACACCCTCATCCTCCACCTTCACCCTCCAACACCCTCATCCTCCACCTTCACCCTCCAACACCCTCATCCTCCACCTTCACCCTCCAACACCCTCATCCTCCACCTTCACCCTCCAACACCCTCATCCTCCACCTTCACCCTCCAACACCCTCATCCTCCACCCTCCAACACCCTCATCCTCCACATGCCGGGCGGGACTGAGATAACTACTGGCCGAGAGAGAGAGAGAGAGAGAGAGACTACTGTAATCACCTAACCTATACAAATGACCACGTTTTGGACTGGATCACCCCCCCCCCCCCACAGCCTGCTTCCTCCATCCTACCTCTCCCAGCCTGCCTTCCCCATACCTGCCTCCAGCCTGCCTCTCCCCAGCCTGCCACCCCCAGCCTGCCCTTCCCCATACCTGCCTCCAGCCTGCCCTTCCCCATACCTGCCTCCAGCCTGCCCTTCCCCATACCTGCCTCCAGCCTGCCTCTCCCCAGCCTGCCACCCCCCAGCCTGCCCTTCCCCATACCTGCCTCCAGCCTGCCTCTCCCCAGCCTGCCACCCCCCCCAGCCTGTCCTTCCCCATACCTGCCTCCAGCCTGCCTCGCCCCAGCCTGCCACCCCCCAGCCTGCCCTTCCCCATACCTGCCTCCAGCCTGCCTCTCCCCAGCCAGCCACCCCCCCAGCCTGCCCTTCCCCATACCTGCCTCCAGCCTGCCTCTCCCCAGCCTGCCACCCCCCAGCCTGCCCTTCCCCATACCTGCCTCCAGCCTGCCTCTCCCCAGCCTGCCACCCCCCCAGCCTGCCTTCCCCATACCTGCCTCCAGCCTGCCTCTCCCCAGCCTGCCACCCCCAGCCTGCCCTTCCCCATACCTGCCTCCAGCCTGCCCTTCCCCATACCTGCCTCCAGCCTGCCCTTCCCCATACCTGCCTCCAGCCTGCCACCCCCCAGCCTGCCCTTCCCCATACCTGCCTCCAGCCTGCCTCTCCCCAGCCTGCCACCCCCCCCCCCCCAGCCTGCCCTTCCCCATACCTGCCTCTCGACCCTGGTGAGGATTATCTGGACCTACACACGATCCGGAATACCACGAGTGAGTGGGGAGAAGGTCAACCTATCAATTACCTATACCCGGGTCACCTTCACCAGGGATTTACTGGTTACCTAAGAGAGAGAGAGAGAGAGAGAGAGAGAGAGAGAGAGAGAGAGAGAGAGAGAGAGAGAGAGAGAGAGAGACTGCCTGATCATCACACCTGCACTAATAACAATCAGCCATACTACACCTGCGCCGCAAAATACACCTGTTCAACAATATTACCAACAAATCTGTCGTATATGTAACACAAAACACACCTGTAAAACAAAAAAATGACCTATAATGGATACAACGCACCTGTCTTAGGCATAACACACCTGTAAAACACCTGTTATACTTATCACCATGACTTCACGGGGCTCTGGATGTGGACGGAGGTATTCTCGCCTCTACACGTGAGAGGGATAAGGGTTATAATGGCATGTAGAGGAAACCTGGCAAGTGTCACCTGTGTGTGTGTGTGTGTCCGGGCCAAAGCCAGATATGTGCTAGACACGTGCGCTCACTAGACCCTTAGAAGGTCAGTTGTAAGGCAGCTACATCTGTCAGGCGGGTTTGGCGAGTCCCAGGTATGTGCAGGTGTTTAAGGAAGTCAGTTGTGTGTGTGAGAGAGAGAGAGAGAGAGAGAGAGAGAGAGAGAGAGAGAGAGAGAGAGAGAGAGAGAGAGAGAGAGAGAGAGCAAACCTAACCTAACCCACACGTACCCTAACTTCACCACAAAAAAAAAAATTATTTAAATCATGTGTAAAAAAATTAATTAAAAATTCCTCTCCCTATCCGCACACTGTCACCGGATTCACTTAACTTAAATACAACTCGACAAGAAGTAAGTCATTAGCTAACAAACCGTAATTACCTAACTATAGATAATTGCAAAACCCTTAATTACCGAACGATTTGTCCCTAATTAGGTGTTTATCGTGTATGGTGCATCGTTAACTCACCACACACATGCTAATCAGTGTTCACGACTACACACCTGTCCAACACCATCCACCACTACACACCTGGACACCCTACACCTGCACGAGTAATTAAGTGCCACCCCCACATGGCACTAACAAACAAATGTACAACAGAACCCCGGAAGGAAGAGGATCAGTACCACCTCTCTGGTCGGGAATGGTGCCACTACGATGTGGAATAGGTGCCATGGTGGACAGTCAGTATGGAAAGGGGGAAGGTAGATTATGGGAGAGGTGCCATGGTAGTTAGTATGGAAAGGGGGAGGCAAGGACATGGAAGAGGTGCCATGGTGGACAGTCACTATGGAAAAGAGAGCCAAGGTCACGGAAGAGATGTGACGGAAAAGTTCAATTCATGGAAAGGTTAGCCAGTTCTGGAGGGGTGGGGGGGGGGAGGGAGAAGTGCCGGAAGAGTGCAATAATGAGATGGAACAGGGAGGAATGGTGCCAGACAGAGGTAAACCATTTACAGAGGGAGCCAGACACGGGGTAATGGTAAGAGTGCCACGTTGGGTTAGGACAAAACGGAGTGGATGCCGACGAGGTGGCACTGTGTAATAATAAAAGGGTACCAGTGCCACCTATCCCTTCCCACCAACAGTGCCACCTAGCTCTTCCCACCAACAGTGCCACCCAGCCCTTCCCACCAACAGTGCCACCTAGCCCTTCCCACCAACAGTGCCACCTAGCCCTTTCCACCAACAGTGCCACCTAGCCCTTCCCACCAACAGTGCCATCTAGCCCTCGCCTACCAGTGCCACAACCAGGAAGTGCCAGCGCCCTAACATGCGTCAGTCAAGCTGTCCAGTGACCACAGCCAATAGCTAGTTCCATCCTTCCTCACTCGTCCCATCCACACTATCCACACGCCCATCCACGCAACCCACACACCTCATCCCATCCACGCCACCCACACACCTCATCCCATCCATACTATCCACACGCCTCATCCCATCCACACTACCCCCTTCACTAAAACAAAAATCCCATAACGTAAAAATAAAATCCCCCTCGACGGAAAAATTTGTTTAAAGAAAAAAATAAAAGTCGTCCTATTAGGTGAAGAAGACGAATTGCGGGTGCACTATAGGTGGTTCCCGGTGCTGCCTGACGAAGGGAACCCAATTACTGAAGGGACCAACCATGTGAAAATGACGATGGGTTCTGCTCCTCCTGACTGACTGGTTCAAGCTAGTGGTGGTTCTATTAGGTGGTTCTATTGATGCTATTAGCTAGGTGGCTAGTTAGTTCTATTACGTGTTTCTGATGTAAATAGATGACTAATTGGTTCTACCGGACTGTATACCAATTAATACCGTACCGTCTATATACCAGCGAATATACCGAGTGGAGAAGAAAATTAACCCAATATTCTTAGTTTGAAGGAAAATTTAGAAGAACAAAAAATAAAGATATATTTTCCCCATTTACCAGTACAGTGACCACCCACTAAAGACCCAATTAAGAGCCAATGAAGCCTCCTTACCTGTTGTTATGGTTGAGAGAATGAGGGAGGAGGGGGGAGGTGAGGGGGGGGGGGAGGAGGGAGGTGAGAGAGAAGGAAGAGATATGTGTTGTGTAAACATGTGTGGTAAGTATTACTAGGGGGAGGGGGGAGGGAGGGGGGGGAGGGGGGACGCCACACGCTACATTGGGCTTCACTTGGCGACCGACACACACACCTGACCTCACCTGGGCTAACTTGACCTGATTAAACGTAACAACTTAACTGTGATTAAACGTAATAACTCGACTTAACTTAACGTCGTTTAACCTGACCTACCTTAAGCTGGGATGATTTAACCTGACTCAATCTAACACCTTGTCCTGGTTTAGCGAAATAACTTACCCTGATTTAACCTAACCTAACCTCCCCCTTCTCTCCTTAACCCCCCCCCCTCCCCTCCCCTCCCCCTAAACCCCTCCAACACCCCCCACACAGGAAACCAGGCCAGGGGTGTTGTCAGCAGCCCCCCTTGCCACAGTGCCTCCACCCGCGAGATGTCAAGTCAGACGAGGGGCGTGACGTCACCTCCACAGCAACAACCTTCTGCAAAATGTCAACCTGGATCTTCACCTTCATGAGACGACGAAGGGGTATGGTATAACCCCCTCCCCCCCCCCCCCCCCCATCCCTCCTGACGTGTGTGTGTGTGTGTAGCGCCGTATCACCACACCTCGTCGCCCCCAGTACAGGAGAGAGAGAGAGAGGGTTGGCTCCCTTTCATCCTCTGAGCCGTGGCCACCAGCCTCCACAGACCTGGAATTTGGCTCCTGTCATGTTGTGTTAAAGGGAAGAGGCTGGGGGAGGGGGCTGGGGAAGCTGGGGGTGGGGGCTGCTTAGTCCTCTAGTGGTTGTGAACGCTTGGTGGGGCTGAAGAAGGAGAACTGGGAAAGGGGGAGAAGGGGGGCGGTGGAGGAGGGAGAAGGGGGTGGTAGAGGGGGGAGAAGGGGGGCGGTGGAGGGGGGAGAAGGGGGCGGTGGAGGGGGGAGAAAGGGGGCGGTGGAGGAGGGAGAAGGGGGGCGGTGGAGGGGAGAGAAGGGGGACAGTGGAGGGGGGAGAAGGGGGCGGTAGAGGGGGGGGGGTGGTTAGAGTCGGTGGAAAGTGAGGGAAGGAGCGAGGGACAAGGGAGTGAGAGATGGGAGGAAAGAGGTAAAAACAGACAGACAGACAGACAAGGGCGATGGCTGCGTGACTCCGCCTGGGTGGAGCGGCCATAAACCACGAAAGCGACGGAAGAACGACGCAAAAATACACTTTATGACATGAGCAAGACGCAAAAAACACTGACAGACGGAAACAAGTAGACAGACGGACGGACGGACAAAGTGTATAAGAACAACGAGAGAGTTATGAAACCCACAATGAGAGAGAGGGGGGGTGGGGGGGGTGCGGTAGGAGGGGGTGCGGTAGGGGGGTGGGGTGCGGTAGGGGGGTGGGGTGCGGTAAGGAAGGAGGGTTAGAAGGACGTAAGGAGGGAAGGAGAAAGCCAGAAGTGATGAGAGAGGAGGAGGAGGAGGGAGGCAAGGAAGGAGACAGGTGAGACGGGAACCAGGTAATGAATTCTGGTGTCGTTCAGGTGTGCTTCAGGGACCAGGTAAGGTGATCACGCTATATTAATCACCACGAGCGATGCATGATACGGGCAAGACGAGGAGAGGAGGAGGAGAGGAAGATGGGAGGAGAGGGGAGGAAGAGGAGGTAAGAGGAGACGAAGAGGAGGAGGAGGAAGAAGAGGAGAAGGTGAGGAGGAAAGGGAAGATAATGATGAAGGAAGGAAAGAAGAAGGAGATCACGAAGAAGAGAGAAGAGCAAGGCAGACGAAGAAGAATGAGGGAAACGCAGAGAAGGTTAAGAAGAAGAAGCAGAGGGAGAAGACAAAAGGGGAGGAACAATCAAAGAGGGGAAATAGAAGAGAAGGGAAGAAATAGGACAGAAGGGGAAGATGTAGCCAAGGAAACGAGATGAGGTGAGAGACGATAAAGAAAGGAAGAGATAACGAAAGAGAATAATGATGATCTTTATTATTATTGTCCCTCTTATCCTTATTCTATGAACAGTGCCACACCTATAGACCAGTGCCATACCTGAGCCAGAGTGCGACCTATATCCACAACAATGCCAGGGAGTAGACCACACACACACACACGACAGCTGTGATCTGTGAACCATCAGTAATGAATGTCGTATGGAGGAGGAGGAGGAGGAGGAGGAGGACACGCTGTTATTCACGATGGAAACCTAATGAGGACGACTCCCAGACGCCATCACCAGATAAGCTTGGGGCGATGGAGAGAGGAGGAGAAAGAGGAGAGAAGGAAGAGGAGGTAAGAGGAGGGAAGAGGAAGAAGAGGGTGGCAGCAGCAGCGATGAGAGCAGCGGCTGCGTCAGTGGTAGAGGTGATGGTAGTGGCGGCTATAGTCAGGTATATAAACACAGGTAGATAAACACAGCATCCTACTCACAAACGGTAGCGTCACATAACTCTTTGATGAACTGAAGGACACGTGGCCGAGTACTTACCTGAAATAGAGAGAAAAATAAAATAGTAAATTGAGTTGGATAATAACACACACAGGCAGGAAACACAAATACTCCCCCTCACCTTCCCTCTACCCTCACCTTCCCTCTACCCTCACCTTCCCTCTACCCTCACTTTCCCTGCCTTTCACCTTCCTTCTACCCTCACATTCCCTCTACCCTCACCTTCCCTGCCTTTCACCTTCCCTCTACCCTCACCTTCCCTGCCTTTCACCTTCCCTCTACCCTCACCTTCCCTCTACCCTCACATTCTCTGCCTTTCACCTTCCCTCTACCCTCACCTTCCCTTTACCCTCACCTTCCCTCTACCCTCACCTTCCCTGCCTTTCACCTTCCCTCTACCCTCACCTTCCCTCTATCCTCACCCCCTCCCCCCTTCAGTGCCACACCCATACTGGCAAGGGTCCAGGATGGGGGGCCATATAAACCTGGCACCACGCGACGATGCCAAACCTTTGATTGATCCAATGACAGCGTCCACTGGCACCCTCACCATGCCTCGTGCCCCCGTATGAGCCTGGCCAACGAGAGAGAGTGAGGCACCATTACCGGCACTTGCCCTCATAGATATTCTCAATCCTGGCACTATTACAGAGACCATCTACATTGGCTCAAACAGATACAGTGGCACTCATACAATCCCCCCCAATAGTGGCACTCATACAGACATTATTCCCCAAATAGTGGCACTCATACAGACAATACCCCATTCATACTGGCACTAACAGACACAATCTATCCTCTACATTGGCACTACAACGAAACCATCCCCGTAACATTGTACCGGCACTCTTACAGATTATCTATCCTCATACCAGTACTATCCCAAAACACACACACACACACACACACACACACCCCTGGCACTCTGACAGGGGACATCACATCTCTCCTCCTTCTGGGTTGTCAATATTGGCACTATTACTACTCACTCACCCACTCCAACGGTTGGCACTGATACGGTTAGATCCTCCTCCCCCCACCTCCTAGTCACCCCTACCCTAACCCCCTCTCCCCAATCCAGATATGGGGAAAAATTTAACTTACGATCCTTTGAAAATCCTGACCAAGAAACGTACGATTTTATAGTTATATTTACGAGGAAAAATACACCGTAATGCAGAGTAAGAATCCACGCCAAGACCACCACCAAATCCACACCCTCACCCAGATCCTCATCCTCATCCACACACCCATACCCTCACACCCACACACCCTTACCTACGCCCACTGCCCTACCCTGAGGCGGCGTCATAGTTCCACCTCTCGCCGCCCTCTGTAATTAACTACCAATTTATGCATTGTTTCCCACCAATTAGTCTGATAATAACTTGGGAGGGGGAGAGGGGAAGAGGGAGAGGAAGGGGGATCTTGTGACTCCATTGACCACCTGACTCTCTCTACCATGACGCATGACCTCGTGACCTCTACCATGACCTCCTGTACCATGACCTCGTGACCTGTACCATTCTACACCACTTTTTTCCCTCTCCACTACCACCCACCACTACCCACCACCCCACCTCACACCATGAAGACAGCCCGCCCTCCCTCCCTCCATCGTGTTAAAATATGCAACCATGGTAATAATAACAACGCCCCGTCCCGTCCCGTCCCGCCCCGCCCCCAACACTATCATCGCCACACTAACACGACAGGTAAACGATGTCTCCCTCTTATCTCCTCCCTTATCAGCCAGGCTTAATACGACCTGTCGCTATCTGATGCACGATACTATACTCCCTGCTGTCTCCTGTCACGGGATGGGCGATTGATACTACCTCTCCCCTCGCCTTTTCCGTACGATCTCTCTCTCACTTTGGTATAGGAATCTACCCTCCCTTCTTCGTTTTTTGTCATGGATTGGGTGATAATGCCTCTTCCATCCTACCTACCTATACCTACCCCTCTCACACTGTCTCTGTTCTGTCACAGGATATGATCGTGTCTGTCGAGTGCCACTACCAAGTGAGGACTAACAGTTACAGTGCCAATACCAAAGTGAGGACAGCATCAGTAATAGTGTCATCACCTACCACAACATACAGTGCCTATGGATTAAAGAATATTATGACCTGTTAATTCAACAAGACACCTATTGAAGGAACGATTACTACCACAACAATAACAACACCACCACCACCATCGCCACCAACAACAACAACAACCAACACATTATTTTCAGTACAGAACAGAATCCACCATAATTGCCATTACCAAAGAAAGAGTCACGTGTAGTGATGGAAATTGGCCAGGAAGGGGGAGAGAGGGGGAGGGGGTATTAATGGAACATGACAGGGTGACCAGGGAGAAGAGTGAAAGGGTGAAACACTAGCCCCCGTCACCCTCTCCTCCCTGACACACTAAATTCACACTGTACGTATCTGTGGCCGTGCTGGTCGATCTTTAAATTGTGGTCTAGTCAAGTGTGTGTGTGTGTGTGTGTGTGTGTGCATACCTGTGCGTGTGTGGATTTAATGAGGCAGAAATTTCATGTTTTTATGTTTTTTGTTTTTTACCCTTAGAGGACGAAATGGTTAAACCATCGTCCTCAACGCTGTAAACCTAAACCATCCTCCTCCTCCTCCTCAGCAGAAATCGAAGCTGGACCGCAGGCGCACTAGATGGTAAAAATTTCACCCCTGTTTACACGACCAGAGCGGCGGCCACGACAGCACGATATACCATTATACACGCCGACACGAAGCTGGAAAAAGTATACCACTGTCTTATACCGGAGATATACCCTGTGCTGTATATACCTAGAATAATCTAAAATCATTATCGGTGAGAGTATATACGGTACATTTTTGTTCTTTCATTTTCTGGGGCAACTTATGATTCAGCGCCCAAACCCCGTCAGCATATTTCAACTGAAGATTAACCACCCTAACGCTAACCTAATCTAACGCTAACCTAACCTAACCACCCTAACGCTAACCTAACCTAATCTAACCACCCTAACGCTAACCTAGCCTTAAAGTAACATGACTCACCTAACCTAACCTAACTTAACACCATACACCCTCACAACCTTACACTTACAGAATTTCCAGTTGATCCTCCTGACGGCAGCAGAGAGCCAGTCGAAGTGGCAGCCGGCGACGAAGCAGCAGGGGTCGTGAGCGCAGCCACACGTCACTCGGCGGCCGTTCACACTGTGGCCGTGGATGTTCTTGGTGACGTGGGGTGTCTTAGAGCTGCAGCGAGGAGAGCCTATGTTGGCGTGGGCTTCAGGAGCCTCAAGAACCCGTAGTAATATCTGGGCTTCAGAACTCAAGGGCTCCTGTAAGATCCTGGGCGTGAAAACTGGAACACTCGTGGGTTCCTGTGAGTTCCTTGAGTCGGCTTGGTGAACTGTGGGTCTCTCCGTGGTAGCGGGCGTGTGGCGGCGGGAGCAACAAGAGTCCGCCGAACTAAAAGACGTGTGCTGGGGGAGAGGACTCTTGGAATCTGGGGAGCTGCTGGTGACGTAGCCGTGGTCTTGGGGGCTCTGGGGAACTTTTGATATCCTGGGGGTGTTGGTGTGGGAGGCCATGGGACCCTGTGAACTCCTAGGGGTGCGGGTCTCGGGACTTTGGGACTCGGCGTGACCTGTCTCTTCGAGGGACTCATAAAGACCCATGTGACTTCGAAGCTCTGTGTAACCCCGGGGGTCGTCTCTGAGCTGTGTACGTCTCCGGGGTTCTACCGGCTCTCCAAGACCCCGAGAACCTTTACTGTCCCCCTGAGGTTCCGTGGGGCTGGTGGTGAGGTCCTGTAGGAGTCTTGGATCTGTCTGACTCCAGGATTCTCTTTTGCTTACGTGACCTCGAGAGCTGTATCCCGGGAGCTGTGTGTGACCCCATGAATTCGAGAGGCCCGTTTGACCCAAGATCTCTGTGCGACCTAGTGTGTGACCTCTGATGGAGTGTTGGGGGAAGTTGGACGTTCTGAGGTCTTGATGTGACGAGCTTTGGACGGTGGTGGACGGGTGTGATTGGCCAGTTATTAGTCTTCGGGGATAGTTATTTGGGTGATTATTCTGAGGCTGTGATACTGTAAGGTGAGGCAGCAGTGTCTCTCTACCTGACATCATGGGAGGGTTTTGAGGAGCGAGGAGAGAGTTCCTTCTTAACACCCATCGGCCGTTGTTAGAGGCGCCTTGCTCCTGAGGTGACGAGCCGAAGGGGTGACGTGAGTGCCAATTGGAGTTCCTAGACGCGTTGCTGGGGTAGTAGATGTGGTCGGACTGCAATGACCTCTGAGGAAGTGGTCCGGTCTCCTGTCGAGGTAACGCAGCCATAAGCAACGACACTTCTCGTGGGACACCATACACACGAGATGCACGACTGTCGGGGCGGCGGTAGAGGAAGATGGAGTCACTATTTCTCTGTGTGCCCCTCTGGCTGTAGTAACTCTCCCGGGGACGGATATAAACCTGCTGACCTGAAGTTCTGTCCTGACGACGACCAACACCTGTGATATATTCGCGGCTCGTGTAGTTTTCATTGCCGGTTTGACCCTGAAGGCGACCTTGAAGGAGACGCCCCGGGTCATACACACGACTCTCCCCCTCACGAAGCACTTCCTGTTGACCTCGCTGATACACCCCACTCCGTACCTGGTCGTAGTCCCTGTGGCCTGTAGGGCTGTCGGTGTTACTACGAGGGACGACGCGGCTGTAGCTTTGATTGTCATTCAGTGAGCTCAGGCTGCTTCCCAGGCTATAGAGACGACCCTGGGTAGATCCTCGTAGTAACACACCGCCACCAGGAGGAGGCACATCGCCCGGCCGCCTGATAAAGAAGTCTTGTTCACGGGGGTCTGTTCTCCTTCCACTGAACCCATGAATGTTGCTGTTGAGTGTGCCGCTATCACTGGCACTACTCCCATAATAACTGGCACCATTCCTATAATAACTACCACTGGCACCATTCCTATAATAACTACCACTGGCACCATTCCCATAATAACTACCACTAGCACCACTCTCATAGTAAATACCACCACGACCACCATTGGCACCACCCTCATAATAACTACCAGTGCCACTTGGACCACTACTGACGTAATACCTGCCACGGTCGGGAACAATGAAGTTGTGACTCCTGTTATAACTACTGGCAGCGTAACGATCATTATAACTAAGAGTGTTGCTGGTGGTGGTGCCTGTGTGTGGCTCATTATCAACACGGCCACGTTGTTGGGCATCATTTTCAGTCTCCCTCTCTTGGGCATCATCCTCAGTGTGGCTCTGTTGGGCATCATCCTCAGTGTGGCTCTGTTGGGCATCATCCTCAGTGTGGCTCTGTTGGGCATCAACCTCAGTGTGGCTCTGTTGGGCATCATCCTCAGTGTGGCTCTGTTGGGCATCATCCTCAGTGTGGCTCTGTTGGGCATCATCCTCAGTGTGGCTCTGTTGGGCATCATCCTCAGTGTGGCTCTGTTGGGCATCATCCTCAGTGTGGCTCTGTTGGGCATCATCCTCAGTGTGGCTCTGTTGGGCACCACCCTCAGTGTGGCTCTGTTGGGCATCAGCCTGAACTGTCACCTGTTGGGCATTATCTTCAATACTCTTCTGTTGGGCATCATCCTGACTGTGGCTCTGTTGGGCACCACCCCGAACCTCCATCTGTTGGGCTTCATCCTGACTGTGGCTCCCAGGGTGGAGAGTGTCAGCTCCAACACGCCCATGCAGTGGCTCCCTGGGGCTGCTCATGGCAGGTGAGGCCGCGCCACACTGGCCTCCTCACCTCTCACCTACAGTTCCCCATCTCATTCTTACTCACTCGTTTATTAATTTTGAACCTGTAAACACCTTGTTGCTGATGTTTTCATAATGTTTCATCCTGTGACTAATGTTTTCATAATGATTCGTCCTGTAAACAACTTGTCGTCACTAATATTCTCATAATGTTTCGTCCTCTAACAATTTTTTTCAATATTTCGTAACGTAACACCAGATTTTAACTCACACGTGCATTAATTAATCACGTAACACCTACCTGTAACTCACATAACACACACGTTATGTCACACCTGTATTGAAAGTCTCGCGTAACATTAAGGTCTTAATAATTTTACACGTTCATAAATTTGTTCCTTGACATAAAAATTGTTCCAACACTTAACCTAACCTAACCTAACCTAACTTAATTCTTGGAGACCTTGTTGTTAAGTGCTCCTATGGTTAGACTGATGGTGAAGTTAAGGCATTCAAACATACTAACCTTTATCCACCATCACACTACACCTACCACACAATAACCACCCCCCCGTCACACTTAACCACACCCCCCGCCACACTTAACCACACCCCCGTCACACTTAACCACACCCCCCGTCACACTTAACCACACCCCCCGTCACACTTAACCACACCCCCCGTCACACTTAACCACACCCCCCGTCACACTTAACCACACCCCCCGTCACACTTAACCACACCCCCCGTCACACTCCACCTACCCCCACACGTCACACTAGTCTTAAAGTAATACCATCTTAAGTTCCTAATACACTTTAAAGAATCCAACACGGTAGGTTAGGTTAGGTTTTTAATGTGTATATATTTTCATAACCCTTCGTGTTTTTGTCTCATCTTGTTTAGTTAAATCATTAGGGTTTTTGTTTCATTAATTGTCGTCTTTGAAATTGGTCATTGCTATCTTCTGAAACACTACACTTGAGCGTTAGTTTTCCGTCTCTCTATTTCACTTTGGTAGATAAATAACACTTAAGTTGGTGATTAATAAATAACACTAAGTTAGTAAATGTTATTGGTGTCGACCTTGAGAGAGAGAGAGAGAGAGAGAGAGAGAGAGAGAGAGAGAGAGAGAGAGAGAGAGAGAGAGAGAGAGAGAGTCGACCCAACCATCGTTCAAGGATTTACGATGGTGGTTTACAACGCTGAGTATTACGTAACGCAGCATTACGACAACACTTCACTAATAACGAAACACTATTTTCTTCTTCTTTTTGGAACTTCCCGGCGGCCTGTCTGTCTCTCTGTCAAGTTGTTCTCCATCAAGTTATCTTTTCTTCTCTTAAAGGTTCACAAAGTTACATTTCTTGTGGGTTTTTTTTTTTTTCAGGGCAACGGAGGAGAAATGTTGTTTTTTGCTGCTGAGAGACAGACAGACACACAGCTGACGATGATTACAGGTGTTGAAGACGAGCAAAGGTCACCTCGTCATGTTCCTCCCCTATGTGACCTACCATGTGGGTCTAATAGGTCACGCTTCGTCTCCCCTACATAACAAGTGGTCGACACGTTCCCGGAGAGGAGGTGGGCGGCGAGGAGGACATTAAAGGGCGTTGCTGCCACTGGAAGACGCCGTGGCTCCTGCAGGCTGGTGACGACGAGGTGTGTCTGGTGGTAGTGAGGTGTATTGTGGTAGTGTGTGTGTGTGTCTGTGTGTATCAGAATGTGCACCCGAGCAAACTGCGGCCGGCGGGAGGGCAGACGCACACACCCCCCCCCCCCTCCACCCACCTGCACCAACAACCACCCCATGTTACCACCACCACCGTCCCTATAGCAACTAGCCTAAACAAACTACCGTCACGTCAATTACGGCCACACACCAGGTTGGCGCATCTACCAGGAAAAACCGCCGCGCGATTATCACCCTCGATAACCCTGGAAGTAATGGCGAATATCGTGACCGACTCAGGTATACGGTTAACACCCCTATGGCTACGGCATTTAAGGTACAATGTCGCATGCCGTCACGAGTCCATCTTTCTTTATATCTGACCCAGCAGCGTCCTGTGTTATCTGGGGCTAGCATCAGGGGCTATACATGTTTTACGGTGATAATTAAATTGCAAGATAGCCCCCAGCCCCCCCCCCCCACCCCCGTCACACGAAACTCTACGTACAGGGAGGGAGGGGGGGGGGAGAGAATAGGGAGGGAGGAAAACGACTATGACCTCTCTTCCCTCCCGCCTCAGACACCCGAGTGAGGGAGGAGCCACGAGAGGTAATCCTGCTGGGTATTTTCCTCCTCCCTCGTACACAATGGAGATCAATGAAGAATATCGAACACACACACACACACACACACACACGGTTGAAACTCTCTATAACCAAAATGCTGTTTCTGACCCTTATGAAACCAACCCCCTCCCACTGCCTACCCCACCCCAGTGACCAGACACAACCACCTGAATAAAACAAGACAAGAACTGCTCCTTCTACCAACATTATTTCCCCTTTTCTTTAATAAACAACAAACCTAACCTAACCTAACCTAACCTAACAGACCAAAACAAAAAATAAATATGAACCTTAAGAAATTTTGTAGATGGTATAAAATGTGAAAAAAGAGATGAGGTTAAGTGAGGTAGAGAGGTGAGAAGTTGATCTGTTTACTGGTAGAGAAGATGTAAACAACCCCCCCCCCCCCTTACCTCCCTACTCCAATGCACTAATTTATCAAAACATCATTAAGTAAGTGTGTAAGTGTGTGTGTGTGTGTGTGTGTGCCAATACTCAATCAGAACACAACAGAACCACCACAACAATAACATTCCTACCACACCCACCCACACCCACTCAAACCCACCCCCACCCACCCACCTTTTACCTCGTGTTATTCTTCCCAACCACCACCACAGGTTCATTAAATATACAGCATCTCTCACGACTGGCTTCCGTAACAGTTATAAAACAAACCTGAACTAGTAATCACAGGGTAGAGGTGAAAATACAATACAATATCATACATTCTGTCTATCGGGTGTATAGACGAACAGAAGAGAGGAACACACACACACACACACTAAACTACCCCCCTCCACACACAAGAATTTAAGTGGACTACCAGGTCAGCCAACAACTATTAATAAATTATCAACACTCGGCGCCAGGTGGACAAACTCAATAACATGTCAACATTACTGAATAACAATAAATTAAATCTTAGGAAGAAATTTAAAGAGAGTCAAATATGTAGTGTAATTTATATATACATAATGAGACACAAACAAGGGTTAACTTGATCACTAATCTAACCTTAACCTACTCTAACCTTAACCTAAACTAACCTCACTTTATCTAACCTAACCTAATCTAAGGAACATCAATACAGTGAAACCTCTATTTAACGGAATATACGGAGAGTAAAGTCCGTTAAATCGAGGGTTCATGAGAGAGAGAGAGAGAGAGAGAGAGAGAGAGAGAGAGAGAGAGAGAGAGAGAGAGAGAGAGAGAGAGAGAGAGAGAGAGAGAGAGAGAGAGAGAGAGAGAGAGAGAGAGAGAGAGAGAGACCGTTATGTGGAGGTATTCACTAAGACTACACAAAACAAATCATCCTCACTACAGTTACAGGGAGACTGCCGAGCGAGCTGCACTATATAAGGGGATGCGAAGAAACGCTTATATGGAACCCCACTCCAATTAGCGAGCCTCCCCCCTCCCCCTCCTGACATGAAGACTCGTACAGTACTAACGTGAGGAGCCTTAGTTATGAGAGAGAGAGAGAGAGAGAGAGAGAGAGAGAGAGAGAGAGAGAGAGAGAGAGAGAGAGAGAATCACTCGGTTGTAGCAGCTTCACTGAAACAATTAAAGACACCTTCGCCAATCTCTTACCTGTACTAATGGGATGAGGAGGAGGAAGAGCAGGAGGAGAAGGAGGAAGAGGAGAAGGAGGAAGAGGAGGAAGAGGAGAAGGAGGAGGAAGAAGGTTAGGTAAATGGGAACATACAATGGGGGCTTGGGGAGGGGGAGGATGGGGGGGCGTCGACCGGGGCCATGAAGTAAACAAGTTCAGCCATGCAGCTAGACACGCGCGTCAGTGGTAGCTCGTGTTGGGTAGGAGGAGGAGGAGGAGGAGGAGGAGGAAGAGGAGGAGGAGGAGGAGGAGGAGGAGGAGGAGGAGGAGCAGGAGGAGGAGGAGGATCATGTTGAAAGCTAACTGGAGCTAACTGGGTCAAGAGGAAGAGGAGAATTATGTTGGTAGGTAACTGGGTCAAGAAGAGGAGGAGAAGAAGAAGAAGAAGAAGAAGAAGAGGAGGAGGAGGAGGAGGAGGAGGAGGAGGAGGACGTCATCCCACCAGCCACACGTCACGCAACATGGCTACGCACGGCTGGTCACTGCTTCACAAGGCGTGACATCCCGTGAGCCAGGAACTGTACCCCACACACACACACAGCTCTCTCTCTCTCTCTCTCTCTCTCTCTCTCTCTCTCTCTCCCCAGGTGCAAGCAGGAGCCACATGTACCGACGCGTCATAATACCATCGATCAATACATCAGGTGATGGCCCACACCAGCTACCCTCACCTCCTCCTCCACTACCTCCTCCTCCTCCATTTCTTCTATACTCTCTCCTCCTCTTCCTCTTCCCACTATCTTCACCTCCACCTCTTTCTTCTCCTTCAATACCTTCCTCTTCCTCCACCACTACCTCTTTCACCTCCTCCCCCTCCTCTTCCACCTCCTCCCCCTCCTCTTCCACCATCACAACCTCCTCCTCCACCTCTTCTGACGTCACCACAAAGCCTGTCGGTACTCAAATGTGGACAAGAGGAGGAGGAGGAGGAGGAGGAGGAGGAGGAGGAGGAAGAGAGGCGATTAGAAACACAAGAGAAGAAAAGAGAATTGATAAAGTGAGGAGATGGAAACACAATAAAGCTAAGAGACAGAGAAGAAGAAAGACGAACGAGAAGACAAAAGAACAACAATAAAACGAGAGACTAGAACACACACACACACACACACACACACACCTCTCGACCAGCAGGTTTTTAAAGACTTTGGTTCATAACACAACAGTGAGAGGCTTGAGTACTTAAGTTTTGTGAATGAAAACGAGTGTGTGTGTGTGTGTGTGTGTGTGTGTGTGTGTGTGTGTGAGAGAGAGAGACTGACAATTGTTTATGACTATATTTTTATTATTGTTTTTGTTATTACTGTTATTATTGTTGTTATTACTGTTGTTATTGTTATTATTACTAGTATTATTATTCGTGGATACTGCAATGTTATTCACGGTGACCACACACACACGAGAGAGAGAGAGAGAGAGAGAGAGAGAGAGAGAGAGAGAGAGAGAGAGAGAGAGAGAGATGAGTCCACACTTTTACTTGCCTACTCGTTCAACACTGCAGAGTAATCCACCCATACGCAATCTCCCCTCCCCCTCCCTCCCCTACTCTCTCCCCCTCGTCCCCAACACACCTCTCTCTCTCTCTCTCTCTCTCTCTCTCTCTCTCTCTCTCTCTCTCTCTCTCTCTCTCAGCCATTCAATAAGATCATGCAGTCAGTCATATTACCAGTTAGTCAGTTACATATAGCCAGTCAGTTAAAGAGTATTATGTAGAGCCAGTCATCCAAGTCAGTCTGTCATATATAGCCAGTCAGTCAAGGAGTATTATGTAGAGCCAGTCATGCAGTCAGTCATGTAACCAGTCATTCAGTCAGCCAGAACTAAGTAACTACGAGGCGAGGACACCCCACTCACTAACTGTACACATCAGAGGGAGGCATCACAGTCTAGAGTCTCGCACGAAGAAAACTTAAACAAAATAACTAAAAATAAGTAAAAAACAAATGATTAAATAAGATAAAAATAAGTAAAAAATAAGATAATAAAAACGAAGATAATAAATAAATAAACAACTCTTCCTCCTTACCCCTCCCCAACAGTAACAGCAGAACAAGCACAACAGCACAAGAACAGCAGAACAAAGAGACAAAGCAGAACAACAGCAGACAAGAAACAGCAGAACAGGAACAGCAGCACAGGAACAGCAGCACAAGAACAGCAGAACAGGAACAGCAGCACAAGAACAGCACCCAGCAGCAACCCGGACCTACGCCTTAACAGCACAGTAATGAGATTCAACTGTGTCTAATTCCCTTATCGGGTCTCCCCCCCCCTCCCACTAGAGAGAGAGAGAGAGAGAGAGAGAGAGAGACAAATAAATAGAGAAAAGTGAGAAAAAGTGAGGGAAACAGAAAAAGAGAGAAAAGTGAGAGAAAGTGAGAAAGAGAAAAAATGAGAGAAAAAGTGAGAGAAAGAGAAAAATGAGAGAAAAAGTGAGAGAAAGTGAGAAAAAGTGAGAAAGTGAAAGTGAGAGAAAAGTGAGAGAAAGAGAAAAAGTGAGAGAACGAGAGAAAAATGAGAGAAAGTGAGAAAAAGTCAGAAAATCCATCGTCCGGGTTACCGTTATGTCGTGGCGTAATAAAAAACCCCGCTATTAAATGTTATTCTTGCGTTACACATCAGTTACGGCCAATGAATATAACGTAATGTTTTATTCTGTGCTTTGGGACACACACACACACACGTTAAAGAGCCTCCAAACAACTGGGGTGCCAAGCTCCTCCCTCCGTATATAAGCCGTCGTTGGGAGCATCGTCGGCACAGGATTATGTAACCCTTGTAAGGTATCCAGTGTGTGTGTGTGTGTCCGTATCACACCTGATGATACTGTATATTTTTTAAGAGGATTTGACACCTTTTTCCATTTCTGGCTCAAACGCACGCACATACATACACACACACACACACGACCCTCTACCTCTAATAAATACTACTACTACTACTACTAACAATAACAATAGCAACAGTAATAATAATAATAACAACAAAATAACAGAACAATAACCACCACTACCACAAGGCACTCAGGTGAGAGAGAGAGAGAGAGAGAGAGAGAGAGAGAGAGAGAGAGAGAGAGAGAGAGACTGCTGTTATATCAATAAACACCTTGAGGCGACGAAGCTAAAATACGTAACACCTGTCACCTGTACCTAATAACGGGGAATTACGTCACACAGGTAGTCACATCACACTACACAACAACAGCCTGAGGAGGTGGGTGGGGTGGGTAAGTGGGGTAGATGGGTGGGTAGGTGGGTGGGTGGGGTGGGTAGGTGGGTATCTGATTGTCTGGTACGTAATGGGTTGTGTGGTTGTAATAGTGAAATAGTTAGTAATTTGGGTATTATTTTAACAGTATACAAAAGAACCTAACCTAACCTGCCCTAACCTAACCTAACCTAACCTTACCTGCCCTGCCCTAACCTAACCTAACCTTACCTGCCCTAACCTAGCCTAACCTAACCTAACATTAATAGTGATGATAATAAAATAATAAAATCAACAACAATAATAATAACAACTACAATAATAACAAAAACAACAATAATAAAAACAACACGAACAAAAAACAAACACCCCAAACAAATAACAAAAACAATACGAAATCATGATCGACAAAACAAACGCACAAACAGAATATCAATTGTTTCCCACAGGATCCACGGGAGCCACATGAGCCACGGGAGCCACATGAGCCACACACAGGTAAATCGTGAGGGGCAGAATTTGCATGATAGTATCGGCCGCCCTCCTCCACCACACGCTGAGTCATGTCACGGTAATGTCAACATGTGTGGTGGGTCAGTTCACCCCAGCACACAAATACGCAGTAAGTCCCCCCCACGTCCGTCCGTCCGTCAAGCAGCGCGACACACGACTCCCCTGCGGTACGACGCGACGCTGGAGATCTGAGTCACAGTCCAGTAAGGGTAAGTAAATCGTCGTAGGGATCCACTGAAGGTTAGACACCCCGAGTTTATTTCATCTGAAGGACTGTAGGAGGGAGGAAAGGGAAGGAGGGACTACAAGGAGGGAAGGACTGCAGGAAGGAGGGAGGGGGACCTGCAGGAGGGAGGGAGGGAAGGGGGTAAAGGAAGGACGGAGGGAGGAAGGTACTGCAGAAGGGGAAGAAGGTGGCGCCATGGTACGAAAATCACTGTGGTTGTGGATGACTGTCGCAAGAGAGAGGGAGAGGGGGGGACAGGAGTCACTGGTGAAGGGGGGAGAGGAGGAGAAATAGTAAAGTAAAAACGAAGAAGAACGAAAGGGGATGGGGAGAAGAATGGGGGAGAATAGGAAGGAAAGGGTGGGGTAGGGGAGAGAAGGGAGGGGTGGGTAAGGGTGAGGCAAGACACTGTTGACACTACCCGAACTAATGTGAGAGAGAGAGAGAGAGAGAGAGAGAGAGAGAGAGAGAGAGAGAGACCTTGGCTGACCTACCTTCTAATTTTACCCCCTCCTTCACCTCCTTCCCACACGATGGATGGGTGACCTGTTGGCGCCCTTTATAAATAGACAGGAACAACCACAACCCCAGCAATCACAACCACCACAGCAATCACAACCACCACAGCAATCTCCCGTCGTGGCAATACCTGGAACACCAAGGGCTGAGTGTGGTGATAACGTGACTCACAGAAGGCCAATGTTGACACCTACTGACGGAGGCACAGAGAGAGGGTAAAAAAAAAACAGCTTGAGAGAGACTTGACCCATGGGAAGGTGTGTTTAAGTAGAGGTCATGGGGGGAGGGGGGGCATGGGGTTCATTTACACACCAACACCCACCCACACCCCCATCCCCCCCACCCACCATCACCCACATCTAATACCTTTATAACCACGTGAGTAACCCCCCCCCTCCCCTCCCCTCCTGGACCAACACCCACCCACCCACAATAAACCCCCTTTATACCTCGTAACACCCATACAAAAAGTTACACGCCCATCAACACCACAAAACTCTATATTAATGGCGCGTAGATGGGTTCTCTTAATGGCGCATCATGGGGCGTATCTTAGTGGCGTTTGTTAATGGGGGTATCAGTGGGTTTAATCTTAATGGAGTATCGATGGACTTGGACTTAATGGGGGAAACAATGGACTTAATGGCGCCTCAATGGACTTAATGGCGCCTATATGAACGAAGCCTAAAATAATCCCTTTCATTTAAGAGTGTCACCTTCTGTAAGTTTTCGTCAACAACATCAGTTTACACACACACACACACACACACACAGCTATTAATAAAGTACAGAACAACGATGTTAAGTAAATGTCATGGAAACTTCCTTAGCACAACAATAGATTAAACTACAAAGTCACTCGTTTTCCTTGAGATGAGGGAGAGAAAAAAAACAACAGGAGTTTTACCCTCACAACAACACACACACACACACACACACACACACACCCCAAGCATACTTCTAGTCTTCTTCCTCCCCCCCTCCTCGTGTTTGCCTCTTCCTGCTTCTTCTCACTTCCTCGTCTCACCTCCCTTCCTCTTGTTCCTTCACCTCACCACAGATAGAACACTTACCTAGAGAGAGAGAGAGAGAGAGAGAGAGAGAGAGAGAGAGAGAGAGAGAGAGAGAGAGAGAGAGAGAGAGAGAGAGAGAGAGAGAGAGAGAGAGAGAGCAATATAACTCGTGGCTGTGTAGGAATAAAAAGGGTAAATAACAGAGTAAATAAACCACAGAGTAACAAGAGACAACAAGAACTGGCAAGATGATGATGACGACGATGATGATGATGATGATGATGACGATGATGACGATGATGATGATGACGATGATGACGATGATGATGATGATGATGATGACGATGATGACGATGATACAGTAATAGTGGGTGTTGGTGGAGGAAGTAGGATTGTTGGAGAGAAATGTAGGCGAGGGAATAATGTTGGAGACGATAAGAGGAGGAGGAGTGTTGGGAGGAAGAGGCAAGAGGAGTTTTGGAGGAAGAGGGAGGAGTAATGAAGGAGATGGAAGGAGGGGGGGGGGCTGTTGGAGAAGGTTAGGGGTGTTGAAGGAAGATGTAGGAGGTACGAATGTTGGAGGAAGAGGAGGGAGTGGGGTTAGGTTAGGTTGAGTTCAAAAAAAAAGCTGAGGAGTCTAATCTTGAGGCTGATCGTAATTGTGCGCGTCACGCTGGTTGCACAGACCCACAGAATCGTTACGTAATCGATGTTGTTACGCTCTACAGCAACTGAGGGAGCCGTAATCAGTGTGTGTGTACTATCATAACAACAACAAAAATCATCACAACAATAACCCCACACACACACACACACACACTCTTAACATACCCGACTACAAAATAAACAAAAGGCAGCGATAACATCTAACCTTTGCGGACACCAATGAACGGGAAGAGAGAGAGAGAGAGAGAGAGAGACACTACGATGCTGATCAGGGGAAGAATAATTGTCCTTCTTCTTGTTGTGACGACGGTAATATACTGGTAATTGTGGTTGTTGTGGTGATGATAGTGGTAGCTATAATGGTGGTTAATGAGATAGCTGCAGTGGTGGATGTTGGTTTGTTACCGTGTAGTAGTTGTGGTGATGCTGGTTGGTTGTAATTGTGGTAGCTGTTATTGGGGTTATAGTGGTGGTGGTTATTATGGTGGTAGCTTGGTATTGTAATAGTTGTAGTTGATGCAATGATGATGGTCGTTTTATCTGTTGTTGTAGCCACTGGTGGTAGTTGTTGTAGTCGTGGTTGTGCGTGGTCAGCCTTACCTCGCTGATTGGTCAACAAGTCAAGTCGGGGAGATGAAGTCTGGTCACACACACACACACACACACACACACACTATCTTTACTCCCAAAGCATCAACGTGTGAGGCACATCTTTATGGGGTTAGGTTAAGTTAGGTTAGATTAAATCAAATCGAAATTAATTAACATAGGTAAGGTTAAATGCAAGTTACCATTAGTCACCCCAACCCATCCACCCACCTGTCTGAACACCTCCACACACCTCCCCCCACCCACACCACTCTCCCCAACCCACCAACCCACCCACCCTCACGCGGGCTAAGTTACAACAATATACACACTCACGGCTATGCCCACCCGCTCACGTAAACTACACATACCCGTGAAGAATAAAACCCCTTAAGGCGGGCACACTCCACCGTCGCTCGCCCAATACCCACTACCAGGCACAGCCATCGTCTCATCATCACTGACTCTCTATCCTCACTACTTGCCCTTGGTACCCTCGACTCAGGTTGTCACGCTCTTGTCTCTGAAGCCAGACACAAATATGCGTGCCTTGTTGACCGGGGTGTCAGGGTCAAACTGTTGTGGATCCCCTCTCACATAGGCCTCATAAAACA
Organism: Homarus gammarus; assembly: GCA_958450375.1. NCBI lineage: Eukaryota > Metazoa > Arthropoda > Malacostraca > Decapoda > Nephropidae > Homarus > Homarus gammarus. The sequence goes on along the minus strand of CAUDMG010003568.1, from coordinate 359,290 downwards.
TGACAGAGTTGATGCCCTCGCCAAACTCGCGTCTAACAAAGACACCGTTGAATACAATTTGGGTCTGTCAAAAAGAACCCTTAAAACTGTAATTAGGAAAGAACTTATTGATGAGTTTGACGCAAGTAGACAAGTGCAAACAGGCACTAGTCAATCCATAGTTTACCATGATGAGATGTATCAAGTGAAACACGTTTATGGAGCAAGTAACAAGATCACTAGATTACAAGATGTTGTAACAGCTAGATTAAGGTTAGGATATAAGTACCTTTGGCAGTATGTTCCTCAAGCAGATGTAAACAAAACTAAATGTAAAGTGTGTGGCCATACATATGGCCACACACTTGAACACTACGTCCTCGACTGTGTGAAGATAGAACCTTTTAGGGACAGGTCCAAGCACACTGTGTGTGAAATGGCACAACACTTCATCTCTAATGGCAAGATAGCCGACATATTAAGATTGTATCCACTTTTTTGCACTTAGTATCTATGTCAGTTCTCATGTACAGAACCAAATACGCAATGTGCTTGAATACCTCCCACGTAAATGTGAATAACAAAGTGTGAGGCCAGACATACTGCCTCACACGCCTGTTCTCACGCATTTGTGAATAAGTTACCCTTTATGTATAGAACTAAACAAATAATGTAAATGAAATACTGTGTAACTTTCAGTGCCATAATATCCTGACAACGGGGGTTAATTATCATGACCCTTTGTAAACCCTACTCTGTAATCCTTTTGCGCTACCGCTCACAGGATGAGTGTGGGGTGCACAATAAAGTAGCCGCTGCAAGCGGCAAAATCAAAAAAATCAAGCCATCGTCACACACACACACACACACACACACACACACACACACACACACACACACACACACACTTTTCTTTATATCACTCCTATTATTTTGTGACACCCTGTATAATCGTTATCCTTATATGACACACCCTGTATAAGAGTTGCCTAATAACAACCCTATTATAGCGTCCCATTACCAATTGCAAGTACCGGAATGACTGAGGACATTTTCTAAGTTATTATTGGGGTGAGAGAGGTGTAGGGGGGAAGGGGATATGTGAGGGTAGGGGGGATAGGGAGAGGGTAGGAGACTTGCAGACGCCCCCAAGATAACGCGCGCGTGTGTGTGTGTGTCTCGGCTCCAGGAACTGTGTTGAGGCGGAACTGTTGCGTCACTTGATTTTCCTTGCGTCTTAAAAGGTAAATAGTGAAGGGGAAGAGAAGGAGGGGAAAGGGGAGGAGGCGTTACAAATATACTTACTCTCTCTCTCTCTCACACACACACAACACTCACATTCATAACCTGCATACACAAACACCCACAGATACTCACACACACACACTCAGTATACACTCAACTGTCTTATGAGCTTGCTGGTGAGTGTATCCGGCGTCTCTCCCTACCACACCACACCACACTCAAACATCTCAACCAAAACCATATCCTAACCAAAACCAACCCCCCCCCCCCCCCAACAGGAACTAAGCAGCAACTAGACACCACAATCAGCCACAGAGGACCAGCAAACCAATCTCCAGTTACCGCCACTACTCACAGGATCTGGTAACCTGAGCTCCCTCCCTCCCCGACACACACACACACACACTCAACCCTTCCTCCTCCTCCTCCTCCCAACACATGTGATTCCCGATGAGCTATGTCCAGAAGGGGTAGGAAGAGGAGGAGTAGGAAGAAGAGAAGGAAGAGAATGGCGGAAAAAAGAGAGAGATGAGGAGAGAGATGCGACCAACCAAGCAGCCATCCACCCACCTACCCAACCATCCACCCACCTACCCAACTAACCGATTCGCCACCCACCCAGCCTACAGCAACTTATGAACTGGAGAACCTGTGTGGCGATAATATGAGACACTTATCAGGACACAAGTGACCATCCACACCCAATATGACTGTTACCTCACACGGGTACAGTACACCAGGCCGCCACAACGACACCCCAACACCAGAGTCAGTGTGTTATTACAGCTGATGGTGGTCAGGTCATGGGCTGAGTGTACCTCTCTCTCTCTCTCTCTCTCTCTCACGTACATTTGTGACGAAGTTCCCTGATACCCTGATAACAGCTGAACCAATGTATTTCCTGTAACACACACACACACACACACTAATATCCTGACGGCGAGATAAACGTATTCTGCCGGCGAGGTTACATGCCATACCTCTCTCTACACGGCCTTCTACAGCGTGTTCCTGGCGCCGAGATACCAGGGTGGTGGGTAGACCTGCAGTACCCTAACCTAACCAAACCTTACCTACCTAATAAGCCTTTAGGTAAAATGGTAATCTGACCAATCAAGGCATTAGGACACAAGAGGAACACGAAGAGATGGCATTTTGTCCATTTTGTCCGATGGTGATAACTGTCCGATGATGGAAACTGTCCGACGTGGTTTTGTCCATAAACATGGCTGGAGCGGTAAGATGGGAATGGCCAATTTTCACCTGAGTACATAATCAGGTGAAATAAGGTAAGGGGAGGGAAAGGGAGGAGAGGTTAGGTTAGGGGGAGGGGAGTAACCGTGACGTGAGCCTTAGTGGTCAGAGGTAAAGCACAACCTCTCACACACTGTTTGTTATCAGCAGAGAACAACAACCAGGTGATCATAATTATCTTCTACCTACCTGATGTTACCTACTTACCTACCTATCTACCGTCTCCCTTCATAACTAAAACCACTACGACCCTCACTAGTTTGTAAATAAAGTCTAAACCACGCCATAGATGTCTCCCTCAATCACAAACCCAACCACGACGACTAACTTGTAAACAAAAAAACATACACGTCTAAACCACGACATAAACCAAGTATTTCCTCACCTGTATAAGACTCTACCTATTGTCTTAGCATCATTAAACCCTTCCCCCATCCCTTCCTTCCACCCCCCTTACCTAACCCTCAACCTACCCCCCTCCCTCCATTCCTAACCTCCTACCATCTCTCCCATCCATCACTCCCTATCCCTAAGCCCTTCCTCCCCATTCCTACCCATCCTCCATCACTCAAAGGCCAGAGATACAAATGGCTCATCCTACTCAAGTCTTTCTTTTTCTCGGGTCAATTATTCTCATATGATCCTCGTTGGAGTCTCTGAGTTGTGTGGTATATAAAAAAAACATTCTCACGGTCGCTATTTTACCTGAGTCTAATACTGGGAACTGAAGTCGATTTGACACACCTTGGCATAGAATTACAATATGGTGGCCTCCTCTCGCTCTTGACCTCCTCTCGCATTTGCCCTCCTCTCGCACCCGACCACCTCCCGCACACCGTCCTAACCCTTTATTCAAACACTAGCAGATCTCCTCTCGCACACCCTGACCTCTTCCCGCACCCTCACCTACAGTCACCAAACTCAACAGCAGATCTCCCTACCCCCAACGCCAGGGGGAATCTTACACACACACACACACACACACACACACACACACACACACAGAGTTTATAATTATCTCCCTTTTATGTAAACCGTTAATAGCATCCGTTTAACAGACCGGTAAAATATTAACAACACATTCCTGGAGCCCAACAGGTAGGTCAGGGTAACTTACGTTAAATTAGGTTAGCATTAAGTTAAGTTGGAATAAGCTGGATTAGGTTAGGTTAATTTAGGTTAGCTTCAGGGTGTTTAATCATCCGGTAAAATAAACTGGGGTGTCTAATCTTCAAGTGATACCAACCCAACACAAGTAATGCTACTAGGAATAACATGGGAGGTAGAAAAATAAATTACAACACTGAAAAAAATACCGGAATAATTACAATAATCTCTTCTTTCTTAACCGACAAACAAAATAAATCGACGAAAAAAATATTATCACCAGTACAACAACAAAAATATCTTCCTACCCCCAACTACAGACACGGTGTTACCAGTACAATGTAAAGAAAGGTTGCTCACTACAGCGGGTTTGGTAACACTGTATGGCTCAGGTGGTATATATATTGTGGCCGTGGTTCTGAAGAGTTCTGACATGACGAAGATTAAGTACCCGAGTTTAATTAACCTGATGATTAAACACTAACGCTAACCTAACCTGATCTAATGTTAACTCAAACTAACACAAACTTAACGTAACATAAACCTACTCTAAAGCTAACCTAACCTAACCAGTTCTAAATTAACCTGATCTAATTTAACGCTACCTTAACCTAACGCTAACGTAATTTAACAAAACTAATCTAACCAAGCACTAACTTAACACTAACCTAATCTAACCTAGCACTAACTTAACACTAACCTAATCTAACCTAGCACTAACTTAACACTAACCTAACGTCAGGTGCTAAAAAAATTACCGACACACACACACTTACGTCAGCAAATTCTTCCAGTACGGGTGTAGCGGCCACGTGACCCGCTGACCTTTCCACAGCTAAACACCATTTTTACGTCCACTCAATGATGAACCCCACACACACACACACTTAACCTCTAAAACTGGTTCCCTCTCTCGTCAAACCGGTCAAGTTTATCCCGTGTGAGTCCGATTGTGGCCACACTATGTACTCTGGCGCTCAATTATGTCAATATGTACTCTTAGAGCCCAATGATGATTTAATTATTCCAATATGTACTCTGGCGGTGTCTAATCTTCATGTGATCTCTCTCTCTCTCTCCTATAGGCTCGCTGGCTAGTATATCAACCTGTACTAATAACACAAAGGTCCAAGAACCATAACAAAACGAGTCTACCTGTAAACGTCTCAGTAAACTCGTGAGTGTTTTTGTTTACGTTTGTATAAGTCGCTTGTCCACCACCACCACGACTACTACCACCACAACTATCACTACCACCTCCGCTACTACCACTACCTCCAACACCACCTCATCCACTACCACCACTACTACCACCTCCCTTACGGTTCAATTTCTTATTCATAGAGAGAGAAAACGCGCCGTAGTGAAGTTACTTTACCTGTAGGAGTTTGGAAATAGTTAAGACCCCCCTCCCCCCAGCCCCTCCCTCAGACCTCCTCCATCACCCCAGCCCCCCTCCATAACCCCCAGACCCCCGTTCCCCATCACCCCTCCCTGTTTACATTACGCTGTCATGAAGTGGAGAAAACATGTCCCCTTTTTTGTTTGTTTTTTGTTTGTTTGTTTGGCCTTCGAGAGTGTCGGGAGTTTGAACAATGGTGTACGGGGAGGGGTGATTGGTACGCTCACCCACTACCTGTGCATTCTGATGGTCACTTTCTGACTACTTTTGTATTCTGCCGGTCACTTTCTTACTACCTGTGTATAGTGATGGTCACTTTCCTACTACCTGTGTATTCCGATGGCCACTTTCCCCATTACCTGTCTATTCTGATGGCCATCTTCCAATTACTTGTATGGCCATACCCACTCTACAGCTACCCTCTCTAGGCCACCCACCCATACCAGGTAGCGCTAGGGGAGGTTAATCACCAGGTAAAATAAGCTAGTGTGTCTAATCTCCAGGTGGTATAATAAAAAATAAAACCCCAGTTTAACGGTGTCTGTCAAATAAGCAACCTTGGACAATAGCGACTCTGTCTATACCAATATACCAAAGTTTACAATTACCTAACCTAACTTAACCTAACCTAACTTAACCTAACCTAACCTAACTTAACCTAACCTAACTTAACCTAACTCCATCGTAATATACCTCGTGTTGTTATATAAGAGTACACCTTAACATATATTAACTTCCTGATTAACTATTTTTCTCTATCTTTTTTTAACTAAACATCAATCTTATTACCTCTTGTATTATATCACGGTAAATTAATAATTACTTCCTTATTAACTGTCACCCTTTTAAATCATCATTATCTCAAATCACATAATTACATTTACTTCCTGATTAAACTAATTTTTTTTTATATCACACTAATCTAAAAGTATATATTCACTTCCCCAATAACAATAACCTACGTTCTTCTAACCCACACACGACACAGACAGACACACACAAAACTCTCCTCTCCTCCGCCAGACGAACACCTTCACCAGCACCACCAAGTTCATCAACAACACTGGCAGCGAATCAATGAAGAGAAGGTGTGGCAAGGCAAGCAAGGCTCCCTCACCACACACAGCTTTCCTCCATACTCCTATAATTTCCCTCATCCTGGACTAAATCCTTCCTTCATCGTAATGTAAAAGAACTTGGGTGTTTATAGGCCTATGTGAAACGACACCTAAAACGACTCCGTATGGTCAAGGTATTATAAATTTTTGGTTTAATTTAACACAAAAATATAATAATTACCAAATTGTCAGTCATTATCGCTGAAGTTTCGAAATTAATGTGATTTTACGGTTTAATATTCACCTGTTTTAATTAAATAGTATTGGTATATGTGATCGATGCGCGAGTTTGAGCATTAATTAAGAAATGGACAGGTAAGTATTAAAGGTATCGACACACACACACACACACACACACACTCGCTATAACAACCAATTACTGTTCTATCACCACTTGACGCTTCTTACCACCATTATCAAAATATTTGCTAATTCTCATGTTCTTTTTTTCCATACATTACGTTATATATAAGTCTATCTTACGTCAAAATCAGATGTTATTATTGTTATTATTTTTATTGATTTCCCTACACCTGTCCTGGTATCACTATCACTCCTACACCTGTATTTTCTTATCCAATTTTTAATCAAAGTTAAATTTGTTCACCTCCTCCTGGAAACACGTAGTGGTGTGGGAGGAGGTAGAGATATGTAGTGTCCGTGTGAGTGATATGATGGTGTCACTCAACCTTCCTCATCAGCTGTTCTCGACCCCGCTCTGACACCCACTCGTATATTAACTCCTCTCACCTCCGAACAACACGGCGATTCCCGGTGTATATGTCATAAATAAAGACAATAGGTGTTATTCTCATCTCCCGTTGGGTGGGGAGGTAGGTTAGGGTCTGTTTAGGGTGTATATTTGTATAAAACACGAGCGACATCAGCATCCTAGAGGGATTTGGCGCCTTCGGCTAGCAGACGATATTGATACTGGTAGTGTAACAGCACTTACCATTCTCTGCAGGGTCGCCTTTCTTGGCTGTGGCTGCATTTCCCATTGTTTATAAGCTTGGAAGACGCCACGAACCCCTCCACTCTGTATCCAGTGTGATATTATCCACAAGAACCACTCCCAACACGTAAATAATCACTGTCACAGCACAACTAAACGCTCATCCCTGTGCCTGCCGTCTGCTCACTAACACTCGCGTAGGAATACAACCACTCACTCCCGATAGTTTAACCATAACCACAGTTTCACTCTACCGGCTCATAGTACTGCGGCCTTAACCCTCGTGCACTTGATCAATTGAATTCGATCTCGCTGTTAAACTGAGCGTGACAAATAAAAAAAATCTATGCAGAGAGTTACTGCTTTTTCTGTCGTAGTAATCAATTCAAGGTGGTGGTGCTGCGCCCAAGATGGCCGTCAAAGCGAGTTTGGTAACCATGGCAACACGGCGTGCCACCCGCTTCAACAACTTTAATTTTCGGTATTTATTCTACATTTACCTTCTCTTCCATCAACACATAACTTCGCCAACAAAAAATATATCAATACCCCAAGCCATTTAAAAAAAATATAACAATAAACAACCATTAGAATGTTGTAAAAAAGAATCTATTTGAATTACCGACGAAATTACTGAGAAAACGTAAACAAGGATGAGAGAAAATGAAAATATTTAGAGGAGTAACTTAACCATTCCTGGCACGGTCCCCTCGCCGACCTACTACCTTATATCCTTCACTCCTATACCAATCTAGTTTATGAAATAACTCAAACTATATATATACCTCAAACAAAGGATAAACTACAAAGGAATCTGCAATAAAAACTGAAAAAAACAATAATAAACGGCAAAAAAAAAGCAGTCGAAATACCGCCAGATAAATTTCACATCAACTTCTACCCAATTCAACGATTTTAGATAGATAGATAGATAGATAGATAGATAAATGAAGAATATATAATTGCTTTTATATATTAAAAATGTTTATAACCACTTGTAACTCAATACATATTTATACCACCATTAATAACAAAAAACAAAGGCAATATAAGTGACTACAGTATTGTGTGTTGATATGTAGACCTGTAATAATATATTTTTCTACCTCTATAACTGTATTTTGCTCTGTAACTCTATTTCAAACTTCTGTAACTAGTATATTCCGTTTAAAACTATATTATTTCAAACTTTCTGTAACTGTAATAAAATGTGAATAAATTCCTCTTCATAATATCTATTCTGACAATCACACAGAAGAGTCTTAATTGGGGCGTTATTGATTTAGGTGATTTTAAAGGTAATTTCTTGTATAAATTAAATATTATGGTGATTTTAGGTCTCTCTCTCTCTCTCTCTCTCTCTCTCTCTCCCTCTCTCTCTCTCTCCCTTGTGCACTTTATTGATACTCAATTCTTAGATACAAAGACAGTATTACCAGAGAGAGAGAGAGAGAGAGAGAGAGAGAGAGAGAGAGAGTAGCACCAGAGATAGAGATGATACAAACATCTCTTATCTCCGTGTTATCAGTAGTATCACCTAATAGTCTGTGATCTTTTAATAACCGATCACATTGTAGTGCCAGTAAAGTGTGCCAGGAATTTTAAACACGTCGGCACTGTGCCAAGTAGTCGAGATATACCAATGGATGACGTGTGCCAATAGATGTAGGGGTGCCAATGGATGACGTGTACCAATGGTCAGAGTGTACCTGCCACGTCATTACTCAGCCATCTACGTTACAACTCAACCCCCACGTCATCACTCCCCTGCCACGTCACCACTCAACCCCCCAAGTCATCACTCCCCTGCCACGTCACCACTCAACCCCCACGTCATCACTCAACCCCCAAGTCATCACTCCCCTGCCACGTCATCACTCAACCCCCACGTCATCACTCTCCTGCCACGTCACCACTTCAGAATAAATCGTGTTTTCTTAATTAACTCACCTGTCGTAAAGATGAATAACAGTGTGACGTAATGAGGTAAAGATTAGGGGTGTGTATGTGTGATCACCTGGCGTTACACCTGGCAATAAAGCCTTCAGTACACGAGAGAGAGAGAGAGAGAGAGAGAGATATGCACACGTGACTAAGAGATAGCTGGCGGGAGGAGGCGAACGGCGGCTCAGTAACTCCTATAGCATGAGGGAGAAGGGGGGTGAGGAGGATGAGGAGAGGGGAGGGGAGGGGAAATGGAAGGGAGAAGGAGAGGAGGGGATGGGAAGGGGGGATGAGGAAGAGGTAGGACGGGGGGGGAGGGGTTGTTTTTGTCTTAACTACTAGTCCGGTGCGTCATTAAACCTGATCTGGGCGTATTGGTTTAAAACACCCCCCCCCCCTCCCCTTCCCCTCTCCTCCTCTCTCTCCCTCCCCCTCCTCACCCCCCCTTCCCCCTCCAACACCGCATCTCCTGACGTTGGATCTTGACACACACACACACACACACACACACACACACACACACACACCTGATAACCAACTTTGACTGTTTTAAAGGTCTGGCAGGCTGACTAATGTTGCAAAGAGATCACTGTACCAGGTAACACTATTATTGCAAACCCCGGTCCATTGCATATCATTAATGTTGCAAGGATATCCACAGGGTATAGGCTGATGTTGCAAGATTATATCGATATAACAATAATTTCTTTGTTATTGCAAGAATGGGTTAATGTTGCAAGAAGATCCACTGCGTATTACTAATGTTGCAAGGAGTACCACGGGAGTCTTGCTATTGCAGACGTAAGCGTGATTCTGACATCTCTTAACAGGTGGAAGTTGCAAAGGCTGTCTCTACAAGTTGCGAATATAGCTTTTTCTTCTTCCTCTTCTCCTTCTATGATACGAGTAATCTATCTCCTCCAACTCCTCTTGTTCTTCTTCCTCTTCTTCTTCTGTGATACGAGTAATCTTTATCTCCTCCAACTCCTCTTATTCTTCTTCCTCTTCTCCTTCTATGATACGAGTAATCTATCTCCTCCAACTCCTCTTATTCTTCTTCCTCTTCTTCTTCTATGATACGAGTAATCTTTATCTCCTCCAACTCCTCTTATTCTTCTTCCTCTTCTTCTTCTATGATACGAGTAATCTTTATCCCCTCCAACTCCTCTTGTTCTTCTTCCTCTTCTTCTTCTATGATACGAGTAATCTTTATCTCCTCCAACTCCTCTTATTCTTCTTCCTCTTCTTCTTCTATGATACGAGTAATCTATCTCCTCCAACTCCTCTTATTCTTCTTCCTCTTCTTCTTCTATGATACGAGTAATCTATCTCCTCCAACTCCTCTTCTTCTTCTATGATACGAGTAATCTATCTCCTCCAACTCCTCTTATTCTTCTTCCTCTTCTTCTTCTATGATACGAGTAATCTATCTCCTCCAACTCCTCTTATTCTTCTTCCTCTTCTTCTTCTATGATACGAGTAATCTTTATCTCCTCCAACTCCTCTTATTCTTCTTCCTTCTCTTCTTTTTGTGGGTACTTTTTTATCCACTTATTTTCTTCCTTATTCTATATTTTTTCTCCTTCCTCTCTCTCTCTCTCTCTCAGGGCATCATTCGGGGTAGTATTGTTTGTTGATCTGCCTGGAGGTGGGTTGGAGGAGCTGACTGTCCCACCAGAGGTAAATAATTAACCTGAAAATAGACGTCGGCAACCTACCATACCTCATCAGCTGTTCAGAAGTAAACAAAGCGACGGTGGTGGTGATGACGTGTGTGTGTGTGTGTGTGTGTGTGTACGTGTGCGTGTGCGTGTGGGTGTGTGTGTCACGATCAACATCACCTTTTAGCTTCGCGTTACCTACTAAACTAACACTGATTATCTCGAAATAGCGGACGTCCTATAACAGCAGACACACCATGTAATAGCAGACACCCCGTAATAGCGGACACCATGTAATAGCAGACACCCCGTAATAGCAGACACCCCGTAATAGCGAACATCCCGTAATAGCAGACACCCCGTAATAGCGAACATCCCGTGCAAATACATAAATTGTACTTTTGCTAGTACAGGTATACGTGTATAAACAGGTAATCATACAGGTACAAACACAGGTACACAGGTACACCATTTCCTCCTCCCCGACAACACAATCACACAACGACAAAATTAGTTCATTAAATTTTCCAATTGCAACTAAAAAAGTAAAAAAAAAAATTATTAAAACAAAAAATAAAAAAAAATTGAGTCATATTTACAACACGAGATACATATATTAATTAACATATAAGCTAGACTGATTCATTGTTATTATTTTTATTATTATTTTTATTATTATTTATATTTATTTATAATTTACAATAATCATGAAATTAAAATCTTCCCTGGACTGACATTCGGACAGACTCAATTTGTGGGCTGGCCATTTACATATAGATGGTGGTGGTGGAGTGGATGGGGAGGGGTGTGGAGTGGATTGGAGTGGATGGGGGAAGGGTGTGGAGTGGATGGGGGAGGGGTGTGGAGTGGATGGGGGAGGGGTGTGCAGTGGATGGGGGAGGGGTGTGGAGTGGATGGGGGAGGGGTGTGGAGTGCAGGTGGGGGAGGGGTAGAGAGGGTAGGTTGGTAGATAGGTCGAAGGTGGAGGAGGACGAAGGAAGAGATAGTTGGAATATGAGTCTAGTTCCCCTAACCTCCCCCCTCCCTCTCACCACCCCCACCCCCTCCCTCTCACCACTCCCCCCTCCCTCTCACCACCCCCACCCCCTCATCACTCACCCCCACCCCCTCCCTCACCCCCACCCCCTCCCTCACCCCCACCCCTCCTTCACGTCCTCACCTCCCTCACCCCCACCCCCTCATCACTCGCCCCCACCCCCTCCCTCACCCCCACCCCTCCCTCACGTCCTCACCTCTCACCTGGGTATGTTGATGAACCTAAGGTGAGCAGGAGAGGATGACAGGACCGCCTCTCACCTGTCCAATCCCACCTGTCATGTACCTGTCTATCTTTACTCAATTCTCTTCCTCCTTTATCCATCCCTATCCCTACCCATCCCTTCCTTCACCCCTCCTCCTCCTTCTCCACACTACACCTCATCCTCCACCTACCCATCCCTTCCTTCACCCCTCCTCCTCCTTCTCCACACTACACCTCATACTCCACCTACCCACCCCTTCCTTCACCCCTCCTCCTCCTCCTCCACACTACACCTCATCCTCCACAGGGTTGAGACAATCCGGAACTCGAAACTTCTCCAGTTTCTCTCACAACAAATTGAGTCAAGGATCTCCTCCCTCCCTCCATTTCTCTCCCTCCAGTTTCACCCCCCCCCCTCCCTTCTTCCCCCTCTCACCCCTTCCTCCCCTCCCACTATCCCTTTACTTACTTTCCTTCTCTTTTTCCCTGTATCCCCCCCCCCCACCCAGAATAAACAGCTCACAATCACCAAGTTACTTCACCCCGTCAACATCCTGTTTACCTCAGTCCCTCCTACTTAGTGTTGCTCGTTTTCTATGGGTTCGTTTTCCTTCTTGAAGTCGAGGAAACTAATAAGGGGTGACTGAAGCGTGTTGTTTGGGCGGCTGATGAAAACGAGATGTGTAAATATGGTGGAGAATGGGTGGGTGAGTGGGTGGCACGAGGTGGGTGAGTGGGTGGCACGAGGTGGGTGGGTGGGTGGGTAGGTGAAGGTAGATACAGAGGGAGAGAGAAAGAGAGAGATAATGAACGGTGCTTAGTACCCCTGGTGGTAGTTGAAGCACAACAACAACAACAACCATCTCAACAACAACAACAACACCCTCCTGTTAAGTTAGACGTACTACTAAAGGACAGAATCACCTTATATACTGACACACCTGTGGAACAATTAATTGCCCAGGTGTGTGGCGCAACCCCCAAACACCTGCACACACACACGTACACACAGGTAATGAGTAGATCACTAAGTAATTGTAGGGATACTCTCTCTCTCTCTCTCTCTCTCTCTCTCTCTCTCTCTCTCTCTCTCTCTCTCCCGGAGTCACGCGTCTGCTCCTATAGGTCACATGTGCAATAATCTGTAAGACTGTCTATTTACATCACCTGCCCACGTGCGTCTATATATACTTGACACGCCCTTAGACGCCCACAACAACTGTGTGCATGGGGGGGGGGGGGGGAGAGAGAAGGTTGTTATAAGGTGAGGACTGTGAGAGAGTATCTGAGAGGAGGAGGAAGACAGAGAGGAAGAGAGGGATGGAGAGAGGGATGAAGAGAGGTAGGCAAGGAGGGACGGTAGGTTGACGAGATGGCATGTGGCACTGTGCCGTTGTCCCTCAGCTCAGGTGGCACTCTGGCCTCTTGAGTACATACAATAATGTTCTCCAGCCTTAATACACCATTACCGTACTGTTATATAATGTTCTTCCTTAACACACAACTACGAACATTACATCAACTTAACCTAGAGATTAAGGGGGGGGGGGAGGAGGGAGCACAGGTAGGGGAGAAAGTCGACAGGGGGGGAGGGGGGAGGCACAGGTAGGGGAGAAAGTCGACAGGGGGGAGGGGGGGAGGCACAGGTAGGGGAGAAAGTCGACAGGGGGGAGGCAAAAGTAGGGGAGAAAGTCGACAGGGGGGGGGTAAGGAGAGAGGGGGCACAGGTAGGGGAGAAAGTCGACAGGGAGGGAGGGGAGGCACAGGTAGGGGAGAAAGTCGACAGGGGGGGTAAGGAGAGAGGGGGCACAGGTAGGGGAGACAGTCGACAGGGGGGTAAGGAGAGGGGGGCACAGGTAGGGGAGAAAGTCGACAGGGGGGTAAGGAAAGGGGGGCATAGGTAGGGGAGAAAGTCGACAGGGAGAGGAGGGGCAACACAGGTAGGGGAGAAAGTCGACAGGGGGGAGGGGGGATACAGGTAGGGGAGAAAGTCGACAGAAGATAAAGAAAAAAAAGACAATCGTAACAAAAAAGCCTCTACAAAAAGTCGTACGAGAAAACCTAAAAAAAAAAATTCGAGCAAAAATCAGAAAGAAAGTGTTAAATTGATTTCCTGTGGCGCTGTTATTGTCGATTTCACCCTTTATCCCTACATCCTGTTATGAGAGAGAGAGAGAGAGAGAGAGAGAGAGAGAGAGAGAGAGAGAGAGAGATATCAAAGACCAAAATAAAAAATAGGGGAGGAACGAGGGGGAGATGAAGGAGACAGTTGAGGGTTCACCAACACGGGTAGCGGGTACAGTACTCACTTTCAAAGGGCTTGTCGAGTTGCTTGTCCCGCGGCATGACGAGCGGGTTGGAGGAGTTGGACTTGATGGGTCGTATCTGGTGGGCGGAGTCTCGGCCGTGGGAGGCGAAGTCCGGTGTGCTGGTGTCCTTCTTGATGAAGTTGAAAGGATCCTTACTAGGGTCGCGGGACTCCCTCTTACCGCCCGAGGACGCGTCCTTACTGCGTCCGCTGCGTCCGCTACCACAGGAGGCGGAGTCCTTCTGGGGCAGGTTGTGGGAGTAGGGCGTCCCTCCGCCGCCGCCTTGGGTAGGTGGTGGCGGGTGTGCGATGGGCGTGATGGTCGGCGTGGGTGTGATGGGGTGGACGGGGAGAGGGGCGCCGTTGATGGGGCGGAAGACAGTGCCCACCACCTCTGGGGGGGTGGCCGGACCCTTCTTCCCTGCAACAACAAACAAAAACACTATTACATTATACAGTTATTTTATATTATATTAAATTAAATAAAAATATACAGGTAAAGATATGTAAATACCACCACTACCACCACCCATAACAACATATAACCTACAACCGTTGTGATGACTCTCCCTGACACACACACACCCGGGGTCGACCTTCACTATAACACAGAGACACGCCGGTTTATAAATATACCACCAGTAAATATATGCGGACAGATATAAATGGAGAAGTAACGGGAATAAACTGTAACATGGGGACACATCGACGCCTGGGTTATTTTGAGGGTGGGGAGATGGGGAGGGGGAGGAGTGGGTGGGGAGGAGTGGGTGGGTGGGTGGGGAGGTGGGGAGAGAATATGTGGTGTGGTACGGTGTGGTGGGGAAGGTAGAGAGGGTCTGTTCTTTCGTTCCTCTTCCTCCTCCATTTTATTCTTCTCCTCCTCTTCCCTTTCCTACTACTCCTCATTATCCTTCCTACTCCCACTCCTCCTCCTCATTCCCTTCCCAGTTAATTTATTATGAAATATCTTGATTACATTTACCATTAAAGTAAGAGAGACTCACTTCACCTTAAGGTCAGCTGCTTCAACTTCCACCCGACGACACCACAGGTATTATCCTGGTGAAACACTTAATTAAACGCGGCAGACAGGTGATTAAGAAGAAGCACACACAGAGGAGGGGAGGAATCTAATGAAGAGATAAATGTGGAGAAGAGAATGAGAGAAGAGAGAGATTAGTGTGTGTGTGTGTGTGTGTGTGTGTTTAGGTGTGACATTGTATAAATACACCTCCCGTCTCCTGGTGTCAAACCTTATTGGGTGATAGAAGAGAGAGAGAGAGAGAGAGAGAGAGAGAGAGAGAGAGAGAGAGAGAGAGAGAGAGAGAGAGAGAGAGAGAGACCCTTCAACACCCACCTATTCATCTCATAACACGTGATAACATACAAGGCCCCACAAGCCAGTCTTAAGTCCGATTCTCCCCCCCCAAAAAAAAAATCGCAGGTCAAGTTTTTTCCCCTTAACTAATAACTAAACTAACTCATCTACCTACGTTAATTAAGCTTCTCCGTAAACAAGATTAGTTAATTATTGATTCCAACGATAACTTTGTCCCTTAAGTTGTAGACAGTCGAACGTAATTACCCTATTGATAGATTCTCAAAGGTTCGTAAGTTAAATTAGTAGATACATAGAGATCTATTCAGTCAAACCATCATACAAGTTTACATTGGTTTACCCTATATATACAGTATATATATATAGACACTTAAATAAAACGTTACAGGCACACAAAGAGACAAAGGAATAAATCGATTCATATATCATTCGCCCAAAAAAATGAAAATAAATAAATAAACAAAACTGTATATATTTCTACCCCATTATACATTATTCATTACTTTAAGTTTACGTTTCTCTACAAAAAACTACGAAAGAGATTTGTAGCGTCATTAAAGTGAGAGCAGAGAGGTTTAGCTAAGTCCCCCCGTGAGAGTCTCGACCCACACTCCCACTCTGCCAGATGAAAAGAAGGGATAACTGCGTCAATCTTACCGCCGCCACGCCAGACAACACTACACTACACCACATTACACTACACTACACTAAAATACATCACATTACACTACACCACACCACACTACAACACCACACCACAACACCACATTACACCACACTACAACACCACACCACCATCAAACTAACACCACACTCGGGGCACATTTCGCGGGTGATGCTTCGCTGAGCTGATATTTATGATGTCGATTTTAGGATGTGTGTGTGTGTGTGTGTGAGTGTGTGTGTGTGAGTGTGTGTGTGTGTGTGAGTGTGTGTGTGTGTGTGTGTGTAATCTTCTAACCTAACCTAACCAATACTCTCTCCCTACTAACAATTCAATGCACCTTTTCACCCTTATCTGAAATACACTAATGCAGTATCGACAACCGTGAGACAGACAGACAGATAGATACACAGACAGACAGATAGATAGATAGACAGATAGATACAGATAGATAGATAGATAGATAGATAGAGTTACTCATAAATAAATCATGCAAATATAAAGTCATCTTTCATAGGTGGTTAAGTCATTGTACTCAAGGGTTAAGTCATCGTCTTCAAGTGATTCATTGTACTCAAGGGATTACACGCCACCATACGTACTCAAGATATTCAATTATCGTACTCTAAAAGAACCACTCCCAGCATACGAGTCCCATTCACTTAACATTCCCCCCCACATTCACAACATCGCCTCGTCTTTCCGGATAACAGATGCCAATATCGCAAAGCCGGACCGTCGACGCCACAGAACCGGAATACATTATTGTAAACGGAGATTTCACGCCTGTATTCCGGATAATCAAGAATGCCAATACAACGTGTACCTTTTGGGCAGACCATTTTGTTTTTATATCTATTTATGTAATCCGGTTTATCGACAATAGTATAATTTGTATTTTTCCTGGTTTATTTGGTTTATTTCGGTGTTGTCTATAGGTTTTGGGGTTTAGAATTGTTCGGTTTTAATGAGTCTTAGTAGTGTTTTTTTTTTTTTTTTTTTTGAGGGGGGGGGGGGTACATATTCTGAGAGCTCTAAAACTGGTATGTAACACTGAGACTCTACCTAAACTAGACACCTTCACTTAGCACCAGTTCGGAGACAAAATTAACACTGAGACTCTACCTTAACTAGACACCTTCACTTAGCAGCAGTTAGGAGACAAAATTAACACTGAGACTCTACCTTAACTAGATACCTTCACTTAGCACCAGTTAGGAGACTCTAACTAAACTAGACACCCTCACTTAGCACCAGTTAGGAGACAAAATTAACACTGAGACTCTACCTAAACTAGATACCTTCACTTAGCACCAGTTAGGAGACAAAATTAACACTGAGACTCTACCTTAATTACACCGAGACTCTACCTTAACTAGGCCCCTTCACTTGGCACCAGTTAAGGTAAGAACACACACAGGTGAGAGTCTACTGAGGATCTAGCCCCCCAGCCTGGCTCAAGAGGTGTTGGGGCGGCTCAGGTAAAGGTGTCTTCTAGCCTCAGGTGATCACTTTAAAGACGTCTGTAGCCGGACCTTGGGTGATGGCCAGAGGAGGGGGAGGAGGAGAGAGGAAGAAGTGAAAGGAGGAAGAGAGAAGGAGAAGAAATAAGAGAAGGGAGAAGAGAGGAGGAGAAGGGGGAGGAGGAATGAGGAATTTAAGAATAGAGGAGGTGGTGAAAGGAGGAATTGGAGGAGAGAGGAGGTGATAAGAGGAATTAGAGGAGGAGGAGGAGGAGCAGTGAGGATAAGGATGAAAGGAAGAAGGAGAAATGGGAGATGAAAATGAGAAGAAAGGAGAATGGAGGAGGTAGAAAGGAAGGAGGGAAGAGGAAACAGGAGGTGGGAGAAGGGTAGAGAAGACAGGATGATGAAGAGGAGGAAGGAAGAGGAGGAAGGAAGGAAGGGAGAGGAGGAAGGAAGGAAGGAAGATGGAGGAGGAGGAAGAGGGAGAGGGCTCAGACGGCCATACCTCTTACCTGAAGATTGATCCTAGCAGCCTCATAGGGACTACCTCAGCCTCCTTCCTTTCCTTCTTCTCCCTCCCTCCCTCCCACCCCTACCCTATTAACTCCTCCTTCTCCCCCCCCCATACTATCGACATGCCTGTCTCGAGTCTTAATCACACACACCTGTACCAACCCACACCTGTACCAACCCACACCTGTACCAACCCGCACCTGTACCAACCCACACCTGTACCAACCCACACCTGTACCAACCCACACCTGTACCAACCCACACCTGCACCAACCCACACCTGTACCAACCCACACCTGTACCAACCCACACCTGTACCAACCCGCACCTGTACCAACCCACACCTGCACCAACCCACACCTGTACCAACCCGCACCTGCACCAACCCACACTTGTACCAACCCGCACCTGTACCAACCCGCACCTGTACCAACCCGCACCTGTACCAACCCACACCTGCACCAACCCACACCTGCACCAACCCGCACCTGTACCAACCCACACCTGTACCAACCCGCACCTGTACCAACCCGCACCTGTACCAACCCACACCTGTACCAACCCGCACCTGTACCAACCCACACCTGTACCAACCCACACCTGCACCAACCCGCACCTGTACCAACCCACACCTGTACCAACCCGGACCTGTACCAACCCACACCTGTACCAACCCACACCTGCACCAACCCGCACCTGTACCAACCCGCACCTGTACCAACCCACACCTGTACCAACCCGCACCTGTACCAACCCACACCTGTACCAACCCACACCTGCACCAACCCGCACCTGTACCAACCCGCACCTGCACCAACCCGCACCTGCACCAACCCGCACCTGTACCAACCCACACCTGTACCAACCCACACCTGTACCAACCCACACCTGTACCAATCCACACCTGTACCAACCCGCACCTGTACCAACCCACACCTGCACCAAACCACACCTGTACCAACCCACACCTGTACCAACCCGCACTTGTACCAACCCGCACCTGTACCAACCCGCACCTGTACCAACCCACACCTGTACCAACCCACACCTGCACCAACCCGCACCTGTACCAACCCGCACCTGTACCAACCCACACCTGTACCAACCCACACCTGTACCAACCCACACCTGTACCAACCCACACTTGTACCAACCCACACCTGCACCAACCCACACCTGTACCAACCCGCACCTGTACCAACCCACACCTGTACCAACGCACACCTGTACCAACCCACACCTGTACCAACCCGCACCTGTACCAACCCGCACCTGTACCAACCCACACCTGTACCAACCCACACCTGTACCAACCCACACCTGTACCAACCCACACCTGTACCAACCCACACCTGCACCAACCCACACCTGTACCAACCCACACCTGCACCAACCCACACCTGTAACTATATGAACATACCTGGATCGCTCACCTGTTACAATTAATCTGTCTGTCTGTCTGTCTGTATGTCTTGTTGTAGATATATATTACCTGTCTATTTGTCTTCCTCTCCCCACACCCCATCTTTCTCTCCCCACACCCCATCTTCCTCTCCCCACACCCCATCTTTCTCTCCCCACCATGTGTACGTCACTCACCCTAATGCAAGACTCGTGTCGGGGCAATACAGTGTTACACTCCCCCGTTATAAAACAATGGCGGGGAGGAGAGGCTGTGGTCCACCCCTTACACACACACACACACACACACACACACACACACACACACATGTTATAGGTTAGGTTTGGTAAGGGAGAGGGTGAGGGAGAAGTGGGGTGAGGGGGGGGAGACAAGAGGGGGTGAGAGAGGTAGATGTTAGCCATAAGTATTTGTCTAAGTCACTTGACCTTATAGAGAGGGGAGGGAAGAGTATTGGGGAGGGGAGGAGAAGGGAAGGGTTGGGATAAAAGGAGAGGGGAGGGGAGGGGAGGGGAGGGATAAAAGGAGAGGGGAGGGAGGGGTGGGGGAGGGGAGGGGAGGAGAAGGGAAGGGTTGGGATAAAAGGAGAGTGGTGGGAGGGGAGGGGTGGGGAGGGGGGAGGGGAGGGGAGGGGGGAGGGGAGGTAAATAGGCAGATACGATGACCCCAATAATAATAATAATAATAATAATAATAATAATAATAATAATAATAATCTTAAAACAATAACATGAGTGACTAGAAACTGTCATATCTGTGTCATGTCACCAGATGTCCCCCTCCTTCCTTCCTTCCTTCCTTCCTTCCTCCCTCTCTCCCTCTTTCCTTCTATCCTCCCTCCCTCCCTCCTTCCTTCCTACCACCACCACCCTTACCCACCCCCCCTTTCTTCCTCTCTCTCTCTCCTTTACCTCCCCCAACAACACCCCCACCTCCCCTCCCCTCCTCTGTCCGGTTCAATGTAAACAAACCAGCCATTTTTTCCCGCCAAGAATTTACTTAATCTTACAAAATCAATATGGATCTCTTCCTTGATTTGGGGAGTGGGATGGAGAGGGGTGAAGAGGGGTGAGGAAGTTGAGGTGGGGGAGGGGAGAGGAAGAGGGGGGAGGAAGAGGGGGGAAGGAGGGGGGAAGGAACAATGTCTCGTGGTCGAGGTATAAGATATGAAGAACAATGTGGATGACACACACACACACACACACACACACACACACAAACACACACACGCACGCACGCACGCACGCACAGCCCTGGATCACAAAATATTATTGGGGTCCCCCTCTTCACCTCTCACATCAAAGGTGTTATTTTAGCCTCCTATAGGGTACGTCCCCTCTCATCCCTCTCTCTTCCCTCTCATCCTCTCCCCTACTTTCTCTTTCCCTTTCTTTCTCTTCTGTATTCTGTCTCCTCTTTCTCTCTTCCCTCTCACCCACCTTTCTTTCCCTCTCCCTACTCTCTCTTTGCCCCTCTCCTTTCCTCCCTCTCCCCACCCTTACATCCCCTTCCTCCTATATCTCCTGAAGAAGAAGGAGGAGGAGGAGGAGGAGGAGGAGGAGAAGACTTTCATTAAATAGTTTTACAAGGAAGTATTATATTTACTGGATATTCTAAGCCTTAAGACAAACCCCCTTTATGAGGTGTCTCCCCCCCCCTACCTGTGTGGGGGGGGGCGAGGAGGAGGGGAGAGGCGGGGAGGGGAGGTGGAAAGAGGGAGTGGAAGAGGAGGAGGGGAGAGGCGGGGAGGGGAGGTGGAAAGAGGGAGTGGAAGAGGAGGAGGGGAGAGGCGGGGAGGGGAGGTGGAAAGAGGGAGTGGAAGAGGAGGAAGGATGACGAGGAGGAGTAAGGAGGGTGGAGGAGGTTGGAAGGGGTGATTCTTATGTTCCGTCTATCCCCTCCTCTCCCCTCCCTCCCCCCCCCCCTCCTTCCCTTCTCTCTAACTCCTTTCTCCCCATCCTCCTTCCTTCACCCCTTTCCTCTCTTCCCTCAACACCAGCTCCTCACCCATCTTTCATCCTCCCCTCCCCCTACTCCTCTCCCCACCCTCTCTCCCCTCCCCTTCTCCCCTCCCCCTCTCCCCACGGCCACCAGGTCCTCTCTTTACACAGACGGTGCAGCAGCTAGCATGGTAACTTTAATCTGGCAGAGCAGTGAGAGGCCACGCCATCTGGTGACAGGCAGAGAGGGGGAGAGGGAAGAGAGGGGTGGAGAGAGAGAGGGAGACGGGGGTGGAGAGAGAGGAGGAGGAGAGAAAACTAAGTAGAGGAAGATGGAGGGTGGAAAGGGAGAGAGACGGAGGGAGGAGAAGGATGGAACATGGGACAGGAGAAAGAATGAGGGATGGAGAATGGAGTTATTCTGGAGCACGCACGAGAGAGAGAGAGAGAGAGAGAGAGAGAGAGAGAGAGAGAGAGAGAGGTGGGTGTGTGTGTGTGGTTACATTTGATTTTGTTTACTAATCTATTCATTAATTTACACACACACACACACACACCTCTCTCTCTCTCTCTCTCTCTCTCTCTCTCTCTCTCTCTCTCTCTCTCCATGAAGCAACAGCTGGCTGGTTCGGCCCAGACCAGCTGGTGACGAGAGGAGGCTGAGATTCTCACCTGTTGATTACCGCCACCACCTACTGAGCCACCTGTTAATTACCGCCACCACCTACTGAGCCACCTGTTAATTACCGCCACCACCTACTGAGCCACCTGTTAATTACCGCCACCACCTACTGAGCCACCTGTTAATTACCGCCACCACCTACTGAACCACCTGTTAATTACCGCCACCACCTACTGAACCACCTGTTAATTACCGCCACCACCTACTGAGCCACCTGTTAATTACCGCCACCACCTACTGAACCACCTGTTAATTACCGCCACCACCTACTGAACCACCTGTTAATTACCGCCACCACCTACTGAACCACCTGTTAATTACCGCCACCACCTACTGAACCACCTGTTAATTACCGCCACCACCTACTGAGCCACCTGTTAATTACCGCCACCACCTACTGAGCCACCTGTTAATTACCGCCACCACCTACTGAACCACCTGTTAATTACCGCCACCACCTACTGAGCCACCTGTTAATTACCGCCACCACCTACTGAGCCACCTGTTAATTACCGCCACCACCTACTGAACCACCTGTTAATTACCGCCACCACCTACTGAACCACCTGTTAATTACCGCCACCACCTACTGAGCCACCTGTTAATTACCGCCACCACCTACTGAACCACCTGTTAATTACCGCCACCACCTACTGAACCACCTGTTAATTACCGCCACCACCTACTGAACCACCTGTTAATTACCGCCACCACCTACTGAACCACCTGTTAATTACCGCCACCACCTACTGAGCCACCTGTTAATTACCGCCACCACCTACTGAGCCACCTGTTAATTACCGCCACCACCTACTGAACCACCTGTTAATTACCGCCACCACCTACTGAACCACCTGTCAGTCTAATCCCTCGAGTCAGGAGAAGAAACCCCTCGTCACATTTTCTTTCCCAGGATGAACTATGATACCTTTATAAATCTAATACAGGTTTATTACACCCAATAAAATACCAACAGCGGTTTTTTCCTAGGATTAACTCTGCTGTTCTTTTATTTACTTATTAATAACAGCCTCAATATATTTCTTCCCAGGGAGAACTTTGTTAATTACTTTATATTATTTCGCAGTTTATTTTTAATCTAATGAACTGAATAATATGGGGATACAGGTGTGGCTATAATTACAGGTGTAAATACACAGGTAGATACAGGTACATAAGCCTCTACCACACACACACTGTACCTCCAGCCAAACATCATAGTTAACCAGACAATGCTGAAAAACATGAACTAGGCTAAACCTTAATTAATACAGCCAGGTAAAAACTACACACACCTGTACACCTGTGACAGTTAAACTGATATTATTAATTGGTTCACTGTAATATGGAAACAAAAAATGATGACGTCAGCTACAGGTGATTGGTGGCAGCGGTGTAAAGGTTGTGTTAGTGTTGTTAAAATGATTAATGTTAGTTGATTTTAACCCTTTGAGTACATGTGGTAAGTTAACCCTTTGAGTACGAGTGATAAGTTAACCCATTGAGTACGTGTGATGAATTTTGAGTACGTGTGGTGACTCAAGGGGTTTAAATTCCACACCAACCAGTATCAGAACAAAAAACGAACGAAATTAAACGGGAAAAAAAAAAACACAGCAACAACAAAAATAACAAATGAAAAAAAAATTAAACAGCAGAAGAGAGAAAAATAAAAACCGGGAAAAAAAAAAATAAAATGCAAATGAACACTCCATCAACGCCCCCCCCCCCCCAAGGTAAAATAATAATAATGACAAAATACAATAACGTAAAAAATAGACTCCAGTTAGTGAGTTAATATTGAGTTGTAAATTAATATATATATATATACAGGTGTGTTATGAAAGGTAAGTATCGTTGGTAATGAGTTTCATGTTGCACCTGTGGGGGGAGGGGGTGTGGGGGCGGGGAGGGGGGGTGTGGGGGAATTGGGTGGGGGGTTTTAAACTAGAGGTGATAGAGGTGGTGCTGATGGGTAGGTGGGGGTAAATGACCAAACACATGTGGATAGAAAGGTGTGGATATTGCTAAACAACTCAACAGGTGTGTGGGTAGCAGTGTGGATATGGCTAAACAACTCAACAGGTGTGTGGGTAGCAGTGTGGATATGAATAAACAACTCAACAGGTGCGTGGGTAACAGTGTGGTTATGGCTAAACAACTCAACAGGTGTGTGGGTAGCAGTGTGGATATGGCTAAACAACTCAACAGGTGTGTGGGTAGCAGTGTGGATATGAATAAACAACTCAACAGGTGTGTGGGTAGCAGTGTGGATATGAATAAACAACTCAACAGGTGCGTGGGTAACAGTGTGGTTATGGCTAAACAACTCAACAGGTGTGTGGGTAGCAGTGTGGATATGGCTAAACAACTCAACAGGTGTGTGGGTAGCAGTGTGGATATGAATAAACAACTCAACAGGTGTGTGGGTAGCAGTGTGGATATGGCTAAACAACTCAACAGGTGTGTGGGTAGCAGTGTGGATATGGCTAAACAACTCAACAGGTGTGTGGGTAGCAGTGTGGATATGAATAAACAACTCAACAGGTGTGTGGGTAGCAGTGTGGATATGGCTAAACAACTCAACAGGTGTGTGGGTAGCAGTGTGGATATGGCTAAACAACTCAACAGGTGTGTGGGTAGCAGTGTGGATATGGCTAAACAACTCAACAGGTGTGTGGGTAGCAGTGTGGATATGGCTAAACAACTCAACAGGTGTGTGGGTAGCAGTGTGGATATGGCTAAACAACTCAACAGGTGTGTGGGTAGCAGTGTGGATATGAATAAACAACTCAACAGGTGTGTGGGTAGCAGTGTGGATATGGCTAAACAACTCAACAGGTGTGTGGGTAGCAGTGTGGATATGGCTAAACAACTCAACAGGTGTGTGGGTAGCAGTGTGGATATGGCTAAACAACTCAACAGGTGTGTGGGTAGCAGTGTGGATATGGCTAAACAACTCAACAGGTGTGGATAGGAAGATGTGGATTAAAATATACTTAACACATACATATAAATACACCTAAAACACACACACATGTACACTGAATGTATACATGTACGTAATATATACATGTACGTAATGTATACATGTACGTAAGGTATACATGTACCTGTGTAATTTATCTAGCACACACACCTGGGTTGGGCTTGACATACATCTGATTGTTAGGTCTTTAAATAGCTGTGCCGAGAGAGAGAGAGAGAGAGAGAGAGGCGGATCAATACTACGGCCACAGATCTCTCTCTCTCTCTCTCTCTCTCTCTTTTTGTACCTCTCTCTCTCTCTCTCTCTCACTCTCTCTTTTTGTACCTCTCTCTCTCTCTCTCTTTGTATTTCTGTTTTTCTCGATCTCTTTGGGTAGTAGGTAGCAGGCAGTAGGTAGCAGGCAATAGGTAGTAGGTAGCAGGCAATAGGTAGCAGGCAGTAGGTAGCAGTAGGAAGGAGGTAGCAGGCAGTAGGTAGCAGGCAGTAGGTAGCAGTAGGAAGGAGGTAGCAGGCAGTAGGTAGCAGTAGTAGGTAGCAGGCAATAGGTAGCAGTAGGAAGGAGGTAGCAGGCAGTAGGTAGTAGGTAGCAGGCAATAGGTAGCAGTAGGAAGGAGGTAGCAGGCAATAGGTAGCAGGCAGTAGGTAGCAGGCAGTAGGTAGCAGTAGGAAGGAGGTAGTAGGTAGCAGGCAGTAGGTAGCAAGCAGTAGGTAGCAGTAGGTAGCAGTAGGAAGGAGGCAGTAGGTAGCAGTAGGTAGGAGTAGGCAGTAAGCAGCTATCAAACAAAGAGGTACTGGGAAGCATAATGGTAGACCCTGCTGCCATATGTGACCAAGACTCAGGTTGATAATAATAATCTGTCTTTCTGCCTCATTTACACACAGGGTCTCAATCGTTTCCCTGACAACACAACATATATATAACTTCTCACTATTGATCTTTATTATTATTATTATTATTATTATTATTATTATTATTATTATATTTTCGCCCCCCAGGCCCTCACGTATCCTGGTGGGCTAATCCTGTAAAAAAAATATCTCTCTCTCTCTCTCTCTCTCTCTCTCTCTCACGCTGTCTCTATTTATATCTCTCTCCTCTTTGTCTCTCCACCTGTTTCTATCTCTCTTTCTCTCCTTTTCTTTGTTTACTTATCCTTCTTTATTTCTTTGTTTCCTTCCGTCTCTCTCCTTTCTCTTCGTCTCCCTCTATTCTCTCTTTTTCTCTCTCCCTATTCCCTCCCTTCTTCCTTTCCATCTCCTTCCCTCCCTCCCTCCCTTCCTCCCTCCCTTTCTCTAATCTCCCTTGATGATAATGACGACAAGAGTATAATGAAGCCAAGCTGAATCAAGGTGCCAGATAATGCCAGTATGCCAATTAATGCCAAGATGCCAGTTAAGGTCAAGATAGTGATATACACCCCCCTCCCCCCTACCCATGTATGTATGTATGTATGTATGTGTGTGTGTGTGTGTGTCCTTATATAACAACCCCCGTAATATATACCCCCCTTCCCCCTAGTGTCCCCTACCCCCCCTTCCCCCTACTGTCCCCTACCCCCCCTTCCCCCTAGTGTCCCCTACCCTCCCCCCTTCCCCCTAGTGTCCCCTACCCTCCCCCCCTTCCCCCTAGTGTCCCCTACCCTCCCCCCTCGAGTCTTCCATAATCCAGGTCACTGCGGCAGGAGGCTCGGGTCACCCTCTACATGACGTTGTGAGGTTACACGGGAGCCTTAGAATATATATATAGATAAGTCTAGGAGTCTCTATCGGGGTCCTGGTGTGTGTGTGTGGGGGGGGGGGGGTAATCCTTCATCCTCTATCTATCTATCTATCTATCTATCTATCTATCTATCAATCTAGTGCAGCGTACTTAATATTGGAAGAACAAATACTTATAATGTATACAGCCTTAACAACATCAACCTAGAGAAGTCGACTAGTGAAAGAGACCTAGGGGTATTTGTAAGCCCGGACCTACGGCCTAGAAAACAGTGCGTTAATGTTCGAAATAAGGCAAACAGAGTATTGGGTTTTATATCTAGAAGTGTAAGTAACAAGAGTGCAGAGGTCTTATTGCAACTATATCTTGCGCTAGTTAGGCCACACCTCGATTATGCGGTTCAGTTCTGGTGCCCTTATTACAGAATGGATATAAATTCACTAGAGTCAGTGCAGCGAAGAATGACGAAAATTATTCCGGGACTTAGAAACCTTCCATATCAGGATAGGTTAAAGAAACTTAACTTGCATTCCCTAGAAAGACGAAGAGTGCGGGGAGATATGATAGAAGTATTTAAGTGGGTGAAAGGAATCAATAAAGGGGATATAGATAAAGTTCTTATAATATCCGAGCAGGATAGGACTCGGAACAACGGATTCAAGTTGGATAAGTTTAGGTTTAGGAGGGAGATAGGAAGAAACTGGTTCACAAATAGGGTGGTGGACGAGTGGAACAAGCTTAGCAACTTTGTAGTTAAGTGCGGGAACTCTGGAAAGTTTTAAAAGGAGGCTGGATAGATTAATGGATGATAGAGAGTGGTAGTAACTCTCGACAGGAGCTGCCATGCACAGGTCAACCGGCCTATTGCAGACTCCTTATTTTCTTATGTTCTTATCTACCTATCTTACCATCAACAAGAAACAAACAAATACACCAATAAACAACATAAACAAACACGTAAACAGACAGACAAACACAAAGTAAACAGTTCAATAGAAAAGAGAAATTAACAATGGCATCAATTAATCCCTATTACTTGTTTACGTGTGAGGTAAAGGGTTGTTAATTAGTGGACAGGTGTGATGATGAGCCCAGGTGTATGTAATGTTGACTTTGTGAGAGAGAGAGAGAGAGAGAGAGAGAGAGAGAGAGAGAGAGAGAGAGAGATCTAATAAAAAAAAACAAGACCCAACATTATGGCAACAATCCCCTGAGGTCGCTCGTGACTGGTCTACACTCACTCTTCTTACTCGTGATTGGTTGATACAGCAGTCCTTTTACGCAGCTTACTTGTGATTGGTCAATCCACCAGATGCCACATTCTGGATTGACTGATGTTGTATCTCTCGTAATTGGTTAGTTTTCACGAATATTTCTTCCTGATTGGCTAAAATGGCAATCCTTTGAGAAACCTACTCGTGATTGGTAAACTCTCACGTGTATTTCGCCCTGGTTGGTTTAACATGGCAGCTCCCCACACACACATATACATACACACATAATGGTGTAACGAGGATGGCGGTCCCAAGGGTCACCTAGGCGTGAATTTGTTTAAGGTGTAGAAGCTGTCACCAACACAACAACCACACCCTGAGTTAACGAGCTGCATGACCCAGTGTCAAGGAATAGTCCAAGAAGACCGGACAACTCGCCGACTGCACTGGCTAACCATTAACCCGGAACACGATCCACAAATCGATTAACATCCAGGTTCC
The DNA here is from genome assembly GCA_958450375.1 of Homarus gammarus. Taxonomy (NCBI): domain Eukaryota; kingdom Metazoa; phylum Arthropoda; class Malacostraca; order Decapoda; family Nephropidae; genus Homarus; species Homarus gammarus. Next base: position 330,605 of record CAUDMG010003568.1, on the reverse strand, counting down.
CAATTATTGCTGGGTAGACAGAGGCAAATGGCGTAAAGAAACATACCCATAGTTTCACCTTGCCCGGGGATCGAACCCTGGGTCCACTCGCTTGGGAGGCGAGCATGCTGACCATTACACCACAGATCACCTACACACACACACACACACACACCACTACCTAACACTCCAGCGGCTACACCAAAATGAAGCTACAACTCAAGTTACACCTCGAGAGCGTCCGTCTGAATGTTATGAGGCCTTTATGAGCACCACTGAGCGCCCGGCATTGTCCCGTGGGGGCTCAGGTAAAGTGTATTAATTTGCATACTTGACAGGTGGACCAATTTGAGCCGTCCAGGTGATAATGATCTGAGGTTTTATGGAAGGCAGCAGCATGACGTGTGTGCGTGTGTGTGTGTGTGTGTAGGCGTGCATACTTAATCATATACATATAAGCAGTGAACTCTCTCTCTCTCTCTCTCTCTCTCTCTCTCTCTCTCTCACCATAAACGTCCACTACCTATTAAGTATTATATATATCTTGTTTTTTCCTCCCAGGACGCTCAAGGCTATGACCGGCGACCTAGTTCATCCTGCCCTACACAATACTGCCTCATCTTACTGAAACAACCACTATTATCCCCTACAACAACCATTATTATCCCCTACAACAACCACTATTATCCCCTATAACAACCACTATTATTCCCTATAACAACCACTATTATCCCCTATACCAACCACTATTATCCCCTACAACAACCACTATTATCCCCTATACCAACCACTATTATCCCCTACAACAACCACTATTATCCCCTATACCAACCACTATTATCCCCTACAACAACCACTATTATCCCCTATACCAACCACTATTATCCCCTACAACAACCACTATTATCCCCTATACCAACCACTATTATCCCCTATAACAACCACTATTATCCCCTACAACAACCACTATCCCCTATACCAACCACTATTATCCCCTACAACAACCACTATCTTCTATAACAACCAGCACCTATAACACTATCTTCTATAGCCAACATCTCAATGCAATTAACTGACCCTATAATCACCTAATCACCTCGTTAATGGCATCACCGTGTCATTAACGATCACCATAAGCAAAGTGTCGAAGACGGACATACACCCACGCTAATAGTCGAACACACAGTCTGTCCCCGAACGAATGATTAGGACTAGCCAATCACCTCTCAACAGCCTCTTTGATTGGTCAGAAGATGAATATAACCGATGGTGATCAGTTACAGGCAAATACCCTCTCCTCCAATCATTAACCTTTCCCAAACTGTCGAGTGGTTTGGATTGGGAGTGCTTGAGGTTACCAATCCATCATCCTGACATGTGATTGGTTAAATAAATAAAAAAAAATGGGTCTTGTGATGTGATTGGTCACTTGTGAGGCCTTTCTTCATCTCCCGCTATCTGATTGGCTAATTGAAGGACGCAACTCCATAACCTCTCCGTTACCACCAATCTTTTCTCTCTAATCATCCAATCATTACAAATTCTTCAGTGTATAATCCATTTACTATACATATTTCCTAATGTATAACCCAATCTATGTATAATCTTTCATCCATTTATATATACACACACACACACACACACACACACACATCACCCCAGGGAAATATATGTGAGTGTGTGATCGAATGGAGGTCCCGTTTTCTTTAGGTTTTTCCTCCTCCCACCATAACTAAATGCGTCGACTCTCTCTCTCTCTCTCTCTCTCTCTCTCTCTCACACACACACAAATCTCATATATGTAGAGAGAAAGAGTGTGTGTTGTGTAAAAGAGAGAGAGAGAGAGAGAGAGAGAGAGAGAGAGAGAGAGAGAGAGAGAGAGAGAGATATATATGTATTCTTAGCCACTCAAGATACGATAAAAATAAATCACTTATGAACCTTTACGATAAAAAATACAATAACTTACACAACCCGTATATAAAATTCCCCATATATGACCCCAAGTACCGTCTCCCATACTGATTAAAACCGGGTTATAAAAATGACATATATGGGTAGACACGGCAATTCGAAACCACCTCTCGCCCCAGCTGGTTTAACCCACCTACAGCTGGTTTAACACACCTACAGTTGGTTTAAGTTATCAACAGCTGGTTTAATCCTCCTACAGCTGCTTTAATTCATCTACAGTTGGTTTAATCCATTTACAGCTGGTTTAATCGACCACCAGCTGGTTTAATCCACCCCCAGCTGGTTTAATCTATCCCCAGCTGATTTAACCCACCTCCAGCTAGTTAAATCCGCCTCCATCTAGTTTAATCCACCTCCAGATGGCTTAATCCATCTACAAGTGGTTTAATCCATCCTCAGGTGGATTAATCTACCTTCTTATCGCGTTAGTTACCTGTATTCCGATTCACAAATAATCCTACGTTAATTTTTCACCTTAAACAGTATCTAGTGAACGTAAGTCAGGTAAGATCAGGTCATTTCTCAGGTCATGTCATTTCTCAGTTAAGGTCATTTCTCAGTTAAGGTTATTTTTCAGTTAAGGTCATTTCTCAGGTCAGGTCATTTCTCACGTCAGGTCATTTCTCACGTCAGGTCATTTCTCACGTCAGGTCATTTCTCACGTCAGGCTATTTTTTTCCTATGCTTTACTTAACTTACGAACAAATATTAACACATTTAAGAATCGTGATAATGAATAAAGTTTTTAAAAATCTCGTAAGGTAATATTTTCCTTAATTGGTGTCTTAAGAGGTACAAGTAATTACCGTAGAGTTTAGAGGCAGATTCGTCGCCATTTTGTCTACCATCTTAGAGAGAGAGAGAGAGAGAGAGAGAGAGAGAGTAATGTATCTCCCACCCACTTCTTTCTCACACCTTCCCTCCCTCCCATCCCCTTCCACACCAACACCATTTCACTCTTCCATTAGACCTTCCCTCCCAGAGCAAGATGTAACAGGGCTAAGTAACGAGAGCAAAGAGTCTCTCTCTCTCTCTCTCTCTCTCTCTCTCTCTCTCTCTCTCTCTGTCTCTCTCTCTCTCTCTTTTAACTACTTGAATAAAATTACATCGGACTGAGAGGTGTTAAATCATCGTGGTCAAAAGAGGTCACACCCCCCCCCCCCCTACAACGCAGGTATTTAGCCGATCATTTACCGATATCACTAATTAAGGTAAGTGTCTTTTGAACACCTGTAATTAACACACCTGAGTGGCTGGGTTTACAGGTAAGTTTTTTGTGTCTGTGATTAGAAGAAAAACAAATACACCATATCGAGTAGTGTGTGTGTGTGTGTTGATACGATCTGGAAGACAATTAAGGAATACCTGGCTTATGGTCAAGGTGTGATGCGTTGATTGCTGATGAAGATTTTGGGGCGATAAAGCGATTTTGGCGTTAGGAGGAGGAGGAGGAGGAGGAGGCACAAATACGTATTCTCTCTCTCTCTCTCTCTCTCTCTCTCTCTCTCTCTCTCTCTCTCTCTCTCTCCCTGGCACCACAAAGGGTGAGCATTAGGGTGGGTGATGTAGCTCCCTGGTTGCAGGTGTGTCCTCATCAACACCTGTCACCTGCGGCGCCTCTCACCCAGGATGTTCGTGTACCCCCTCTTGATCCTCCCTCACCTGTCCCCTCTCCTATCCCCTCTCCTGTCCCCTCTTCCCCTCACTATCCCCCCCGTCATAGATGGTAATGGCAGCTGGTCGGGAGCAATATAGCCCCTTGTTGTGTGTGTGTGTGGATAGTGGCTAGAGAACTATCCCGGCCTATCCTGCCACCTCTCACGCCTGCTATAACTATCCCTGGCAACAATGAATACAGGAGATAATTAACGATAATCTTTAAGGGTTATGTCATGGTGGTGAGGGTAATTATGGCAACTGTTGATGAGGTGAATGTGGCAACTTAGGATACTTCCCCAATCATCCACCCACCCACCCACACCTCCCCACCCACACATAGAGAGGTGACGCAACCACCCGACTTAGCACAGGTGAAACTAACCAGGTATAATCAAGGTTGTAGATGTAGCGGAGAGGTGAGTCGGTCGGCGCTGAGAAACACTGATACTACCCAGCGCTGAGAAACACTGATACTACCCAGCGCTGAGAAACACTGATACTACCCAGCGCTGAGAGACACTGATACTACCCAGCGCTGAGAAACACTGATACTACCCAGCGCTGAGAAACACTGATACTACCCAGCGCTGAGAGACACTGATACTACCCAGCGCTGAGAGACACTGATACTACCCAGCGCTGAGAAACACTGATACTACCCAGCGCTGAGAGACACTGATACTACCCAGCGCTGAGAGACACTGATACTACCCAGCGCTGAGAGACACTCATTAAACTCAAAATACCGATAAAGTAAGTTTCCGGCTACAGTCTTTATCGCATGACTTTTGTTCACTGGTGACCATCCCCCCCACCCCTCCTGGAACACCCCCCTCCTCCCCCTACCCCTCCTGGAACACCCCCCTCCCCCCACCCCTCCTGGAACACCCCCCTCCTCCCCCCCACCTCTCCTGGAACACCCCCCTCCTCCCCCTACCCCTCCTGGAACACCCCCCCTCCCCCCACCCCTCCTGGAACACCCCCCTCCTCCCCCCACCCCTCCTGGAACACCCCCCTCCCCCCACCCCTCCTGGAACACCCCCCTCCTCCCCCACCCCTCCTGGAACACACCCCCTCCTCCCCCCACCCCTCCTGGAACACCCCCCCTCCCCCCACCCCTCCTGGAACACCCCCCTCCTCCCCCACCCCTCCTGGAACACTCCCCTCCTCCCCCACCCCTCCTGGAACACACCCCCTCCTCTCCCCACCCCTCCTGGAACACCCCCCCACCCCACCCTCTTAACATGTAAACAACAACAGCTGGACTAGATCTGGGTTGGTTAGAGCAGTCGCCTGTTGCCCAGTTTAGGACCGTAACTGAGTGACTGGTACACGGTCTGGCCTGACTGGTGTGGGGGGGGGGGGGTAGGGTGGGTGGGTGGGTGGGGGTGGAAGGGGAGGTAGAGAGGAGAATAGCAGAGTAAATGAGGGAGGATGATAAAATAGGCAAAGAGGTAAGTAGGAGAGAGAGAGAGAGAGAAGGGGGGGCGGGAAGAAGGAAAGGGGGAATAATTAAAAGTCTGCCTCACTAAAGTTTCCCTTCACACACACACACACACACACAGCACGACTAAGTGTGTGTGTGGGCAAGAAGGAACAGATTTGGTCATGGTCATTTATTCTCTCTCTCTCTCTCTCTCTCTCTCTCTCACCTGTAGCTCTCATCATCTCCACTATCCCTCTTTCCCTTCCCCATCCTCCATCCCTACCTTCTCTCCCTCTCTCTCACCTGGCCACAAAGGTCAGGTGGTCACATTAGTATCCTCCCTCACCAACTTATTCACAAGAGATATGACCCCCTGGCCTTCTGGTTACCTGCGGCTACCTCATATAGCAACAGGTCTGACCACTCCTACCCTCCCCTACCCGACTCCTACCCTTCCCTACTCCTCTCCTGTCCTACTCTGGCCTCCCTTACGTCTGCGTGGGTCAAATATTCTATCAAGGAGTCAGGCAGTCGGTCAAGGCAGGTCAATTAGTAGGTCAATAGACAAAAATAAAGCATAATAATAATAATAATAATAATAATCATAATAATAATAATAATAATAACAGTAAGCAACTTCCCATACGTTTTCTATTAATATAACAAAGAAAATGGCACCGTTTAAGGGGTAACTCCTGTAAAACACAGACTCCTCAGTAGGTCACGAGACAGAGCACTTAACAGACTAGACTAGAGGAAGTTGTTAAGGTGTAGTTGACGTCAGTTTGTGGTAGTTGACACACACTTAACGAGGTGATTGGTGTAGGTGGGGGTGTGTGAGGAGGGGGGGGGGGGGTAAGGTTCTGTCTGTCTGTCTGCGTTTTACAGTGGTTGGGTTTATTTATTTTAAGTGTGTGTGTGTTTACGTGATCGCGTCCCTGGGTATATAAACATACACAGGATAATATATATACACTCGCGCGCACACACACACACACACACACACATAGGTAATCTTGAGTGTGTGTGTGTGTGTGTTTCAACATCTCTATATCGGGGTAATACGTGGAATAATCGTGCACAATGCCCTGGTTAATCTGTGTAAACCATATTATTGGTCGAATCCTCAGAGGTCGGCCCCTGATTGGAAGAAAGATTAAGGGGGGGGGGGTGGTCTCTCCCTCACTAACCCGAGAGATTGGTGGAATCACGAAATCATGCTACTGTATATTGGTTCATGACGGACGGACGGACGGACGGACGGACAGGCGGGCGGGCGGGCGGACGGACAGACAGACAGAAAGACGGGCAGAGACACACACACACCGACGGACAGATACCCCCCCCCCCCCTCCCTGATACCTCCCCGACAGATTCCTCAATATCTCCCCGACAATTCCCGACAGGTGACCGACAGAGGAGGCAGTATTGTGTAGACATATATGGTCGACAGGTAGACATCGAGACCCCCCACTAACATTACGGCTAACTGACAACCTGGGAATAATGAGGAGGGGGTGGTAGTTGGTGGTAGGGGATGGTGGTAGTGCTGGTGGTAGTTGCTGTTAGGGGATGGTGGTAGTGTTGGTAAGGGGTGGTAGTGCTGGTAGAGGATGGTGGTAGTGATGGTAGGGGATGGTGGTAGCTGCTGGTAATGCTGGTGGTAGTATTGGTAAGGGGTAGTAGTGCTGGTAGGGGATGGTGGTAGTTGCTGGTATGGGGTGGTAGTGCTGGTAAGGGGTGGTGGTAGTATTGGTAGGGGGTGGTAGCGCTGGTGGTAATGCTGGTAGGGGATGGTGGTAGTTGCTGGTAGGGGGTGGTAGTGCTGGTAGGGGATGGAGGTAGTTGCTGGTAGGGGATGGTGGTAGTTGCTGGTAGGGGATGGTGGTAGTTGCTGGTAGGGGGTGGTGGTAGTATTGGTAGGGGGTGGTAGTGCTGGTAAGTGATGACAGTGTTTACATAGTCACCTGATGTTTGTTTACACTCGGTCAGCTGATCCGTGTTTACATTGTCAGCTGGCACAAGGCGGGGGGGGGGGGGGGCTAACACACACACACACACCAAACACGGCTTAGCTGGCGGGTGTTGGACACTGGCTCAAGAACGCGATTCATTAGGGACAAAACGCCATGAGAGAGAGAGAGAGAGAGAGAGAGAGAGAGAGAGAGAGAGATGCTATCCACTCATCCTTACCTAATACTCACTGATACCCAGGTAATAATGTGTGTGGTAATCATGGCTGGGGTAATGACCATCTGTCTGTCTGTCTCACTCTCCCAGTTGCACTCCCAAACCATCATCCTTAAGGCGACGGTCACCCCCCCTCTCTCTCCCTCTCTCTCTCTCCCCCCCCTCTCTCTCTCTCTCCCTCCCACCGTGAGACACAAGTTGCATGTGAGCCGCTTCGTGACACAAGACTTCAGGTTCTAGTCTGTATAATAAAGATCAATGGTCGAGAATAAACTGATTTAATACCTTTATGTTTATTCCGCGCCTTGATGTGTGTTGGTTTGTCTGTCTGTGTTGATTAATCTCGTTTTGTGTTGTTGGTTTTAGGTATGAGAGAGAGAGAGAGAGAGAGAGAGAGAGAGAGAGAGAGAGAGAGATCGCAAGTAGGAGGGAGGGAGGGAAGAAAAAAGAGAGGTAGGGAGTGGAGTGGAGGGAGGGAGTGGAGGGAGGGAGGGAGTGGAGGGAGGGAGGGAGGGAGGGAGCCACACACCGCCATATTAGGACAGGAAGGAGTTGGTAAAACGAACACTTCATAATGCAACAACAACTTTCACAGCGTGTACACACCTTCTTACCTTGCCTCGCCTCCTCCTACCCTTACTCCTCCTCCTCCTCCTCCTACCCTTACTCCTCCTCCTCCTCCTACCCTACTCCTCCTCCTACTCCTACCCTTACTCCTACCCTTACTCCTCCTCCTCCTCCTCCTACCCTTACTCCTCCTCCTACTCCTACCCTACTCCTACCCTTACTCCTCCTCCTACTCCTACCCTTACTCCTACCCTTACTCCTCCTCCTCCTCCTACCCTTACTCCTCCTCCTACCCTTCCTCCCCCTCCTCCTCCCCCATACCCCAAAACTACCAGCTAAACAAACAAACAAATCAATAAACACAAACAAGAGTAACCTGGACACGGGACCAATTAACACACTCACACAGGTAACACGCGCCATTAACCGTTCTCTTTGTTATGATAAACAGCTAATTACCCTCCAATTAACCACCCAATAGCTCCATCCTCGTTAGAACCTGTGATAATTACCCCCTCCCCCCTACCTGGACAAGCAAGGTAAATTAGCACAGGTGATTTGCCCCTTTACCTGTGTGGGATGTAATTACTGATGGTTAGATTGACACCTTAGTGTGTGTGTGTGTGTGTGTGTGTGTGTGTGTGTGTGTGCGTGCGTGTGTGTGTGTGTGTGTGTGTTTAATAATTGTTGGTTCTTATTATTAAATTATTATATAAATTGAGAGAGAGAGAGAGAGAGAGAGAGAGAGAGAGAGAGAGAGAGAGAGAGAGAGAGAGAGAGGCCATATATGGACAAGAGATGATCATTTCACCAACTCGTGTGATCAGTATTGCCAACGCCGCAGTGTGTGTGTGTGTGTGACCAGTACTGCCAACGCCACATCCAAACGTCTTAAATATATTTAGACAAATTTTCACGTTTAAACTTATTTTGGGATTTGATTTGTAATTCTAAACAACAAATAAATAATAACAACAACAACATTAATTTTAAGAACAACTACAATAACAACAACAACAATAACAATAACAACAAAACAACAGAAAAGTTTACTAAAAATTTATTCCAAACGATAAGATACGGAGACACATATTGTTGTTGTTGTTTACTGCGTGGGTCAGAGATAACAGCAGTTAGGGAGACAAAAAGTGGTTGGGGAAGCTTGTCCGACACCTGATTGGCCATCTACCTGAGTGATACGACCGCCTCACTGGTCAGTCCGGTACGTGATATAAATCCTCAAGTGTCTTCCGACTGGTTGGATTTGGTTGTGACGTCATGTCGAGTTCAAGAGTCGGATTGGTCCGATTGGTTATGACTTCGTGTTAAAAGCCAATCCTAACTGGTCCAATAGCTCATGACGTGGAATTTAAATAATATCCCGATTGGCCAGATTACACATGACGTCGCGTCAAACTAAACCTCTGATTGGTCAAAAAACTCATGACTCAAATCCCAACTGGCCAGATTACACATGTCGAGTCGAAATCTGAACCCTGTCTGGCCCGCCGCCTTGTGACGTAACAGTCGATCATCGGTGATTGGACAAAGACCGGGGTGACGTCACATCTACCCCCCCCCCCCCGGACACTCAAGAGTTACCGGGAAAAGAAATTGGTGTTGTGTTTTATCTGGACGGACGGGATATCATCTTTCCCTTTATGAGATCTGTCGGCGTGAGATGTGTTCCTAGCCCCGCGCTGAGCCTCTCCTAGCCCCGCGCTGAGCCTCTCCTAGCCCCGTGCAACAAGGAACAGGATAAAATAACAACGGAACAAGTAACAAAGAATAAGTAACAATAAATAAAGAACAACTAATAAGAAGGAAAGAACACGGAACAATAAACAAGGAACAAGCAACACTAAAACAAGGAACACGGAACAATGGAACAAGGAACACTGTCTCTCTAGCGTTTGACCAGAAGAACAAAAGGCGTTTTAACTTACGACAGGTTGACACACACACACACACACACACACACACACACTAGTACGCCTGTGTTGAGGAACGTGAGTGTGTGTGTGTGTGTGTGTACCGTAACAGAAGTCAGTAATGGAGACACGTGTTGTGAGTGTGTTATAGTATATTGTGGCCGGGGCTGTTATTCCTGCCCCGCCCCGTTGCCCCATCACGCCCCGCCCCTGTCTAAGCTGTTCCGGGGAGCATTGGTAGCCTTGTCTCGTCTCGTCTCGTCCCGTCTCGTCCCGTCCCCGTCCCGCCCCGCCCACACACACACCTTTCTTGCCTCCTAACTATTAAGTCCAAACCTTTACAAGTTCCGTTCACTTAAGTCCAAACACCACCTGTCTACAGCGACCACCTATCTATCTGTCAGCCACCTGTCTAATATAGCTACCTGTTTAAAGCGGTCATCTGTATATAACGATCAGTTCAAAAAAAATATTATCATTATTATGGTACTTAAATAAGGTTTAATTACAGGTAAGATTACGATACAGGTAATTACTCTTGCGATGATAACAGCAAAGATTATGGTGCTGAATGTACTGTGTGTTGGTTGTATAAGTCTGGGTACACGGGGTCCAGAGAGAGAGAGAGAGAGAGAGAGAGAGAGAGAGAGAGAGAGAGAGAGAGAGAGAGAAAGAGAGAGATAATACCCCTTGGTTATAACTAATCTTAATAGTTTTATGGTGCAATATAGTGACGCTGACACCACAAAAGTTTAACACTATCCCCCCCCCCCCACACAACCCAACCAACAGCTACTAACTATCTCTTAACCTATTAGGGATTACGAGAGGCAATTCGGTAGTTAGGGCGGCGAGAAGAGAGACTAATAACTACACTAACCTTGTACCAGAGACCATTAACGACTTATGGTGTCTTAATGGCGTCGTTAAGGCGTCAGGTACGAGATTAAGAAGCAGGTGAGATTACAGGTGTGTGGTTCAGGTAGTGTGACTGATTACAGGTGTGTGAGAGGTGTTAACTTGTAACGAATACTATTAGCTCGTTTTAACCTAACCTCACTTAACTTAACCTAAACTAACCTAGTCTTACCTAACCTAACCTAGTCTTACCTAACTTAATCTTTCTTAACCTAACCTAACCAAACCCTCACCGAATCTCAATATAGAACAATGAAAGCCACGACTGCCTCTGTATCGGTCGGTTCATTATATATTCCTACAGGTAAACGTCACGGGGCAAACTAATTAGCAGGTAAGGTGGCGTGTCGGTGGACCGTGCACATCTGTGTATAATGGTAACTGCCTTTTAACAACCATAACCTGACCTTTAAAGAAACAATAAGGGTTTTTAAAGACCAATTGTAATGCGGGAACACACACACACACACACACACACACACATACATACATAATCACACACACACACACACACACACACACTAATTGGCCACACACTATAAAAATTATATATTAGAGAAAAACGTCAGGAATTTTAGTCGACGTGTCTCCATTAAGGTGTGTGTGTGTGTGTGTGTGTGTGAGTGAGCGGTCATATCAAACACGTCTTAATTAATAATCTTCTGGCGCGCGCGCGCGAGAGAGAGAGAGAGAGAGAGAGAGAGAGAGAGAGAGAGAGAGAGAGAGAGACAGGAACGGGTTTCCCCTCTCATGACACTGACAGTAAAGCGACAGGAACAGATACTCCCATCAACACATCACGACAGTAGCCCGCGGCCCCGTCCACTAGCTGAGTCGACAGGGAGAGGGGGGGGGGACAGACAGACAAATATGCAGCCGTTCATATATCAAAAACCAAACCCGGATTCAACAGGATTTACCCGGATTCCGTCAGCTGGGTTTGTTTACATTATGACGTCAGCTGATCTGTAGTACGGGAGGTGTCCAGCTTAACGAGGTGGACATCAGCTGGGTTTGTTTACATTTCGTTGGGTGTCCAGCTTAACGAGGTGGACATCAGCTGGGTTTGTTTACATTTCGTGAGGTGTCCAGCTTAACGAGGTGGACATCAGCTGGGTTTGTTTACATTCCGTGAGGTGTCCAGCTAAACGAGGTGGACATCAGCTGGGTTTGTTTACATTTCGTGAGGTGTCCAGCTTAACGAGGTGGACATCAGCTGGGTTTGTTTACATTCCGTGAGGTGTCCAGCTTAACGAGGTGGACATCAGCTGGGTTTGTTTACATTCCGTGAGGTGTCCAGCTTAACGAGGTGGACATCAGCTGGGTTTGTTTACAATCCGTGAGGTGTCCAGCTTAACGAGGTGGACATCAGCTGGGTTTGTTTACATTCCGTGAGGTGTCCAGCTTAACGAGGTGGACATCAGCTGGGTTTGTTTACAATCCGTGAGGTGTCCAGCTTAACGAGGTGGACATCAGCTGGGTTTGTTTACATTCCGTGGTGTCCAGCTTAACGAGGTGGACATCAGCTGGGTTTGTTTACATTCCGTGGTGTCCAGCTTAACGAGGTGGACATCAGCTGGGTTTGTTTACATTCCGTGAGGTGTCCAGCTTAACGAGGTGGACATCAGCTGGGTTTGTTTACATTCCGTGAGGTGTCCAGCTTAACGAGGTGGACACCAGCTGTTGATAATACGACTTGGCGAAGATTGGACAGAGACAAATGGTGATCAGTGAATAGATGGCTATCAGCTGATGGATAGTGGAGGACAGGGTAGGAGACAGCTGGCTAGCGGAGGACAGGGTAGGAGACAGCTGGCTAGTGGAGGACAGGGTAGGAGACAGCTGGCTAGTGGAGGACAGGGTAGGAGACAGCTGGCTAGTGGAGGAGGAGTTCTTTTATCTCCTCCTTCACCATCTGGCTTCCCCTCCTTCCCTCTAACGTACCACCTGGATCCCCCTTCTCTCCCCCTGCAGCACCACCTGGCTCTCCCCCTGCAACAAACTCCACCTGGCTCCTCCCCCCCTGCAACACCACCTGGCTCTTCCCCTGCAACAAACACCACCTGGCTCCTCCCCCCCTGCAACACCACCTGGCTCTCCCCACTGCAACAAACACCACCTGGCCCCTCCCCCCCTGCAACACCACCTGGCTCCTCCCCCCCTGCAACACTACCTGGCTCTCCCCCTGCAACACTACCTGGCTCTCCCCCTGCAACACCACCTGGCTCTCCCCCTGCAACACCACCTGGCTCTCCCCCTGCAACACCACCTGGCTCCTCCCCCCCCTGCAACACCACCTGGCTCTCCCCCCCTGCAACACCACCTGGCTCTCCCCCCCTGCAACACTACCTGGCTCTCCCCCTGCAACACTACCTGGCTCTCCCCCTGCAACAAACACCACCTGGCTCTCCCCCCCTGCAACACCACCTGGCTCTCCCCCTGCAACACTACCTGGCTCTCC